>OW028742.1:8400004-8823061 GCA_932294355.1 Aporophyla lueneburgensis
ATACCTACTATAATATTTTATACACTGACATATAAATCTGTACGTTCAGTGAGCAATAGTGCGATTTGGTTTATGCATTAAAGTAAAACATAACAATCAAGCCACAATCATCAATTAAATTCTTTTGAGATCGTTTGAAGGAGTTGAAAATAATTATAAATCAGTGGACTCGAGTGATAAACAATGATGACAACATATATTACCCGGTTTCGTTTCTTAACACATTGAAGCCTATCGGTCTCTCACCTCACATATGTAGGTATAAAAATTTAGAGTTGGCGCCCATTAATGTTGCTGCGTAATTTAAACCCGCCAAAATTATGCAAAGACACCAGGTTGTGAGATAAAATATTGGAACGAAATGTTATCGAGGCAACTATACTGACACGTTGTTTCTGAGAGGAGTCTATGTTTATTCCGAGGATTCTTCTAACGCCATCGAACTACCCCTTCGAGTTCAAAAGTGTACAGTTTCCCCTCAAAGTCTGCTTTGACAAGACCATAAATAAATCTCAAGTCAAAACACTTCATTTAACAGGGGTAGACTTAAGGGAGAACTGATTTTCACACGGTCCGTTATACGTGGCCTGGTCAAGAGTAAGCTCACGAAGCAGCCTGGTGATTCTTGAACCTGAAGTAAAAACAAAAAGTATTGTTAACAAAGAAATTCTGCGGTAGGCCCAGTATTTCGTAGTAAAAAATATTAATTGTTTATTATCCACTTCTGATTGTCTCTGAAATAAATCTTTTCACACACGCTTTGAGTTTTATTAAAACTATACTACTCTCATCGCAGAAACTAGTTTACTTTTACGGAAAAATTCGTCCTATTTGATTTGTCTGGGATATTGTCAGTTCATATATTAAATTGAGAGGTAGTGAGAGCGCGTATGTTTGTTTCTAAAACAAAAAAGAGTCATTTATTTCTTGTATGCCACGCGGGTAAAGCCACGGGCAGAAGCTATTCAAAGTAAACCAATGAAATAAACACAGGCAAAACAACATGTCTCCTAATTATATTACATGCATACGTGTCGAATTCATAAGGATGATGCTATATATATATCCTAAGGAGCTCTTAAATTTATTCAACCCATCTGGTCGTTGTCTCACACACTTATCCCCAAAGTGGGTGCTCCAGTAATGCTACTACAAAATCTTAATCCGGACAAATTGAGCAATGGGGTCAGGTTGTGTGTGAAAACCTCACATTATAACGTGGTAGAGGCCACGCCATTGTATTTACTGACTGTGCTCAAGGTGAATCGGTATACTGCAGATACCACTAATACCGTCAGAGTACCCAATCGAGTTTAAAAGGCCGCATTCCCCTTACGGTATGTTTAGCAATGACAATTAATATGTCTCGGGGACAGTCACTGTAAACAGCCGGATATGATCTTAGAGGGGACTGCTTCTCGCACGGCCAGTTTTACGTGACCTGCTCGAGAGTGCGCTCATCTAGCAGCCTGGTTGTATTAGCACCTGAGGGCAGAACCTCTAAAGTAGTATTTAAAGAGATACTTTAAGTATAGGCTAAAAAATAAATAGTCTTAGATTAAACCCCTGTGAACAGCAAGTTAAGTAAAATCTTCATTTGAATAATTTAGGTAACTATTTTTTTCGAAATTTCCAGGGAATAAAGAGAATTTATATTTTCGCTTTAAAGTTTCCTTCAAATTTGTCATGCAAGTAGATAATTTGCCATTCCGTTATATATTTCCGTCACTATTGTTAGGTTTTAGGATTAATTATCCTACATTAATCATTTATCAATCCGAGCGCTGCTCCGTGGATAACTCAAAGCAAGCAATGGAATAACACATTGTTTACCTGGATTAACACATAGGATACTTTCAATCCCGGTAGTACATTCCTGTGGGATATTTTTTGACATCCACGCGGGCGAAGCCGCGGGCAGAAGCTAGTTTTAAATAAGTTGCATAATTATACTATTAATTGCTAACATTTCATTTACTAAATAAAGTAGTAAAATATACAAAAAAATAACACAATTGTAATGATAAATTTTTGGCCGCCGCTTTTAAAACTTAAATTGAATATACTAAATATTCAACGGCTATTATTGTTTATTGTTGTATTGACTTAATATAATCCACAAACTAACACTAAAATAAATATAGTATATACAATTAAATAAAGGTAAAAAAAAAAAAAATTATGGGAGGAGCTCACTGGGCATCAAAGAATTCGTCCGCATCGCTGTCGGTGGGAAAAATGCCCAGAAGGCTGGCAGCATTGCCACGTTGGATGGCAATGCTGATTCTTTGACCTAAAAATAGACCAGCCCTCTGGTCACATGAAGAGTCAACCAACCGCTTGGCGATGTCCCGGAATACTCGATGAGCACTCGGACCCCACGGCCCTAGTGTTTCAACCCCAAACGGCTCAAAAATATAACTCCCAATAAGGTTGTTATATTTGCGCCGTTTGAGATTTTCTGCAGCTGCAGCAGCCGCCCCAGCACAGCTTGCCGTGCTTAGAAGATGGGATGGCGTGAGGGTGTCGACACAGGTAGCATCCCACACCAAAGGCCTACCCAACTTCCAAGGCATTATGGTCATTCCGTCTGGCCTCTTCCCATCGTCACGTGCCAAGCCATTGGGTTCTAAGACAGCTGGCACCCCGGCGGTGACAAGAGCCCGACGGATGATGTCATTAATGCTGGCATGCCGTGCCAGCCGACCAGCGCTCTTGCTGCAGGCAAGACCGTGGTGTCCGAGGCGATCAACTGCTTCACCGCACTGACACCGATGCGGAGCCACGCAAGGAGCACCCAGACGCAGACTTGTAACGAGTCGGAAAGTCGAGTCACCTAGCATAGTGCCTATGTTAGGTGACGGTAGCGCCTGAAGCCATAAGCCCGAATCCCATTCTCCCACAGGCAGTAGGCGGGCACGCTCAGCAGTATTGGTGGACGTATTAATGAGATTATTCCGTACCAACCTGCAGAGCGGCTCATCCCACTGTCTCTGGGAAGACGGGTTCTCGGGCTGAACCGTATCCGGACAAGCCACTTTCCAGGCATTCAGGGCATCGATCAAGCACGGCACTTCCGAGTGAACCTGAGAAGGAGCTAAGGTTTTCGAGATTAACTTTTCAGTGCCATGGACCGAGGACAAGAACACCGGTAAGCTTACACTGGAAATTTTGCGGACGCCGAGTCCACCAAAACGAATCGGTAGTGTGGCTTGTAGCCACGAGCAGTCGTCCAAAGCCACATTTAAAATGGATGTTAGGGTGCTTTTAATAATTTCATCGACTTTGTCTAAAAGGTGGTTCCATAAAGAGGAAGAGAGTCCTGGTGCTATTCCAGGCTGGATGTTTGGCGTTGAGATCGCCCGCTATGATAACGGAGTCACTCATGCCGAAGAGATCGGAAAGGTCGTTAGCGAGGAGTTGAGGGTCCTCTGACTCATGTTGAGGAGGGAGGTAAGCCGACACAATAGTGATCGGCTGGTGACCTGTCAGTGCTAACCGACAGGCCGAAACTTCTAATCGGGAGAGTTGGGGGGGATCCATAGGTATGCAGTACAGGGACTTCCTATAGTATATGAGGGTGCCGATTGGGTGGGTGGTGATTATGGTCAGCAGTAGAGCTTGCAAACACTAGACCAACGAGATAATACATGAAATTTGGACTGAAACAGCAGAATCTGATAATGGTGAATGCCGAATGTAAATTAATTTTAGAAAGTCTATCCGAGATATCGTTAAAATTTTGAATTTTTTCGTCAATAAAAGGTGAAAAACTGTCTTCGAGAATTGGGGAACCTAAGAGGTGCAGTGAACTTTTTTCCAAAAGTTTGATGTCTGGGGCAATTGAATTGAATTTCTGTATAGTCGATTGTCTGTCGGTATTGTCACAAAGGTATAATTCACATTTTGAGTAATTAAGGTCAAGGCCGATGGAGTGGAACTGCTGCTTTAGGAATTGAAAATCTTTTAGCACAGTGTCTACGTCACCTCCTAGTGTTCCATCATCTAAGTACCACACATTAAATTTTGAATTTAGTTGTTGTATTATGGGATGGATAGCCAAACTGAAAATTACTGGCCCGAGAGGATCACCTTGTTGGCATCCGACTGCCGATTCCAAAATGTTGTCTTTATATAATAATTTTGATGGATGCCTATAGCACTGCCACATAAAGCGGTGAATTTCAGGCAATTCCTTTTTTACTTCAGCCAACAAAGTATCCCTGTTTACGGAGTTGAAGGCGTTCTTAACGTCAATTGTAATTGTCTGAATTCCATACAATAATAACGTTCGCACATGTGAAAATATGGCGGCGGACTTTATCATGCGCTGGATTTTTTACTCCCAGCGTTGAATGAATAAAAAAAGACAAGTAGTGCGTTGAAGATTCAGAGAGCGAAAAATTCTGCTGAATTTTTTTTATTGCCGTGCAAACGTGTACTAATGACCCACAAAAATAATAATTATTTGCCCTTATTACCTAGAATTTAAAATTTAATTGTACATAAATAAACCAATTTTTTCATAAGATTCTTGAAATAAAAGCAAGTGCCAATCAAGATATGGTTTATGATTTAAAAATACTCGTAGATCAAAATACAACTAAAACGATGCGACTTATCATTGCAATTATTAGATTTGTCGGCAAAATAAGAATAAAACTAAATAATGGTATTGCACCTTATTGAAATTCTTAAATCACCACACTTACATTCGGCGTTGTGTCCCCGGAGGGTTGAGCAGAGGTGTACCTAAAGTTCACCCACATGTCGCTGGTTATATTTAAATCCCATAGGAGAGATCGAGCCTATTGCTATTAATCGTGCACAAATACATACTTCGGGCTGTTACTGAGAAATCCCAGATAGAAAAACTCAATAACACATAGCTCGACTTAGCCCGGGAATTATGGTCAGCAGTAGAGCTTGCAAACACTAGACCAACGAGCTAGTCGCCACACTAGAGCACACTAAGGTATTAATAAGATTCATCGAAATGAGTCAGTTTGTATTATCTTAGTATCGATATCGTACGAGGCTATTGCGACAAAATACACACTATTTTTGCCGTATGAACGCAAGTTTTATACCAAAAAATCTACTAAGCCTGTAGTGACGTAAGATGCAACGGGATAGATAGGCTAGGATCGTCACATAGCCGGTCCTCAAGACGGGCTTCGTCCACGGAGCAGGCCAATGAAACGCTATGCGATATGCGATAATGCGTGAAGATTTGGACTCGTGCTTGACCGTTTGCCCCGAAAATACAAAACACAAAGATAATTGGGAAGCTATGGAGGAGATCTATACAGCAGTAGGGCTAAATGCGCTGGTAAAAAACTGTAGTGAAACATTATCACTAGATATCCAAAGCACTATCCCACTAGAATATATGAATGCATATGATTATTATTAACTCTAATAATTTCATTATAAAAAGTGTGGACAGAAGCTCGACACCACTTGTGGTTGGGGGTTGAGCAAACCCATCTGGCTTTTGGCTCCGACACGTGTTGCTTGCAAAATGTGAAGCCTCTGATGCGCAGAAGCGTTTTACCTCGTCGCGAAATCACGAATGTCGCTAAAAAAGGATAAAAAACAGACATCATTATTTGAAAAGTAGTTTTAATATTAGTAGTAGTTAATAGTACTGTGTTTCTTCTTATCAGCATTGTGACAATTTAAATAAATTAACAAAGTTGAAATAGGAAAGAAAAGTTGGGTAACGGGAATGAGGTTAGTAAACAGAACAAAAACACCAAATCGCAGTATATCAAAGGTATTATTTTTATAATCATTTTAAAATTACAAGAAATTTCACTAAGTGTAACAAAACAGAATAAGTAAAACAGGTAGTGCTTTTTGTTACTTGGGTTATTAAGACCGCACCGAAGGATCAGCGAAATAATTACGATCATTAGATCTCTAGCTGCATTGTTACTACTTAATCTATATATATGGAATTAATATATTATGTAAGATATTAAGGGATTCACTCTGTAAACTAAAGAAAAACGATTACTTGTAGTTTCTTCGATAGTTAAAAAAAATCTAAAAATAAAATAAACCCTTAAGTAGAGCGTAAATACTACACGGAAGATCATCATCTTTTAATAATAACAAAAGTATATGTTTTCTATAGTGTGTAAATTTTAAATTTTCAAAATGTGTATTTCTTTTAACTAGTGATCGCACATTGGTCGAAATTCGACCGTTCTTCATTTGTTCAAATACATTATTAAATAAAAAATAATAATATGGTTATATTTGACAATCAGTTACACTATAGACAAATTGTTGACGCTGTACTACTGTGGAGAGGGTTCGCTGGCGGGATGGTGATGGCCAGGACCAGGACGTAGGTGTAATGAGTAAAGAATACTTCTTCAGGACTCTCTTCTTTATTTTCTTAATACTTCTTAAACGCTGGATATGGAATGAATTATCACAGTTTGCTCTGTTTTTATAGAATTTTCCCTATTGTTTTTAATTATGACAATTCAAAATGTCATAATTATAACCAGCCTGTACAATCGTGAGGCATACAACCTCTAAAGTTTGCATACGACACTAAGTTTTGTATGGGAAACTTACTAATGCCATACTTGACACTCCCCATAAAACCACAAAAAATATTTCATAAAAATCTAAACTAAATTCCTATCGTCGCTAATACAAATAATATTAAAGACAAATATTCTCGAAATCATCATAGTCCCGAAAGCCGTCCTCTCTGTGCCTCCAAAACCTCTTACAGTCGTAGACCGTGTATTGTTTTGACGTAAACGTAAACGTTCACAACATTCCCTAGTAATGAAGTGACTTTGCGAAGCGGAATCAAGTAAAATTCTTATTAAATGTTCACGTCAGTATTATCGTACGCCACGACTTGCGCTGTAGCGAGTAAAACAGTAGTATGCGAATTACATTGCGGCGTCTCGCTGCAAGCGGCATTAGAGGAAACAGAACGCGGAGCGTCAACGGACATCGAACACAAAGCTACATCAGGCTGCGTGGCGGAGTGCACCGGCTCGGACGCGGGCACGGGTGCGAAAGGGACGACAGCAACGTTCGCTTGCGTTGACGTCACCGGATCGGGCGCCTCGCGCTGCGGCGTAGGTATAGTGGAACTCGCCGCTTCCGCGGTCCGTGGGTTCGAATCCCGAGTAAAATGTAATAGTGAATGGTGACGTTGTTTACACGCTCTACAGCCAGATGCGGATTGACAACTCGATATTTTATGTTTAATACTTAAACAATTAACGCAACCGTTAATTTTCCTAACAACCTGTAAGCGTTCATACGGAGTTGATTTATGAAAATCAGGACATTTAAATAAGTGTTGATGTGTGACATTAATACACAAACATTTATCTGTTGAATCGGATTCGACCGTGCTTACATACGTGTTATAACGCGGGGAGGACTGCGGTTTTTTACTATCATTACAACTGCGGGAGCGATCAGCTGAGTTTGCGGATTTATGTACTTGCGCGCCGGCTGTTAAAGCGTGAGCGCGATACAATATTTTACTCTGTTTATTAACGAAATCGACTAAATCATCAAATAAAGGAATATCAGACTGATCCTGACTGTTTTCAAAGTTACGAACAGTTTCACTGTCTAACTTGGTAATAGCTATTTGTACGAAAATTAAATTCAATAAATCTGGAATTTTTAAATGTTGTAAGGCACGGACGGCGTTAACAAACTTATCATTAAAAATGTCCAAATTATCGAAAGTAACGGAAGTTAACGGTTTAAAATCTATGATCTGTTTTAAATAAGTGGCCGCTAGTGTGCGTTTGTCTTCATACCTATTCACTAGCGTATTGAAAATGAGTTCGTAATTCTCAGCGGTAGGTACAATGCCGGCGCATGCGGCTAGCGCTTTACCGGTCAATTTGCCCTTTAAATAATGTAATTTTTGATGATCCGAGAGAGATGGATTATCATGAACAGCGGATTTATAATTTGAGTAAAACAATGGCCATGAACGAATGTCACCGTTAAAACTCATTAATTAACTCGGCGGTAACTTAATGATAGAAGATTTTTTCTCTAAGATGGACGGAACGATGTCTGCATTGGTATTGGAAGCAACCAAACGTTTTAAGCGACTATATAACTGTTCAAACGAAACCAGCGCTTTGCAATCAGCGCGCGCGGTGGGATCAGCTGTCAGTAGACAGTTATTATACTGATCCATAACTTCATGAAATTCGGAACGAATAGCGTCAATGTTTGAGCTAGCGTCCAGAAAAGCCTCTTTCGCATCATCTCCCGTGCCTATATCTTTAGATAAATCGTAGGCAGACTGTAAACACTCGAATAAAGCATACCGTTTGGCTTCCAACGCCAACAACGAAAACTCCGTACTATCAGACTTAATAGCTTTCTTCATTATGAAATGAGAATTTTAAATTAAAAAGTATACCAAATAATTTATTTGTGAATTTGCGAATAATATAAAAGTAACCACAAGTGGGTACTTCGAGAAGCGTGCGTGGCGAGCGCCGAGCGCGGCTCGACGACACGTACCGACTTGTGCGCCGCGTCAGTTATGGTAGGTATCTACCAAATCTCAGCGAAAATTATCGAAATAGAACCTTATTTCGCGAATTCCACTGAGAATATGAATATTACAGCGAATAATAAGATGAAATATTAGTATGACAGCGGGTAAATAAGTATTTAGTGTTAAGCGGTAACAAAATGAAATAAATACCTTCGCGGAACACAGCGAGCGTAATGGCGGAGGTACGTTTTCTAGGCTAACGAAAACCTAAAAACAGCGGGTTTTAACACTAAATCTCCTATTAGGTGACCTAAAAGGGGCGAAAACTGTATCAATACGGTTTGAAGGACCACATTAATGGTGGGGCTCCGACGGAAGGCGAATTAGGTACCTTCGACGCGGACCGAAAAACTGATGAACGCAAGTGTCCCGCCTAGGGCCAGGGGTGAGGGAATCGTGCACCTACCTCCTCGGGAAGCCGCTCGATCTGCCAGCAGAATCTAGGCGCTCGGGAGTCCTCACAGTTTGGCTCACCACGTGTCGGCAAAGTCCAGAGGCACAACACAGCACTTCAGTTCAACCGTCGAAGCCACAAATAAACACCACTATAGAAACAGCGGGACTGCTATGAACTTATAATATTCAAATTATATCGTTCTGCGATAAAAAGTACAGCGGAGATGCGATCACGGCGGAATCCATAATTGGACGTTATAATGTCTTTCTCGAGCGAGCCATAAAGAGGGCGACACTCGTCAAGGAGAAATTCACGAGGTGCACGATATAATTGGCAGATGGCAGGGAAAGGACTAGCTTGACATCTTGCGTAATAGTTTAACAAAATAAAAATAGATGGCGCTAACAATGGGTAAAGTTCTTAATATAAAGCTGACAATAGCTCTAGACTAAGCGGTCAGTTTTATTACTGCATTTCTATACATATTGGGTTCTTAATTCAAAAACTGGCTTGGTGGTTTTTTTTGCAATAAGGAGGAAAGGATGGGTCTAAATGAACTAAATGAAACTACAAGACGAATAAATAGTCATTAAAATACTGGTATTAAAATGTTTCCCGTTACACTGGAAGCCGACTCAAACAGTTGGGATGGGACGACTCAACAGATGATGATATCATGTATTGTAGCATAGAAATTAATGATACATCTCCAGGACACTTAAAACTAACGATTATTGAATACTTTTCTTATGTTAACAATTTATAATTTGCAGATAATTATGAGATTATGAATTAAAGCTCCCGCAAACAGGCGCGATACGATGACGGCGGCGCGACGCAATTCTAGTAAAGACGGTATCACACAAAGCTACTACAACTTTATCGCTAATGTATTACTCACCACGACTCCTAATTTATATTGTATTCCTGCTAGATAATATCACAACCTACATTATTGGGATACTTTGCGGGATATAAATGGCTATTTTTCATGGAAATGATTCTTCTTTTTAAACCAGCCATACTCAACCTTTTTTTTATAGGGGCCACAATCACGTTGAAGTCATGGTGTCGAGGGCCGCAAGCAAAAATTATTTAGGTCTTAATTAAAACGATGCAGATAGTTTATTAATGAAAAAAATAGTTTTTACAAAGATGTTTATATGTTTTAATTCGATTTTTGATACTGTGAACACTTTCTCAAGACTTTATCAAGATCTGCCTTGTCGCTTTAGCTATAACATCATCCAGATAAGAATCTGTAAGTCCTTAAACGTTCTTTGTGTATTTCATTTTTCTTAAAGGCGATTCGCACACATACTTTTTTATTTATTTATTTATTTTATAAATAGGATGGGGGGGGGGGGTTAGTAGGATTTGGTCACATCTTTGGACGCTTTTATATTTTTGGGGAACAACACTCCAAAATTCCACATATGTGGCGTTCCGCGCATAAAGGTACCTCTCTATGGCTCTGTGGTATTCTATGGCTCTGCGGTATTATTTTATTTTTTTGTGATTTATGGGGGAAATTATAATACCTTGGTTATTGACACCACATCCTTTGTAACAATCGTCAGATGGGCCAATAACAAAGGCCCGGCGGGCCGCAGGTTGAGTATCGCTGTTTTAAACTATCGATTCATTGCTATACACCCTTTCGAGTAGTGACTAGAACAACTCTAACAAATTTTCATGTCATTCCTAACTTGTTTGTCGTACGTATAATTTTGATACTTTAAGAAGGGTTTCGTGAAGGGTTCGATCAGGGGTTTGGTAATTTTATGTAATTTTGACGTTCGGAAACTGCAGATTCACAGCCTAATTTGAAAAAATTACGTTTGATTTTATTTATTTTTATTTTGTGCCAGGTTCATGGGAATGGGCTCGCCCCCTATACACGACGACTCCTTTTTAATGGTATGAATAATAGCTGAACATGACCTTCTTGAACATCGCCATCAGATCTTTTTTCCTTTCGTTATACCATTCTCACTAAACGCATAACCATTCAGAAGAAGCAACTTCTGTCCTCTTTTCGACATAACAAATTTCGCTGTAAACTAAAATTTAATTATAAATTATATGATTATTTGGGTTTAATGGTGACTTATAATTAAATATTTTTTTTAAATAATTACACATGCATTTTTTAAACATAAAATAATTCAAGTTTTTTTCTTATTTTAAATATTTATTAAAGTACTTATAGATCACAAAAGCTTTGAACAAAACAATATCAACGACCTTTTCTTTTTGATTTAAAGAGAAGTTCGTTGAAGTCTCTCGGTGGATGGTTGTGGATTTCCAGGGAGTATACGATGACACCATTGACAGTATGGACCGCAGCTGAACACGACCTGCTTGAACATCGCCACCTGGTCTTGTGTGCAGACTCAGCACGTTGAGAAAATGTATAATTATTCAATAACAGCAACTTACGTCCTCTTTTCGACTTAATATAATTCACTGAAAAATAAAATTAAAGTTCATAAATTCACTATTAAAATCTTATAATGGTGACGCTGCTACGTCTCATTTGAATTAACAATAATAGAAGAATGTATTAATTTTTATTAAAGTATATTAATTATTTATTACAGAGAAATATTGACACATTATTATAGCACAGATACATAAAAGACAGTGCCCACATACTAGAACAACCGTGGCCCGCAGTGAACACTTACAAATAGTTCATGGAATAATAGTATAAGGTGTTATGAGCACCTTCTAGTACTTATCAGTTCAGAAAATAAGTCGCCATTCGGAATTAAAACAGTTTTTAATTTTTTTATAATTTTTTATTTTTTCATAAGCACTGACCTATTCTATACACTTACAATCACTTTTGAATGGTATTACACAGTCATTGTTAAAATTGGTCAAAAGGTCAAAAGGTCAACATGTTTAAAAGAAAAGGATATATTTATTTTTTTACAAAATAATATATTGAACAATAAAATAATAACATATCAAAAATACTTATTTGAATAACTTATACGTATGTATATGTGTAACAAATGGAATTAATTAAGAATCAAAACTTGTCTTGCAAAACGAGTTTATTGACGTCTCTCGGTAGATGATTATGGTCTTCAAAAGCATACACGACGACGTCATCAACTGTATGGATCCTAGCTGAACACGATCTGATCGTCGAGCATCGTCACCTGATTTTGCGTTCGGACACACCATTTCGACAGTATGTATATCCATTCAGAAGTAACAATTTGCCTCTATTCGTGAATATAATCTGCCCTGGAATAGAATAATTATATTTAAATGTGTATTTATTTTTACACCAAGTCACAAACATCAGTATAACCCTGGCTCTTGTACTAGGAGTTCCTGTATAACGAGAGCCAGGCCGCACATTGGTCAGTGCATATTATAAAATAGAATGTAAAAACCAGTGACACAAATCAGTACAGAGTGGGACTAAGCAAATAAATGGTGAAACAGTAGAAATTGTTTTATGCAATAATACATCAGAAGTGGCTACCAAGTATAAACAAAGGTTGATCTTATCCAGCATCGCAATACTATATCTCAAGGAAAATAATAAAAGACAGGAAAACTAATTAATAAAGTTATTTTATTTCAGTTAAACAACGCAGTAAAGTAGACAACAACACCCTATTGCAAAACTAGTGTAAATAATATTGTATATTTTGATTGAACAAACCACATATAACAGCAAATATTGAATAGTGTATTTTTTTTTTTTTGTTTTGTTTCAATATACTGGATTCATGCATTGCAAAAAAGGTCACTAGAAAATCCTTCAAAAGCACGTTACTATGATGCTATGAGGTTCTTGAGGAGCTAAATATCTACAAGGCGAATATTGCTTCAATAAGACCCTGAATAAAGACTGTGTCGTCAACTAAATCTATGCAAGATTT
Source organism: Aporophyla lueneburgensis (assembly GCA_932294355.1). Lineage (NCBI taxonomy): Eukaryota > Metazoa > Arthropoda > Insecta > Lepidoptera > Noctuidae > Aporophyla > Aporophyla lueneburgensis. The sequence continues at coordinate 8,412,888 of OW028742.1, forward strand.
AAATGTATTCTTAAATGACAAAATAAGATATAAATGTATTCTTATATGCTATGATAATTCTTTATAACACCATCGTCTTCATTTCAGCCAAAAGACCTGCAATGCTGGACATAGTTCTCTCTAAACCTCCACCACTTTGACCAGTTATGTGCTTCCCGAACCAGCGGATTTCTGCTTCCTTAACCTAATACATTTTACTATTAAATAAAAATATCATAATGCCGATAGGTCACGCGATTATGGAGTATTGCAGAAAAACAAAAAACATATACCAGATGATTCTTTGACATGGTCTCATGGACACCTTACAGTTATTGGATGTCATCAGAATAAATAGATATACAAAATACTTTTATAAGATCCTTGAATAAAAAATGTTTTTTTATTGAAAAAATAACCTTATTATTGACCGTTTGGAGGCACATGCTTAGCAAATATTGAGTCAGGTAAAAACTTAATAATTGAAATAAAATGTCTTCGTCATTTATATATAAAATAATGTACAGATACAGTTTTATTTGTTACAGATTATACATTTACAAAGGTTAAGCCAAACAAATAAAAAACAGAAAACACACATGATTTATGAATCTATACCAATATTATAAATGCGGAACTCACTCTCTCTGTTACGCTTTCACGCCTAAACCACAAAACCGATTTTGATGAAATATGGCACAGGGTAAGTTTGAACCCCAAGAAAGGACAAAGGCTATTTTTTATTCCGCGACCTTATCTGCGTCCACAATAACCAAAATTTATTTATTATTTATTTACGAGGATGGAGTCGGGCAAAAGCTAGTACTATGAGGCAATATTTTAAGATTTTTTTAACAGTAAAATTCGAAGTATCAATTTGTCACCTTGATGAATTGGTGATTATTAAGTTTATGTTAGACGAATATATTCTCCGTTACACACAACAAATTGCGGAGCCTCGTGAGTATGGTCTCCCGTTACTTTTACCTCTTTGGTCTCATTGTTGACAACTAAGCGGGCTTTACAGTTCCTATGTATAGACGAAGAGCAACGCCAATGAACTAAGCTCTTTGCTTCACAGGTTCTCTTGTACGAATAAGTGTAGCTGTTGTATAAAACTTGTTCTTTACCAACTCTTGATTTTATATATTGTATACCTGGAAAAATTAAAAAAGTAATTTTAAAACCTTTTTTACAGGTACTTGTGACGTTTAATAAATAAGATATGCTGTTATGGAGGTTGCATGGTATTGGGAGTGTGGGGTAATGTACCGCACTCGTAGTGTTGTCCGAGCAAATGTAGCGACAGCACAACTTACGCAGTAATATTGGGGACAGTGTTTTATTGCTCATACAACCAAGCACTATAGTATCTAAAAACTCTGACTTGAACGCTTTAGCGTTCAAGTCAGAGTTTTTTAGCACTTTAGTGCTAAATAAAACGAGGTATTTGATAATAAAGGGTTTATTGAAAACTGAATGTAAAATACCAAGAATGACACATTGAAACTAGAACACATGGAGGACGAAAAATGAGCGCGTGAGACAAACAGCACGAGAGGTAGCTATGTTTCACTGGAACATACTAATTAAATCAAAAGTCATTTATTCAAAACGCAAGGGGCACAACGGATGTTCGAGCGGCTGTAACACCATGTGTCCACGGTGATACCTCATCTGTTGATTCTCCATCATGGGTGTGTACGTACAGGTAGTTGTAAAATAATGCTCGCAAAGTAACGCGCTGAATTTACTGGCAAATATCGAAAGAAAACTAACCACAAAAAATAATGATTACAATAATTAACACTGATTAAGTTAAAACATAATAATTGTTAAACTTGCCTAGCATTTAAAATTAATGGTGTAGTTAGTTATCACTGCATTCATTATGCATAGCCTATCCGCATCAGGCAGAGGGTCCGAGCTGTTTCTGTTCAGGGTTCTAGAAAGGGGAACCTCCTCACTATGCATGCTGAGTCGAGGAGTATGGCTTTCTGGGCCAAGCCCTCGACCCACCCTCGCAATGAAAGCATCCGTAGATGTTGTTCCAAGCTTTTGCTATATATCCGATATAAGGTCACTAACTGCAAAGATTATTGGTACAATGACTGCAAAGTCCACGTCCCACATGTAGACAACCTCGTGTGCTAAGTCAAGGTACTAGTTATTCCTATCTTTCTCAGCTGCTGCTTTCACAACAATCTCATCGATCTATCACCACAATCAAATATATTTATTTATAATATTAATAAACTTATTTTATATACCGTATACCGCTTTTACGTTTCCTGAATTAGTATTTCTTTATTAGGATTCGATAAACTTATTACATGTATCAATATAACAAACAAACAACAGCTATATTTTATTTAATGTAATTGTTACTTCACAGATCGAATAAGTAATTCGTTTTGTTTTTTAATATAACTGTATGTCTGTTACACTTTTACGATCAAACCTCTATACCGATTTTGATGAAATTTGGTACGCGGTAAGTTTGAACCCCAAAAAAGAGCATAGTCTAATTTTTATTCCGTGACTTCATCTGCGTCCACGATAACCGATATTTACGCGAAGTCGTGGGTCAAAGCTAGTAAGTACTACATACGAGGCAAAAATATTAAGAATTTTTTACAGCAAAATTCGAAGAATGAATTTGTCACCTTGATGAATTGGTGATTATTGAGTTTATTTTAGACGAATATATTCTCCGTTACACACAACAAATTGCGGAGCCTCGTGAGTATGGTCTCCTGTTATTTTACCTCTCTGGTCTTATTGTTGACAACTAAGCGGACTTTACAGTTTTTATGTTGAAACGAAGAGCAACGCCAATGAACCAAACTCTTTGCTTGACAGGTCTTCTTGCATGAATATGTGAAGCTGTTGTATAAAACTTGCTCTTTTCCAGTTTTTGATTTTATGTATTATATACCTGAAATAATCATAAACATAATTATAGGAACTTAAAAATACTAGTAACGTATAAAAAATATATGCGTGCTGTGATGGGGATTGCGCGAAAGATGGAGTGCGGGGCAATGCATTGCACTCGCAGTCTTATTCGAGCAGCCGTAGTGACAGCACATCTAACGCAGTAATACTATAATAATATGGAAACAGTGTTTTATTGCATAAACCTAACCTACTCTAAACCAAGGCTATGTTGTGTTGGTTACTAAACAATTCTGACTTGAACGCTGAAGTGCTAAATATAATGAGGGTATTGGTAATATAGTGGTTTATTGATACACAAATTAAAATAAGAGCGACACACATGAACTAGAATATGGAGAAACTAACCGAGCGAGACGGATAGCACGCCAAGAGTGAAATTGCTATATTTTACCGGGTTATATGTGGGAAATAAGACAGATTACCATAATATTAGTTTAATATAACCACATAGTGTTATCAAAATACATAAAGCAGGTATCATATTTAAAATCATGTTTAGGACCTTTCGTATTTATTCTTTAATTTACATACCTACTAAGCTCCCACAATTAAACTGATTTAAGAATGACAATCTAGTTAGGATATATGCACATGCTAATAGTTGTTACCCTTTTTCATATAATGTGCATGAATACTTGTAGACATTTGTTGACCTTAACGAGTTAACTACACGTAAACTGGGTTATATCAACTCGTTAACACCTTTTCCAAGCACTGCCAACTGACGTCCTGAAGCCTTTTCCAATTAAATAAAGCGCGTCGACAATAATAATAAACAAGATCAAAAGTGATTTATGGAAACGAACAGGCGCAACAAACTTCCCAGCAACACATCTAAGTTAGAAGAACTTGATTACAAACAATAATATGCAAAGTGCATAATTAATGTTTCAAAACGAAGAAACACTAAATATTAATTATATTATTGGCCATATGTTAGCTAGCACACGCCAATTCACTAACAAAAACATTGGAACTACATTAAAAGATAAAACGAATTAATTGATACGGTCATTCATATCAATTGAACAAGGCTCCAGATTTATAAAAATGTATTTTGCGAACCATTAAGCATAAACAACACATTAGAACAATTTAAAAAAATAGTATTTAAAATATAATTTTGAAGTATGCAAATCAAAAGTTAAAAAGACGGATAATGCATTTATTTGACACAGGTTAAGGCACACATTACAACACAGAATACACGCATTCTATGTGTATTAATATGCTAAATTTGAAAGTTTGTATGTTTGGCTGTCTGTTACTTAATTACGCAAAAACGGCTAAACCGATTCGGATGACATTTGGTAAACAGATTGCTAACAACCTAGATCATCACACAGGATACCTTTGTTCCCGGTAGCACGTTCCCGCGGGATGATTTCCGACGTCCAAACGGGCGAATACATATGAAGATTAATTGTTTAGTTCGTTTTTGCGAATTAGCGACTAGAGCCAAATTCCAAGTATCACTTTGTCACCTTGATAATTATGATGATGATTCCGTCTACCTTAGACGTATATATGCTCCGTTATACACAGTAAATTCCGGTGCCTCATGAGTATGGTAACCCTTAACTATTACCTCTTTTGTCTTATTGTTAATGACTAAACGGCCTATACACTGCTTGGAGGAGCAACGCCAATGAACCAGATTTTTCTTCTCACATGTTCTAACGTACGAATATGTGAACTTGTTGAATAAAACTTGTTCTTTACCGCATCTTGATTTAATATATTGTACTCCTGAAATTATATCTGTGGTGTTAGTAGGTATAATTATATTTAAAAGAAATCAATACAATATATATTTTAATTCGAACAACTGAACTTAATTCTTTTGTTTAATAAAACGTTCAAATTTGATGACAGTTTAACATTATTGCCTCTAACAATAAAGCGTCTGGTGGTGGATGACTATGACGATCATTGACAGACAAAATCTTTTTAGCACTATCTAGTACCAGTCTTGCTTTGCATTTTTTTCTATAATGCGCTGGGCACCTCCAATTTTGAGTGCCTCCCTTCCAGGAAAGATGTAGAGTAAAATTGTAACCGTTGTACAGCAACAAATCCTTGCCAGAATGGGTTCTTATTAACTTGTATTCTGAAACGAAATTACAAAAAAAACATTATTTTTTAATTTAAGGTAGTAGGACTGGCTGGATGGAAATACCAACTAACTGGTTTTTTTTTTTTTTTTTTTTTTTTCAGGATGGGAAATCATCAAATGACTTCTCCCGCTCTGGGTGGAGCGGGAGGGCGTGTCAGACTTTTACTGACTAAAACTCACCCGTGTTCCATCAGTTGCCCATGTGCCAGGGTCACGGTATCTCTTTCGAACAATCACGCGACCCCGGCAGGCATCGGTCCTAGTAGACCCCTACACTGCTGCTGACATCTCTTTGAGGCGCGCGTGGAACACTGCGCGCCGTCGACCCGAGCCTGGTCCTTACCGGGCGGCGAGCCACCCATTGCTCGCCACCCGCAAGCTCGCGCCTACGGTGGCCGGGAGTCCGCAATCGACTCCCGACGCCCGGGGCGTCTCCTCCTGCGGCGGCTAGGGGCATGAGGGCGCAGAGACTGCCACTCCCTCACGCGCCCCGCCTCCTCCTTCGCGAGCATTACTGCTTCGCAGAAGGAGGTGACGGCTTCCCATTCCCTCTCGCTCCTTACCATGGCTCGCACCAGGGCCGGACGCGAGAGGTCGCCGCCGCCGATCGCCTCCTCGAGGACACGGCGGTGTCCCGCCCAGGCAGGGCACACCTCCACCGTATGCTCCACCGTGTCCTCGAGACGATCCTCGCAATGGAAACACCCGGACGTATCCTCCCGCTTTATCCTGAACAGGAACCCACCGAAGCACCCATGCCCGCTGAGAACCTGCGTCAGGCGGAAGGTGAGGACGCCGTGGCGCCTCTCTATCCACTCCTCAAAGAGGGGACTTACCGCCGCAATTGTGGCGTGCCCAAACTAACTGGTTAAGTGTTAATCCACTAGTTCACAGCGCAACTTCATCATAATCAGCCTATAAAATGTTCCCACTACAGCAGTGAAAGTTCAGTCAATATCGGTCCAGCTCTGTCGGCGATTAGCCGGAGAAAAAAGGCAGCCAGACAGAAATTATGTTTTACTTTGCCTTCAGATCTGTCTCAGTGAGTAAAAATACCTAAGGTTGAACTTTTAATTCTATTCACTAACTTGACAGTTCAATGCAAAATAATGATACCATTCTAAAACTAATAGTGTCGGGGTAGTGAACGATTTCGCTTATAGAATGAATAATAAAAATGGTTTAAATTAAATAAAACTTTAAAAAATCGTTTTTAAGTGTGGATTATAAGAATAATTAATAATTTGTAATAACAGTTATTTACTTTTTTATTTTCTTCTGATAGAAACAAAACTAAATATAAAAATCATGTCATTTTGCATATTTTTTTACTATAGTCATTTTATTTCCTCTGACAGCCATAGACTATATATATCATATCGATATAGTACACGTCTTGTTTTAAGACAAGTTATTAAATTTAAATTACAAAGTTTGCACGTAAGTACATTATTTCAAGTTCATTCAATTTCATTCATTCTTGCACCACCTCATTATCTTTTTTTTGTCAAAACCTGGTATAGGTACCTCCAATTATCAAGTTAGTGAATAGGATTAAAAGTCCAACCTTAGTCTACAGTATAACATAATGTACAGAGATGAAAAACTACTTGTAAACTAACCAACATAGGTAAGTAAAATAAAAATTAATATGGCAGTGTCACGATAGTTTTATTTTAATATTTATGTACATATTTCTCTACTTATTTTTTGGCAGGGATTTTGATGCACAAACTGTTATCATTCAGTCGGGTATTCAAACAAACATTTAGCTGTTCCACATATTTTGACCGTGTTGCAATTTTTATGAATTTGTTTGTTTAGGATCATGTGCTGAATCCATGGTTACAGTTTACGCATCGATGTGGGATGCCATCATGGTTACAATTCATCTGCCTAAAATATTAAACCTAGAAATATTAACATCCCAATTTAAATTCTCTATAATTATATTAATATTCTCTAAACATATTAACATTCTCTAAATATATCTTCACATACTGGCAGACAAAAACATCGAGATCACGCATACAGCATGTACTGTTTGACAAGGTCAAACTAAATTAACTAGAAGAAATTCTCAGACGTGATGGGTATCATCGTTAATTGCCGACACTCATCACTTAAGGGGAAAGTGTCAGGGTACACCGTGAAATTCAAAGGTTCTTACGATTTTTGCAATTAGCAGAACAGTGTTAGGTTGTATCTTGCACAAAATATGATTCGTGACCGTAATAAAAATCACAACCCAATACACGTAGGGGAAGTACGTCCAAAATGACATACGGTTTTGTTTTTTTATCATATATTTTTAATTAACATAGTTACAATCACTGTTTAGGTTGAATAATCATCTTTGGTTCATAAGTTTTAACCTACGTAAACTCATAATTGAATAGGACCCATATAAAAAATATAATTTAAATTAATCGAAGCCTCTAAGAAAATTCATTTTGTCCATATAGTACAGACAAAATGACATACATAATGAAAACGAAAATTATGAAGTACATATTTCACAAAATATTAAATATGAGCCCAAAGAGAACAATTGTTGCACCGTAGCCACCACTCGTTGGGCTTGGAACGGGAAAAGAGGTGGTTACAATAAACGCATGCGCAGTCATCATCATCACCGTTCGACACAGCTGGAAATATTCTACATTCGAGTCCTCAGCGTAATGAGTCTTCTGTACTTGGGTTCACCTCTTTTCTGACTGCTTTTAAGGATCGTTATCGTAGTTCGATTCAACATTGAAAACCTCATCATTGAATAAAGGTATGTCGTTTTGCCCCGAATGTAAGTATGTCGTTTTGCCCCACAGGTTATCTAAACACTAATTAAGTCATAATTACTATAAACACGAGATTTATAAATAAATACTTTTAAGTAATGCAGCATAATGCTACACTTTTTGAATTTACTACAAAAGATGTAATAGAAACCACGAGAAACTGATCAAAAACAGGACTAAATCAATAAAAATAAAAAACTTTTATGCGCACAAAACGCTTTCCTGCAAGTAACTTCGGCGTGACTAAGTGAATGGCGGTATAAACTTAACAGGTATTCCACCATGGCCGGCGTCACATAATGATATGCCAACTGCAGGATTATAGCCCGCCAATTTCGAAAAAAGCCCGGTGTGTCATTTTGTCCGTCTATGTCATTTTGGCCGTACTTCCCCTACAACACATAATACAAAATTAAAACAAAATACATTACACACATTACAACACGTTTTATATAATTAAAATCATCAATATAACCCTTTATGTTCATAAAACCCTAATGATAGATATTTCATGAAATTTTCAATATTTTCATTTATATTAATTCAAAATGATTTCACCTGCGAAACATCACAGTATTTTTGTTCAAGTTCAACAAAAATACGAACACTGACAATGATGATAATGATCTAAAAACCATAAGATGGCTTTTGGCTATTTTCACAGCTCCGAGATATTATATTTCTAAATCGGTCAAGCCAAAAGCGAGCGACGGTCATTGCAGGGTATCATCTAGTTGAGGCTCACCCAGAATCAAGTTGAATAGCGTACAATTATTATCATCATCATTTCAGCCGAAAGATGTCAACTGCAAGAGATAAGCATCCCTCTTGTTTTGGGATAATTCTATCTGGAAGAACGTGGTATGTTTAATTGTTTAGAGTTTACAGCAGTGGATGACTGCATTTTGACGATGATGACGACGATATCAGGACATCGCTAGTAGTCACGCCAAAAGACAAACTATTATGTCCCAAATAGCTAGAATTGTCTAAAAACAAAACGGTGGTGGATGGCTATGTTCACAGCTTAGAGATATTACATTTCTATGTTGGTCTAACACCAACATCGTCTTGCATTGTTTGCTCTTGTTGGATGTGTATCGCCAGGTGTCATGTCCTTCTTTCACAGTGTGTCGCAGATGGTAGTATTTGTAATTTCTAAACAGCAATATGGTCCGTCCCTTAGTCGTTTGTATAAATGCCAATCCTGAAAAACAAACACCAATACAGTTACAAAAATATATAATTACTTTAAGACTAACCAGTCGATCAAAAAGTTGTGTTTTGCATAAATGTATCTGTAACCGTTTGATGAAACGTTAACTATAGATGCAATTTTTTACATTTATTTTTTATGATTTGTTAATATGTTTATGTAATCAGTTAGAACGACCACAATGCATGTAAAAAATTACTTGTAACTATTTAATGAAAAAACATAACAAAATGATACCCTAAATTAACTTAACTATTCACAAACTGAAACATAGCGTCAAAAATTCATCTGCATCGCTTTCGACTGGTAATGTATCCAAGAGACAGGTGGCATTGCCACGTTGAACGGCAATATTTGCCTCAGACCAAGACAAAAACCAGCCCTTGTGTCACGGGAAGTATCGACCAGCCATTTTGAGATTCCCTTAAAATATAGTATGAGCGATGATTTTTTTTTTTGTTCTAGTTTTAAAATAGTTGATTTCGATTAGCTGATTATTAGCATAATCAGCTAATCGAAATCAACTATTTTGAGATTCCCTTAAAATATAGTATGAGCGATGATTTTTTTTTTTGTTCTAGTTTTAAAATAGTTGATTTCGATTAGCTGATTATGCTAATAATCAGCTAATCGAAACCAACTATTTTAACTATTCGATTAGCTGATTATGCTAATAATCAGCTAATCGAAATCAACTATTTTAAAACTAGAACAAAAAAAAAAATCATCGCTCATACTATATTTTAAGGGAATCTCAAAATGGCTGGTCGATACTTCCCGTGACACAAGGGCTGGTTTTTGTCTTGGTCTGAGGCAAATATTGCAGCTGATAAAGAAAAAAATATGACGTCGTCTGAAATAATATACAACCTTATTAATTAGAATTTCATTGATTTCAAATGAACACAACATATCATAACAAAAATAAAATTAATTGAGAAATATTAATGTACAAAATATTTATTAAGGCCAGCTTGCACCACAAATACTCGTGTTAATCATTTAAAGAAATTTTGATTTAGCGGGCTACCTTAGCGCAGATCTTGAAATTAAATTATCTTACGATTTTTTTACAATTTTCACCACAGTTCATTTAAACCCATTGAATATTTTTTTAAATCATTCGATGGGACTTAATTAACCTGGAAAGTCACTGATTATGATTCTGCAAATACACACGTGTTACGCTTTCGAATCAGATTTCGTTCACCATAGGCACAGCCTGAAACTGACGTTCAAATTGCAAAATACGTAAGCAAATTTGAATTTTACTGGCTACACTGGCACCTTCTCTTAAAACAGCGTTTTGTTTTACACAATCATCGGAAGGTGACAGAGACAGAATTATGTTTTAAATATTTATTGATGAGCGTGATTTGTCGTACAAGAGTGGTGCAAGAGTGCCTTACTTAGTGTCATTTTCACATAAACTGTGCTATATTTATATTAATATTTATCATAAAGACTGAACTTTTTTAGAAGACTAGACAGTTCTTCACACGGTGGGCTCCTTAAGGTCACAATTGACCTACATTACTGACAAACGAGTGCAGTGACACCAACTCGGAGACTATTTTGCATAGCCCTCGTATGGCCGGACTAAAACTGGCTTCACGTCCATATCGGGTCGTTGTGTATATGCTAGTTGCACATTAAATTCTGACGTTATCCTAAAATATTTTTCATTACTACATATTTACCACGGCGCCGGAGGTGAGTGGTTATGTTCATAATTTGCTGAGATAATAATTTCTTGCTCTCGATTCAGAGCTACTTTTGCTCGACAAGCTTTGCGGCTATAGGCAGTGCAGCGCCAATGATTGACGCCTGTGGTTAGCGCGCGCCGTAGGTAAGAGAAGGTATAGTCTTTATGCAAGATCCACGGATTTCCTTGCTTCGATTGTATCCACACAAAATCTGAAAAAAAAATCGGTAAATTAACTGGAGAAAGTAATACTAAATTCAAACCACACTCAATATGCTTGTCATCATCATCATCATTTCAGCCGTAAGACGTCCACTGCTGGACTTAGGCCTCCCCCAATTTGGGGGGCTTTGCCATAATCGCCACGCTTGGCAGGCGGGTTGGTGATCGCAGTATGGTGGTTAAATGCATAGAGAACGCTGCTGCCCATTCTCTAGTAAGTCCCTTAGTCGCCTTTTACGACACCCACGGGAAGAAATGGGGAATGGGGAATATGCTTGTATTGTTGTTTATTTACAAGTTCTATTTTACAAAAGAATCGTATTAGGTATCATTAACCCCCTTATAACCCTTACTTAGAGTGATAAAACCGTTTAAATGACAATAAAATGTACATGGTTAAACAGGCGTACATATTTATTTAACTTTATGCAACGTTTCTAAGTAAGATTCTCCCATACACACGACACGTATAGTTAATCATTATTATTAAACTAGGTCCTGCCCGCTACTTAGATTTTTCCAAAATAAGATATTCTTGCAATATTTTTTGTAAGTCACGGCCGTTACTACAGCGCCACCACGACTCCTCTACTCTTCTTCTCTCTGCTGTTGTCTATGCGAGTCTTCAATATTATAATCCAATTTGGTTTCACTTATTTATTTTAAATACACCAAACAACATAATTTAACATTATATTATATTCATAAAATCAGGTTTAAGTTCTTATGTATATGTAAATTTTTATGTTACTAATTAGACGATATTAACATATATTTCAAATAGCGCGGCAGAAGCTAGTATTTTTATATTTCTAACAAAACTATTGTATATAGTGACCTTATTGGCGACGTTATTCAGAAAAGTACCTAGTACAATTGATACTCGCAACGGGCGTATGAGTATAATAGACCAGTGTCCTTTCATTTTGGATTGCCACCTCGCAGCTCAACCTATGAGGTTGTCTGCTGGTTAACGGAACTTGCCTGTCGCTACCTTAATAAATTAAGGTCTCCAGCCAGGGCTTAAAAACTTAAAACTAGAGTGACTAATCAGTAAGGGTGACCCCTATGGGATTTGGACCTCACGTTAGAGCATCGCTGGTAGAGGGTAGCAAGGGACGGGCAGGATCGGAATGACATGACCAGAGTCCCTAGTGTGAGTTTCCTTTAACCAATTCGACTTTACGAATCGACCGCGTTCGGCGCTCCAATTAGCTCTGGATTGGTGAAGGGCCAATAGGAGCACCGAACGCGGTCGATGCATTAAGTGGAGATGGTTAAAAGAAACTCACACTAGCCTCTGATGTAAGAACGCAAACGATGCAAAAGGAGTGGGTATGTAAGGATTGTAGCGGGTGACGTTTCTGCCTACTCCCATGGGAACAAAGTGCAAGTTTAAGTATGTGTAATAATTTTCCTTTTTACATAATTTTTATTTATATGCGGAGAGTATATATGCTCATAATTCCCGTCTAAGATGGTCGTAGCGTCGCTATCCAGCAACAATGACGCTTTGCAGACTTTGCTTTTCATGGAAGAACATCTACAGCGGCTGCACCCAAGCTTCGACTGACGAGTATTGTAATATGTGAACCCATTGTGTAGTATCAACGCAGTCCCATTTTGAGATCTGATGAAATTGAAACCTGAAATAAGGTAAAGTATTATTTAAATTGTAGAACTTGTTTTTTATTACTGCCCGCTAAAGTACCAGCCCATGAAAAAATTGATTCGTTACCTCGTAAAAAGTAAAAAACCTTACTTACCTGATACATTTTGTCTCTTTCTAAATCTCTCCCACAAAATACTAAAATACTTCATGTATTTGTAGAATCTTGCCATGAACAAAATCATACAGAAGAATGCATACTGAAATAAAAAGTATATTGTTGGAATTATACCCAGATGCTATCATTCTGAAACTTTAACGTGTCTTTTTCTTTCTTTATCTTTCGGCCTTCATGCACAAGAGATACTCATTTCTACTACGCCGTGTTCGCGCCAGCCCCAACACCGTTGTTAGAGCACTGGCTGATAGGTGGGACTCTCCTATCTTGGGGCGGTGCATACGACTGAATGCAGTCAAGTACACATTCTCCAGGATCGGCGTGCCTGACACAGTGTGTGACTCATTGTAGTCCACAGACCGATAACAACCCAAAAAAAATTGTGACTAATTAAATTTGAAAGTTCAACAATTCATGACAAATTGAATTTAAAATTGACAAAAAAGAAAATAGAAATGTCAGGACCGTATTAAAAATTATATAAAAGTCAAGTTGTAGAAAGTCTTGTATCTTGCCTTATAGCATTAAAAATATTTTTCTAGTTGGAAATGTTTTTCTTTCTACGATTTCTGGTCTTGATAGATTTCTTTGCGGTGGATAAACTGGTCTTCGTCCAATATTTCTATTCATTACCGATTCAATGCAGGAGTCTTTATCATTTATAAATCGAAAAAGTGTAGACTTGGGAACGTTGAAGTGTTCAGATGCCCTTGCGTATCCCATTCTATTATCTCTAACAGCAACGATAGCAGCGTACATTTTCTCCTTGTCCCATCTCTTTCTCTTCTTGTACTTGCTGAATGTTACAGTTTCTAAAAACAAAACGAAGAATTAATACATATACATATGTGCATATAATTAAGAACATTCCACATTATTTTCATTTTCCGTATGCCAAAATTAAAATACCAACGTATAAATCATACATAATGTTGTATGAAACAAAAAAGTTATCCAACAAAACATCAGATTTATTCAAACTTAAATTATACAAGATGTAATCGAGACTTTAAGAAGAAAAACTAAAGCCTGATTTTTACTTTTTTATCAGTATTCAATCAGAAAACACCCATTGATCAAAAAATCAATAAAAAGAAATTAAATCAAAGGTAACAGGGATAATAACCAGGTAGGGACACTCTAAAGTAACAATCATATATCTTCTTCATAATCAAAACAAAATAAAGAACCATTACCTACCCAAATAAAAAAAAAACTAGGAACATTCATTTGAACTAAAATAATAGTTCCATATTTCATGCACCAATAAAGGTTTGTTTGATGGAAAAGAGAAAAACATGAAACATCAGCAGAAGAATCGTTAAGGGCATGGCACATTGTAACACCAGACGCCACCGCAGGCGTGCTCTTTATAACAAAGAGTACAATACGGCCAATTTATAATAGTGAGTTTGAACAGAGGTTCTTTGATCTTCCAGACGTGTTCCCTCACTCACCTGAAGTAACGATTAGTTACTAAAAAAAAATATAAAACTAAAACCTCAATAAAACCTAATATAGTAAACCCACGTTCAAACTGTATGAATGTCGACTAATAGTAAAAACACGCAAACAGCTGAACAGATTTTCTAGAATCATAACTACTACTACTAACACACTCTGTATGAAGTCACATTTCAGATTTTGTAAAAGATAACAGAATGGGTTCAGCCATTTGGGAGCTACATTGCCACAGACATATAGATAGACAGATATAAGTGTTAAACTCAAAACAGTCCCGTTTTTCCGTCATGGGTTAAAAATTAAAAAATTCCATGATTCATTGGCCGTATTGTAACTGGAAATGAGCACGCTCCACTGATAAATCTGTTCCGCCGCTAAGCGATTCTAAAGTGTTTCCCATTATTGACACAATATCGCGGTGGTGGATGAGTATGTTTTACATCAGCCTGTATAATCTGTTTAAAACAGTTTAGCTCTATCTTAGCCTTGCATCGTCTACTATTATGGGAAGAACATCTCCAGCGACCTATCTTTTTCTTCCTAGCTTGGTTAGCATGCCAGTACGTGTAATCATTTAGCAATATTAATTGCTTGCCTTTTTGTGACATTATGAACGTAAACTCTGAAACAATTCTTTGTCACAATTCATTTGTTTTTTACTGCCCAACCTTTAGCTACATCTTCACCGACTCTATCTTTATCTAGCTATGAAATTACACTACCTACTATTTTGGACAACACAATTTACAGGATTAATTCCACCACCGCAACATTTAACTACTCTACAATTCTGTAGATAATTGAACCAATTCCCTTTTTAAAACTTAAAGAAAAATTCTCAATCCTCATAGTTTTAGTAATTAAAGTTTTAGTTTTCAATTTAGTAAAATTGAGTACATAAAGGTTGAAATAAAACAAACTAAATTCCGTTTACTGAGATAATATTATATTTGTAATCGTAAAATGCCGATCCTTAAATTCAATATTTTTTGGAAATCTTTACTAAAATATCTTTGAAACGCACATCATTAAACTAGTACCAAGAAATTTTTAGCTATAAATCATGTTTATAGGTCAAAAATTGGTACCGATTCCCTCGTTCACAAACTAAACTAAATTTACGTTCAGTGCTTTTTCTTTGTACAATATTTCATTAAGGGCCGATTTTTCAATCCTCAGATAAACAGACGGATAGGGTTTATTCAATAGATAGTAAAAAACTGTGTTGTTCAATCGTCAAATAGGCTTTATTGGTCGAATAATTCCCTTAACGGAGGAATAAATCTATTTGGCTCTTTGACGGCCAGATAACCGCTTGTTCTATTGATAAACGACGTTGGCGTTACCAAACTTGAGGTTAGTTTTCGTTTTTAAAAAGTGTACTTAATGAAAATGGATGTTTGCGATAGTATTGACGAAATAGCAATTGAGGATGAAGCCATAATTAATAAATATAGGTATATGAATGAAAATAAAGAAAGAATATGAGAGAAAAGAAAGAATTTCAAGACCGAGTGTCGAACACTTTAAAGTGTGGGATTCATCTTTGCTTTCCATGATTATTTTAATACAATTAAATATCACGGAAATACAAATAAAAATACCACACAAACAAAAAAACAACGTCTCAACGTAAAAAGGGACATCTGGCTGCCGCACATTGTTTTTATAACATTGACAGTAAACAATGAAATAGCCCGTCCCGTTCTAACTTTCGTTTATTTTGTATATTTATTTCACCTCCCTGAAGTTAGCGTATTCACAGATGTGATATTCGGTCAGGTAGTTATTCCTAAATAAAATAACGATTGAAAAACTGACAACCACTTATCCGAGGAACAAAGAGTCTAATAACTTTATTCTTTAGGTAGCTATTGGTTCTTTTATCTGAGGATTGAAAAATCGGCCCTAAGAAGAGGACAAAAGAAAAATTTTAGTTTAGTCCTGTCAAATTAATCAGCGCTTGTCACTACTCCATACAAGTTTAGACGTGATTAAAAACTTGCCTACTAAAATTACGTCAATTTATGTCAAGCGCTGATTAATTTGACAGGACTAAACTAAAATTTTTCTTCTAAAGATGCACTGAACTTAAATTTAGTTTAGTTTGTGAATAAGTGAATCGGCACCATTGTCTGTCACTTTGATTTCATATGTAATAATGACATCAAATCATTATTTATTATTTTCGATTTTGTACCTAAATTTACAAGTATTTTTTAATATTTTTAAATAAAATCCTAGCTTATATGCTAATTAAAACAAATTTATATACTATATAGAATATATTTTATTGAAATTTACTGCAATAGTAAATCCTATACCGTTACTAAGACACAAATATATCATAAGAATTAATAAATAAAAAATGGCTTCTGTTTAGAATACAATTTCTTCTAAAACTAGCCGAAAAGTTAAAGGCACTACACACCTACATGTAATATATAATTATAATAGTAATGCACATTTTTCTAACCAAAAAAGGTAGTTAAGGCAAGTGTTCTTATATCAAGATAATTAATAATTGATGATCATAAAATTATGCACTTTTATTTAAATCATTGAGCCTCTTTTTAACTCTCTGGAATTTGTTCACAGTAACGAAACTAAGGACATCTCTACCAAATGGGTATGGACTAGGTTAGGTTGGAACTGTAACTATCCGGTGCATCCAGTTAGTCCCAGTTATTTGGCTATTTAATATCTATAGTATCCCAAAAAGGAATTATTTGAAGTTCACATAAAAAGAGACGCAATCATTGTAAAACACTCTCGCGTTTAATCATATTTTTAAGAACGCCGAACGGGAATTATCACACTACGTCCGCACGGACGTAAAATCCGGCAGTGAGATTATATTGCGCACTGGATTTTCAACTCTCAGAACTCTCTCTTTTTCAACTCTCGGTTCAGCATCGAGAGTTGAAAATCAATTGCGCGTGTACGTTTGTTAAAGCAGTCCCAACGCGTCGAAAAGCATACTATTCGATTTTCAAGTCACGGCGCTAAGCAGTGCGTTAGAAGTTTGATTAAATTTATACCTTATTTCAATCCCCATAAGTTATACACAAATGATCAGTAGGTACTGAAATCTTTTGATAATACATCGGGTTCAGTTTAGGTGGCGGATGCGTATGCTCAATGTCCGGGTCCACGATTTGATTCCTGTAGTCCAGTTCCAACGTAGCTCTGCATTTTTTACTATTGTGGGAGGAGCATTTCCAAGAAGTTGTTCGTCTTTTAATGTTTCTTCGAACGTACCAGTACGTGTAGTCTTTGTGAAGAATCAATTTGCTGCTCTGTTGCGATTTTATGAACGTATAACCTGAAAAAGAAGCTTTGGTTTTAAATTTTCTGTGTTTTTCTTACGTGGAAAACGGAAAACTACATATAAAAAAGCTAAGGTACTTGAGGACTTTGAGACCGATCTCACAACGCTCAAAAGTTTTATTAGATTTGTTATTGAACATTTATAAACAATAAATGGGAACAGTATAGGCTGATTATGATGATGTAACATTAAATGACAACATCAAATAATTGATTTTATTTACATGTGACCTTTTTTAACATCTTGAATTTAAATCAAACACAAAACCACATTGTTAATGTATTTATTGATATAACTGTATTTTTCAACTCCCGCGCAAAAATCTCTTAAGAATTGTAGTTTATTAAATTGTAAACCCACTGAGAAATCATCACATTACTTAAGTGCCGATGTAAAAAAGTTAAAAACAACGGAACGCGTGGCTTTCAAAAGTAGTTCGCTAACATAATTATTAAATGGGATTGCTATATATGATATTAATTGACAGACTAACGATTTTCCAAGTTAATACTAATTAAAACGAAGTTTAAACACGTATTAAAAATCGTGAGAAGTGTAAACAATTTTATTTGGCATACAATCACAAACTCGATCTATAATCAACATATGGAATCAAATGAATAAAATTACCTTCAAATACTGGATTAAAAGAAAAACAAGAATGAGTTTTCGATTTGGCGATTTTCGCGATTCCCTTCTATATTATAATCTAAAATAATGTCCATTACTAACACAAAATTTAGGCGGGCAATGACAGTGGTATTGGTTACCGGATACAATTTTACCGAGATCATTTACAACTAGTTTTGCCTTGCACCTTTTTACAGTACATTGCCAGGATGAAGTTCTTTTTATGGTAGATCGGTAATTGTAGCAGTATGTGTGCTCGTTGTACAGAATCAACTGCTTTCCCATCCTTGAAGTTATGTACTTGAACTCTAAAAAAAATGAAATTGAAGCGTTTATTGGAATTCAACATGACTTATGTCTAAGTGAAATATGCAATCTTAAAGGTTTGCCAGACATATAAGATGCAAAATTATAAATTAATTATCTATCAGAAGAATGCATAGGAAAATAGGCATGGGACCAAGCAGTCATCCATTGCTTTATATGTTCCAAAAAATGTGTCTGCACAGCAATGAAAATATCGCAGTGAATGTTGTGGAACCATCAAAACCATTCTCACTGTGTAACGTATTTAGTTATTTACCCTGCTGGTGTCAAAACAGTGAACGAAAACATCGTAAGGAACCTAAAATTCGAAGACATGTGAATTCCACCAACCCACATTCGGCCCGCACCGCGTGGTGAATTATAGCCAACTCCATCTCACAGAGAGAGCAGGCCTGTGTCTCAGCAGTAGGAACATTATAGGCTGACTATTACGATATATTTTCCATATCTGATGAATTGGTGGTGGATAGGTATGATTACCTAAGTAAGGTGGTATAATTATTTGTCCATAATCATCAACTATATATGTACAAATTTCACCATGTTGTGCGATGCTTCCTTTGCATTGCCAGGACGTAATTCTTTTGATACCAGATTGTTGATTAAAACAATATACATTTCTCTTAATACAAAACCAATCACTTGCCCTTCTTTGAATAAATATACTAGAACTCTGAAGTAAACTTAAATTTACATCAAGTTTGAAGGTCAATAAGTTTGCCAACTTCTTAATAAAAGACGACATTTTTTAGGATTTTATTGAAATAAAATTAAAATTCTTAAGAACTAGTAAGAAGAAGACATGGAATCAGCTATGTAATAAATAGCTACAAGCAAAATATAGGAGCCACAAGCACTCAACAAATTAAAGTACAAATAAAGACCTTGGGGTTTATTTCTAAATACTGCTTAAAGTTAAGTAATGATTAACCTCCGATTCTAGAAGTGCCGCAAGTATTCCAGTCTCATTGGTACATATATGTTCTAGTTGGGGTTGAAACTCTTCTAACGCTAACCTTAGCTTCTAAATAATGTAAATATTTTAAGATTATTAAAGTACTTCCTATATATCATATTTTTTTGACGTAGGTATACATGTATCTTAACTGCATCGCCCTTAATGTTTTAAATTAACGAACCATTTAACTAAACTAAATCTTGATATATCTGCCTTTGACATCAATAAAAAAACGTTGTGGTGTATGGCTGGGCCCGATACAACATTACCAAGACCATCTACTACTATTTTTGCCTTGCAGTTTTTCCTGCTTCTTCCCGAACATAGCCACTGGACAGTCTATTTCGCAGCAGACTTATGATTGAAACAATATGTGTACTCTCTATGAAGCACTAACTGCTTGTCTTGCATTGTATGTATGTACTTGACTTTATCTGAAATAAAGTTATGTGTATCAAGTTGAAATCAACATTCATGATTTTTAGCAGGTAAATACTAAATTAAGCCCATGCAACCACATGGAATAAAACGTGAGATAATTTAAGGATTTTACTGGAATTTTGTTTATTTATTTGCTATACTATTTAAATTACTTAGTCAAAGTGTCTCACACTTTCTGCAATTTGTAGGTCTGTGTCAGTGATCAAAATATCGGTCACGACTGTAACATGTATATTTTTCATAGAATTTTATTAGAATTAAAGACCGAAAATTTAGGTCACTATCTGAAAGGCTCATACATCTCTCTATAGATCTTTAATTTAGAAGTCGTCAAACAACGAAGTACACAAAAAAGTAAGTAGTACGAAGTACAAAATTCTAAAGCTCGCCAATAAGAGTCATTATAGTAAGTCGTTCACATGTACGTAATAAAATCGCGGCAGATTTTTTCCTCGCACTGGATCTTCAACGCACTGCCTAATGCCGAGAGTTGAAAATTGAATACTATGTTTTTTCTACGCACTGAGAAGCAATCTGTTGGATTTTCAATGTTTGGTTCAACACCTAGAGATGAAAATCCAGTACGCGATAAAATCATAATTAAAATCACTCAAAAAATTAAATAACTGATAACACTGGTCAACAAAAAACCAACTTTTGTAAGCCCATGAAATAAGTTTAACTGATTTTAAAAGAGCATTAAAAAGCATTCACAGTGATACTATTTTTACGTCTTGGTTAGCTCGGGTTTTTTGTGGATATCAATATAAAGACTTAGCACCCAGTTAAAAAAAATATTTACATGAATAAATTTTAATATTTTTAAAAGTGTAAGTTAAACTACTTTTTCTTTTATAATTGAGATCTACAGCTTCTTTTCTTAACATCCAACAATAATCTGCTAGCAAAGTATTCTTTGATATCGCCGTTCCATGCTCGCTATTTCCTAGTGGAAACGCTCACCATGCTCATCGCTAATGACTCCCATATTTTGAGTTAAAAAATCTAAATGTGAGTTCAAAATATGTATTTAGAGGGACATTTTACAGCCAATAGCGTGCAAGGCTTCAATCATATCTTTCAGAAGTTTTTTATAGTTTTGAGCTCTCACATTTCTGATGAAATTAGTAAAAACTTGTATCATAATTTCTAAGCCTTACTCTCTTTTTTATTTAATTGACTATTAAATGTATTGTCGTTAATCAACCCTCGTATTTAAGGTCCAATAAAAATCCCTTTCTATAATTTTGCATCTGAATTTTTTTGCGAACTTTTCTTTACGGTATTGAAAAACATCTCTTGAAGAATGAAAAATTAACTCCTATTTCTCTTAACCGCGAGTTAAGAGAAATAGGAGTTAATTTTTCATTCTTCCCTTTCGTAGTAAAATTACCGCACACGTAACAGTAATTGTCTGGATTACTTAAACAACAACGAGGCATTATATTGATGAAATACTTTGATACAAATCGATATACTTAAATGAAAACAAATAGGTATAGAAAATTCAAATAAAACAGGTAAAATTCACTTTATACACGATTCTGACCAGTTTTAACCTATAGATATAACAATGTACAATTTCAATCAAAGTGCTCTGTTAGTTTGTATTTGTATATCACACTCATTAAGAGTAGTGCATTGAACAAGCAAGAACATGTTTGTGGTCGCGCGCAGTGAATACAAATTTCAACGTGCACACCATGAGCATAATCTCAAAAATTCGAGCTAAGCCAGCTGCGAAACGTATATGGTTGGTGGGTAGTTGCTGCGTAATTCGAAATAATTTCGCGATGCGAAATATTTCGACTTCATACGGAGCAGACGTGTTATCACTCTACTTAAAAACATTTAAATCAGTGTTTTTCAGTAGAGTGATAACACGTCTGCTCCGTATGAAGTCGAAATATTTCGCATCGCGAAATTATTTCGAATTACGCAGCAACTACCCACCAACCATATACGTTTCGCAGCTGGCTTAGCTCGAATTTTTGAGATTATGCTCATGGTGTGCACGTTGAAATTTGTATTCACTGCGCGCGACCACAAACATGTTCTTGCTTGTTCAATGCACTACTCTTAATGAGTGTGATATACAAATACAAACTAACAGAGCACTTTGATTGAAATTGTACATTGTTATATCTATAGGTTAAAACTGGTCAGAATCGTGTATAAAGTGAATTTTACCTGTTTTATTTGAATTTTCTATACCTATTTGTTTTCATTTAAGTATATCGATTTGTATCAAAGTATTTCATCAATATAATGCCTCGTTGTTGTTTAAGTAATCCAGACAATTACTGTTACGTGTGCGGTAATTTTACTACGAAAGGGAAGAATGAAAAATTAACTCCTATTTCTCTTAACTCGCGGTTAAGAGAAATAGGAGTTAATTTTTCATTCTTCAAGAGATGTTTTTCAATACCGTAAAGAAAAGTTCGCAAAAAAATTCAGATGCAAAATTATAGAAAGGGATTTTTATTGGACCTTAAATACGAGGGTTGATTAACGACAATACATTTAATAGTCAATTAAATAAAAAAGAGAGTAAGGCTTAGAAATTATGATACAAGTTTTTACTAATTTCATCAGAAATGTGAGAGCTCAAAACTATAAAAAACTTCTGAAAGATATGATTGAAGCCTTGCACGCTATTGGCTGTAAAATGTCCCTCTAAATACATATTTTGAACTCACATTTAGATTTTTTAACTCAAAATATGGGAGTCATTAGCGATGAGCATGGTGAGCGTTTCCACTAGGAAATAGCGAGCATGGAACGGCGATATCAAAGAATACTTTGCTAGCAGATTATTGTTGGATGTTAAGAAAAGAAGCTGTAGATCTCAATTATAAAAGAAAAAGTAGTTTAACTTACACTTTTAAAAATATTAAAATTTATTCATGTAAATATTTTTTTTAACTGGGTGCTAAGTCTTTATATTGATATCCACAAAAAACCCGAGCTAACCAAGACGTAAAAATAGTATCACTGTGAATGCTTTTTAATGCTCTTTTAAAATCAGTTAAACTTATTTCATGGGCTTACAAAAGTTGGTTTTTTGTTGACCAGTGTTATCAGTTATTTAATTTTTTGAGTGATTTTAATTATGATTTTATCGCGTACTGGATTTTCATCTCTAGGTGTTGAACCAAACATTGAAAATCCAACAGATTGCTTCTCAGTGCGTAGAAAAAACATAGTATTCAATTTTCAACTCTCGGCATTAGGCAGTGCGTTGAAGATCCAGTGCGAGGAAAAAATCTGCCGCGATTTTATTACGTACATGTGAACGACTTACTATAATGACTCTTATTGGCGAGCTTTAGAATTTTGTACTTCGTACTACTTACTTTTTTGTGTACTTCGTTGTTTGACGACTTCTAAATTAAAGATCTATAGAGAGATGTATGAGCCTTTCAGATAGTGACCTAAATTTTCGGTCTTTAATTCTAATAAAATTCTATGAAAAATATACATGTTACAGTCGTGACCGATATTTTGATCACTGACACAGACCTACAAATTGCAGAAAGTGTGAGACACTTTGACTAAGTAATTTAAATAGTATAGCAAATAAATAAACAAAATTCCAGTAAAATCCTTAAATTATCTCACGTTTTATTCCATGTGGTTGCATGGGCTTAATTTAGTATTTACCTGCTAAAAATCATGAATGTTGATTTCAACTTGATACACATAACTTTATTTCAGATAAAGTCAAGTACATACATACAATGCAAGACAAGCAGTTAGTGCTTCATAGAGAGTACACATATTGTTTCAATCATAAGTCTGCTGCGAAATAGACTGTCCAGTGGCTATGTTCGGGAAGAAGCAGGAAAAACTGCAAGGCAAAAATAGTAGTAGATGGTCTTGGTAATGTTGTATCGGGCCCAGCCATACACCACAACGTTTTTTTATTGATGTCAAAGGCAGATATATCAAGATTTAGTTTAGTTAAATGGTTCGTTAATTTAAAACATTAAGGGCGATGCAGTTAAGATACATGTATACCTACGTCAAAAAAATATGATATATAGGAAGTACTTTAATAATCTTAAAATATTTACATTATTTAGAAGCTAAGGTTAGCGTTAGAAGAGTTTCAACCCCAACTAGAACATATATGTACCAATGAGACTGGAATACTTGCGGCACTTCTAGAATCGGAGGTTAATCATTACTTAACTTTAAGCAGTATTTAGAAATAAACCCCAAGGTCTTTATTTGTACTTTAATTTGTTGAGTGCTTGTGGCTCCTATATTTTGCTTGTAGCTATTTATTACATAGCTGATTCCATGTCTTCTTCTTACTAGTTCTTAAGAATTTTAATTTTATTTCAATAAAATCCTAAAAAATGTCGTCTTTTATTAAGAAGTTGGCAAACTTATTGACCTTCAAACTTGATGTAAATTTAAGTTTACTTCAGAGTTCTAGTATATTTATTCAAAGAAGGGCAAGTGATTGGTTTTGTATTAAGAGAAATGTATATTGTTTTAATCAACAATCTGGTATCAAAAGAATTACGTCCTGGCAATGCAAAGGAAGCATCGCACAACATGGTGAAATTTGTACATATATAGTTGATGATTATGGACAAATAATTATACCACCTTACTTAGGTAATCATACCTATCCACCACCAATTCATCAGATATGGAAAATATATCGTAATAGTCAGCCTATAATGTTCCTACTGCTGAGACACAGGCCTGCTCTCTCTGTGAGATGGAGTTGGCTATAATTCACCACTTAAAAACTAAAGTTATCACTCTACTTAAAAACATTTAAATCAGTGTTTTTCAAAATCAAATAGTAGTGCACTCAAAATAGAGTTTAAATTTTTGAAAACCGTGATTGATCATTACGTCGCTACGCCACTGTGTTCAATACCGCTAAAACAAATAAGTGCCTGCCGCCGCGCCGGCAAGCCCCCGCGCTCGCCGTGCTTCACCTCCGCGCAACAAAGACGAACATTTTTTATCTCGCTTGCACAGTGACTCCGCGTTCGGCCGAACCGTACCTCACCTCCGCGAAAAAAGTGCAGTGGCTATTTATTATTGTTTGACTCTTTCGCACAGTGACCCTGCGTTCTGAACAGTAAGTTGTACGATTTTATACAAATCACAGAATACCTTATTATTTACTACAAACTGCCGTGTGAAGTATTCATACGTTGATTGCTATTGGAAACTAATTATTTTAACGACAATGAGCGTACAAAGATCGCCACCACCATCACGAACACCCGGTACACCTGTCGGTACGGATGCAAGCTCTTCTATAGGCACCACACACAGCTCCCCCGACTTATCGAATTTAAGTGCGCTCGCAGCGGATTCTCAAATTACCTTCCGGTGTAAACGTAAACAACCGCCGTCAGATCATGACTGTGAATATGCTGATGAAATAAAAGAAATCAGATCAGAATTAGGCCGTATCAGCCGATTACTAGAAAAATATGTAGGATCAAATGAGCAAATCATGAATAAAATGCAGGAAAGTCTAACAGAAGTCAATACACAAATTTCTGAACTAAAATTATCTAACGAGCAAACAATGCACTTGATTCGCAAAAATACTACCCAGATTAACGAGATCAAATCTTCAACATCTAACATCGCACAAGGGCAAAAAGAACTACACTCAACAGTGACACAATTAGAAAACCAAGTCCGACAGGACCAACAGAAAATAGTATCACTTGAATCGGACCTCAGCTCCCTCAAACAATCATCTAATTTCCAGCCAGACTCGTCTAAAATAAATAATCAACTCTATTCGAATGAACAAATAATTAAAGAGGTAACAGATCGGAAAGCCAGAGAAAAAAACATTATCATAGTTGGGATACCGGAACAAACTGCCACCGACGCACAAGACAGAATGTCTAAAGACGAACAAGAGGTCTGGGCAATCACAACCAACGTGTGCCACGATCTTCCGAAACCCACAAAAAATTTTAGAATTGGAAAGTACATTCCTGGAAAACACCGTAGCATTAAAGCATGGTTCAACACTTCAGACTCTGCTAAATATCTTCTACAAAATAGAGACAAACTGCCACAAAACATAAAGGTATACTCAGACCAGACTCCGACGCAGCAACTATATTTGAAAAGTCTGAAAGAGGAACTAGCACGCCGTACAGATGATGGCGAGACTGACCTTACTATAAAATACATACACGGGACACCAACAGTTATAAAAAAGTCTCCAAAAATCCTCAATTAATCAGCGATAATATAATTGCCGATATGTACTGTAACACCTATGAAACACTTAATGACTATCGCACTATTAATACTGGCAAGTCACGGCTAAGATTTTTGTACCTAAATGCTAGAAGTATAAGGAAAAGCGGAAAGTTAGACGAGCTAAAATGCATCCTAAAATCATTACCAAAAACCACACATGGCATTCTAGTAACAGAGACCTGGATAAGATCGGAAACTCAAGCCTTAGAACTGCAAATAGAGAATTATACCCATTATTATAACTATAGAACAGACTCAAAAGGAGGAGGAGTTTCAGCATTCATCCATAATGATCTAAAACATAGTTTATCAGAATCTAAGTACTCAGGTGGAAATAATTATTTATGGATACACTTAGAAAGGCACGCTTTTGAAATCGGAGTTATATACAACCCTGGTAACACCAACTATAAGGAGTTCCTTGAAGAATATGAGTACCAACTACAACAAAGAAAGAGAGCAATTGTTTTCGGCGATTTCAACATCGACCTATTAGCTAAAACCAACAAAGAAACTAAACAATACAAAGCAGCAACTAAAGAGGCTGGGTACGTACTACTGAACAAAATAACTAAAAAATACTGTACAAGGGACTCGAAAACGAAAAAAAGTATTATCGACCATATCAGCACCAACTTAAAGAACGACAACTTTCACATGGTAATATTTAAATCATCTATGTCCGATCACTATCAAATGTATTTAGAACTGAAAAAAGTAAAATCCCCTCGAAAATTGCGAGCACAGTACGAAGCAATAAACTACACAAACCTATATAACGTCATGGAACGAACTGACTATCAGAACCCTAGTAATGATTACCTGGCATTGGAAAATGTGATAAAGTCATGTGTAGAAAAAAGCAGAGTTACGAAGACCAAAATACTCAATCGTCCACAAAAAGACTGGATTAATAAAGAGATTATAGCCCAAATCAATGAAAGGAATATGTTGGGGACGGAACTTAAAAACAATCCTGACAATGACTTATTCAAAGCATTTGCTGAAAAAAGAGACTGTGTAGCCAAACTAATACAAGGAACAAAAAATACCTTTTACTATGAAGCATTTACTAAATGTATTAAAAAACCTAAAAAAATGTGGGGTGTAATAAACTCCTTAGCAAATAATAAAACAAAACAAAGCTGTGTTCCTTCAAAACTGGTTGTAAATTCAAAAACGGTTACAGAACCTAATGACGTCTGTCAAATATTTAATGATTACTTTTCCACGGTAGGGCCCTTACTAGCGAATGAAATACCTGTCAAATTTCATGATGACTGTGACCGCGCGTTACCTCTTTTTCCTCCCAAAGACCTCGAAGGGCTGTCCTGTTTAAATCCTTGTTCTGCTAAAGAGATACTTAGAATAATTACATACCTTGATCCAAACTGTAGCACGGGCATAGATGGCATTAATACAAAAGTAATAAAATGTACGAAGAACCTAATTGTAAATGCCCTAAGCAAATGCTTTAATAAATTACTAGCGGATGGAAACTTTCCTGAAACGCTAAAAATAGCAAAAGTCACTCCTATCTACAAATCAGGAAATGCCACTGATCCTGGTAACTATCGTCCGATTTCAGTATTACCTGTAATGTCAAAAATACTAGAAAAAATCCTCCACAACCGACTAGAAACGTACTTAAACTCTATAAAGTTTATCACCGATCGTCAATATGGTTTCAGACCAAAAAGCAACACCACTACAGCTACAATTGATCTCGTAACCAAAATAAAGCACAATATAGACTGTAAAAATATATGCTTAGGTATCTTTATAGACCTGAAAAAGGCATTTGACACGGTTTCTCACAAACTACTTTTAAAGAAACTGGAATCCATTAATATTACTGGAAATGCTCTAAAAATGTTTGAATCATACCTAACCAACCGCTCGCAAGTAGTTAAACTTGGTAATAATCAAAGTGGCTCAAGATCTATAACATGTGGCGTTCCACAAGGATCAATTTTAGGACCCTTGCTCTTTTTAATATATATAAATAATATAAATGAAATTAAGTTACACGGTCACCTTACCTTGTATGCCGATGACACATGTTTATTTTACTTCGGGTCTTCGATTCAAGACATTATTTCACAAGCCCAAGAGGATTTAAATTCGCTATCCATGTGGTTTCAGGTCAACCTTCTTACAATAAACATCTCCAAGACATGCTATGTAATATATAAGGCAAAAAATAAACATATTCCCCCATTTAACCCACTTACAATTAACGATACGCCGCTACAGTTAAAAACTTGCGAAAAATATCTCGGTCTTAGAATAGATAGTTCCCTTTCCTGGAATGCTCACATCGAATATATAAAGAACAAGCTCTCAACATTAGTCGGAGCTCTGCACAACATAGTTCGATGTATTCCACGAGGGTTGCGTTACACCATCTATAATTCCCTAGTGAAGCCACATCTACTGTACTTAGTCGAAATATGGGGTAGTGCCGCAAAAACAAAACTAGCACAACTACAAATTTCCCAGAATAAACTGATAAAAATGCTCTTCAACTATCCATACTTAACATCAACTACAAAAATATACAGAGACACAAAAATAATGAACATAAAGTAACTTTACATTTATAACACATGCCTCTTTATCAGAAAAGTTCTAAACAAAACCATCCACACAAATATCACACTTACGCAACATAGACAAGTTAGCCAACGAAGCACACGACGAGCAAGTCTACTAGTTTTACCAAAAACCAGGACCAACTATGGCAAAAAAAATGCTTACATTTGAAGGAACACAGCTATACAATAAGCTACCGTCACGCATAAGAAACCTACACTCATTCAATGCATTCAAAACTCAGCTTAGCCAATATCTAATCGCAAACCAGACATTACTTGAAAAATTAATGCGTTGGGTGAGTCGGGTTTCGTGTAGTTTTTAATTCGTTTGTGACGGATGTAGTCGAACCTAATATTAGTATTAATTTAAGTAATAGTTATTGTTCTCAAGTAAGCGACATGTTATGTTTTTATTGAGAATAAAGTTTCTTTAAACCTAATTCATGATAATATTACAACTCTATCATTGGGCAAAAACCTTGTTGACCAGTGTAATCTTTGTTAAAATAAATATATATATCTTTCTGCATTTTTTTTTACTAATTCCTTTCCCCCGTAGTCAAAGAAACCAATACCGATGTTGTCGGTGCCATAAATACATTAATTTAATTTTTTATCAATTTTATCAGTATTTTTTCTCTTCGTACAATTTCACAATTCTATCGTTATTACAAATATTAATTCAATTGAACTGAATAGTGGCGCTTATTACTAATTAAGTTAGGTTAGTTTTCTAATTCACTGCTGTATATATGTGGTGTTTACTTATAAGGGATGGTTGTAAAGTAATTTAATTTTAAGAATGTATTGTGTCACTGTATTCAGTGCGAACAGCAATTCTTCGGTAAACCTAATAAAAAGAAATGACTAAATTTTGATACAACATGTATGTAACATACCTACAGTACTACCTAGATTGTTACACATTCAACCTAAAAACATTTCCTTAATATTAAGTTACATCTAGATTCGGATGTATTGTCCGTCACTGATGAAATATGCTGGAGGCGGGTGTGTATGCTGGTCTCCCTTTCTCGGTATAATTTTACCATTATCATCTACAACTAGTTTCACCTTGCATTTATCTCTGGTGAGTCTTGTGCATTGCCAGTAGGAAGTTCCTTTTGTAGAAGAGTAATTATTAAAGCTGTACGTGTGCTCTTTGTATAGAATTAACTTCTTGCCTCTCCTAGAATTAATGTACTTGAAATCTGAAATAAAGGAAAGATATTATCAAGTTGAATAGTACCTGATTGTGTTTGTTTAAATTATGAAAATATAGTGTTAAGGTGGTGCAACCACTTAAAAAAATGCATATTTTTCAAAGTATTTTATTAGTAATTAAGTACGAACATTTTGACCACGATCTGAAAAACTCATAGTATTAATTCAAAATCAAAATCAAAAGCCATTTATTCAAACTAGGCTAAGAGTCAGCACTTTTTGAACGTCAAAGTTACATAAGACAGTACCCCCAAAACGCACGCCCTTCGACACTGCCTAGTGCTTTAGCTGGGAAGAAAAAGTGACGGAACAAACTCTCCAGTAGCACAACTGTCTGTTAAGTTCGAATAACTTGATTCTATACAATTGTAAGTAGGTAACATTAAGAGACACAAAACATTAAATTAATTGATTTGCCATATGTCAGCTAGCCAACCCAATATTCCAAGAAATGAAATGAAATCTGTAGTCAAGCAGAAGCAAAAAATATTTATATGATGTAAATATATGTACCAAAATAAAAGCCTCCTGGCATAAAGGGTATGACAGCTTACATATGCAATGCTGAATCACGTTCACATAGCTGTTACGACTCGAGGTCACAAAATGATAAACTAAGACCATCGGTGTAAAAACAAATAAACAGGTAGGTAATTAACAACAATACCAACATCAAGGTCAGCAAGGCGACCAGTCACCACAAGCAGCACCCGTTCACGAGCATAACGCAAAGATCAGCCATTACCCCCCTCGCCTTATTTGAGGGAAGGGGGTAACCCGACCCCTGACGCTACCGCAAGCATTGACATCTAAGGGAGCATGACGAAGTTGCTGCCGGTTGCTCAGGCAAGAATTAAATGACAACTTGTCGAGGTCGCTAGCTAATCATTTTACGCAATACTAATCATTATATTATATCAAAGCTTAGATCATGTCAAAACCAATAAATACACTAAAAAAAAAATGACTTACACAGTAAAAAAATATAAATATAATAACAATTATATTAGAGCTATATAACCTATCACTAGGTACGCTATTGCTGGAGAAAGAACACCAACATTGTCTTGAGTTAATTACTACAGATCTTTAATTTATAAGTGGTCAAAGTACGAAGTAAAATAAATTTATAGCTTGCTAATAAGCGCCCTTACAATAAGTCGTTCACACAGATAAAACAAAATCGCGGCGGAAATTTTGGGTCACTGGATCTTCAACGTACTGAGAAGCACTCTGTTGGATTCTCAATGCTTGGTTCAACACCGAGAGTAGAAAATACCGTACACGATAAATTCTACCGCAATATTATTACGTCCGTGTGGACGTCGACAAAGAAATTACATAGATTTGTTTTGAAATGACAATGCATCATTCTAAAATATTTATTTCATTTTGTTTGGTGGATGACTGTGGTCATATACAATATGTGGTCGGATACAATTTGATCACGGTCATCTGCAAACATTAACGCCTTGCATTTCTTCGTGATGCGGCCTGTGCTACACCTCCAAAAAGTAGTATTTTTGGTAGCAGAGTAATTATTAAAAGCTATACGTGTTATCTTTGTGCAGAATTTACTTTTTGCCTCTCTTTGAAATGTTTTACTTGACACCTGAAATACAGTTAAGTTATTATCAAGTAGGTATAGAAGTACCGGAACATTTGAGTAGGTACTTTAAAATGTAACATCGAGCCATGGAATTTTATTGAAATAAAATACAGAAAATTACACACGACTTGAAGCACACATAGAATAAGCTTTTTCTGATATAACTTGTACAGATCACAACTTTCTGATGAGCTCTCTTTAGAATAATAATGTTAGGTATATGGATTGGTTTCGAAACTAAAAATAAAAGAATAAGTACTTTTTTTATTTTGGGTGTTGCTGCTTGATAACTGTGGTCCAGGCAACTATATAAAATTATATCGTAATCGTCCACAAATATTGTCGATTCGTATGTTATGCGTCAAACAGGATATCTTTTGGTAGCAAAAAAAAAAAACATCAAAGGGTAGTTACGAACTAAAAAAAACGAGTACAATTTTCAGGTATTTATTAAGATACAAGTACAAAACATAAGAGATCGATAGGAGCAAAATAATTATAGAATTAACCACAGCTCAAAATTGACAGAGAAAAGGAATAATACAAATATTTTTTCTAATACTTTGACATAATAAACAAAATACTTCAAATTTTGTGAAGACTAACAATTAGAAGTTGTCTAACTAGTAGTAAGAACTGAATGCAACTACGCAGATTCAACACTTTGAACACAGAAAATAGCGAAATAGCAACCAGCTGTAAATATTTACCAAAGCTCTCGTAGAAATCATGACGCAGTTTATGGGTAACTTATCTCATGAAAGAATCGTGGAAATACGAGAAATAACTAAACTATAGAGCCAGTCAGAGTGGGCTACTCAATTTTTTTAGCTGACTGTTTATATATCCGATAGTATTCCACTTATGGGCATAGGCCTAAGGGTTACTAAAATAATAATTTATCTATTATTATTTTTAGTTGATTTTAAAGACAGTAGTAGTAAAGGGTTAAAAAAACCTGTTATTATAGTAAGCAGCTTGGTCAGATAGTAGTAGTACAGCTACTTCAATTAATAACTTAACAATGATTATTTTTTGTAGCTTACTACTTTTAGTAGGCCTTACCGCTCTGGCAAAAGTGGGACACTATCAGATAACTAAACAGTTGGGTAAAAAATATAGAAGACACTCTGTATTTTATTTTTACGTTTTCTATGGATAGATTCTGAAATATTCCCCATTTTTAATAAAGAATTTGGGTGGTAGATGGGTGTGATATCGGTTACCAGAAATAATTTGACCATGATTATTAACGAATAGTGTCGCCTTGCAGTTATTTGTGGTCCTGCTTGAGCATCGCCAATAGGCCGTTCCTTTGACTGAAGAGTATTTACCAAAGAAGTAAGGATACTGGTTGTATAGAATTAACTTCTTGCCTCTCTTCGAATTTATGTAGGTGACACCTGAAATAAAGCAACGTTATTAGCTAATTGAATTGAAAATGCAATGTCAAGCCCATCTAATCAGTTAAAAGACGCAAACGGTTTATAGCATTTTATTAGGATTAATGTACAATTTGTACAAAACATAGAATTTGATATGAACAAGATCCTAATAAATAATATCGTAAATATGAAAGTTTGTATGTATAGATGTTTGGAAGTTTGTTATTGCAATAAAATTTTTTTTAGTTACAAATATGTTTAGTACGCAGATAGTTTATAACATAGAATAACAATTATAAAAAAAATACTGTGGCATAATTTCTGACACCTGCACGGGCGAAGCCGTTGGCAAAAGTTAGTTTCAAATAAATTTGTCGGATTTGGTTAATGATGGAGGTATCTTTGGAGGTAGAATAGGAGCCTTAAGGAACAGCAGAAATAACTAAATTCGATCAAGCCATTATTCTCGGTTTCTTTATTCGCATAACTATTAAATTTATTTTGAGTACGTCAAACATATAATAATATTCTCACATACTAGTAAGTCGAACTAAAAATAAAAAATTGAAACAAAACATATACACACAAATCCGAGATAATACTCATAAGAGTTGACATTACAAAGTTTATTTCAATTATTAATTTTAAAAAAATAAAAAAAATCAGTACATTTTGACTACATATGTAGGTTCATATCATTTTATTGCACTTTTCTATGAAACAACAGATTTTTTTTCATAAGCGGTGAAATATTTCTGCGCCAGGGTGTTTAGAATGTAGCTCGCCGACAGTTAGGACCAGGCCCGTGTCGACGACGCGTAGTGTTCCACACGCACCTCAAAGTGATATCAGCAATAGTGAAGGGGTCTGCTAGGATCGATGCCTGCTAGGATCCCGAAATTTGTTCGAAAGAGATACCGTGGCCCTGAAACATGGGCAACTGAAGGAAGACGGGTGGGTTTTAGTCAGTAAAAGTCTGACACGCCCTCCCACTCCACCCAAGAGCGGGAGACGTCATTTGATGATTTCACACCCACAAAAAAGGGTGTTTAGAATCATGTGCTGAATTCATGGGTACAGTTTGCACATCAAACTCTCACCCCCCTGTATACACTGCGAAAGCTAAAATGCATATTTATAATCAGCCTTTAAGGTTCCCACTGCTGGGATACAAGCTCCTCTTGGTGAGAGCAAAAGGCCGTACTGTAACCCATCCCGTGGGTCCAATGCAGGTTGGTAGAGGTCATATGTCTTGGAATTTATAGTTCTCGGATATGGCGGTTTTCTCACAATGTTTTCCTTCATCGTTTTGAGAGCAGTGATGATGCAATTATTTGTACAAAGCAAAACCCTGCCTGCGTTTTAACATATGACCAACAAATCGTAAGTCGCAGCCGGTAAAGACCACAGACAGACCAATAAAGCACTTGCAAAAAAATGCATATTATACAAAAACAATAACATCTCAAGCATTTCTGAAGTTGATTTTGGGCGGTGGGTGGTTATGATTCTGGTAACTAGATTTATAATATAATAAAAACCATAATCATTTAGGAATAATGTGGCTTTGCAGATTTTTTTCGGAGTGGCTTGTGCATAC
Source organism: Aporophyla lueneburgensis (assembly GCA_932294355.1). Lineage (NCBI taxonomy): Eukaryota > Metazoa > Arthropoda > Insecta > Lepidoptera > Noctuidae > Aporophyla > Aporophyla lueneburgensis. The sequence goes on from OW028742.1 coordinate 8,447,499, forward strand.
TCAATTGGTTGTTTTCATGCTGAAAGAGATTTGATTAAAGCTGTGTAAATACTTTTTATTCAAAATTAATTTCTTGTCTTTCTTCATTTTCATGTACTGGAAATCTGAAACAAAGCAACGTCATTATCAAACTTAAAGGTAGTTGGCATCAAATAGTGACAACACCCGACCATATTTACCAGTAGAAATAGTCTTTAAAACATGCGAAGAGTCTACAAGACTACATTAGGATAAAAAACGAAAAACATAGAACTCGATCTGAAAAGGCCGCCGGAGGTATACTTTCAAGGCACACCGCCACCAACCGCGGTCCTTCCGTCCTCGCCGCCGAGGCACGCCACGACATGTTAATCCGTGTCCGCCCGTCCCTTGCTCGAACCAGTCCGCGCCTCTAAGACACAAAAGCTACAGCTTTAGATTTGTCCCTAAATAATAATCATTCCGATCCAGCCCGCCCCTTTCTAACCATATCTTCTTTTACACAGTTCATTTATCGTTTCTTTGCTCCTGCTCTATTCTTATAGCCATCGACATTCATACTCAAAACTTTCCTAAGGAAATTCTCCTCATTCCTCCGAATCAAATGCCTACACTATGACAAATTTTCACATAACTTTTCAGTTACCGGTGCCAGTTTTAGATTTTCAGACTACATTTTTTATTCTATCTATCCGTGTAATAACACACATTCCTCTTAGCATTCTCAAGAGAAAAGAGATGAATTTCTTTTTCTGAAATGAAACATCAAGCAAATCGATCCACTTATCAAAAGACGCGAAAAGTGTATTAAGTTTTATTATAATAAAAGTACAAATACGTCTACATAACAAATAGGACTAAATAAAAATAAAATATCTAATATACTCATATCTTTTTCAACCACCTCACCACACCCAAGTATTAAGTTTTACAAATTAAAACAAGTATTCATGTTTTTTTCTTATATTCTATTTGAAGAGTATTGGTGCCCTAGCCGTGAGGCCATAATACGATTTGTAAGTTATGGGTTCAAACATAAATTACACGTAATAACGGACTCGATTACTTTGTGTAATTTATTTCATCACCAATGTTCTCAAAACGGTAAAGGAAAACATCATGGGGAAACCAGCATGTCATAGAATCAAAAATTCGAAGATATGTGGCATCTACCAATATTTTACGCTCCGCACTTGGAAACATTATATGCAGGTTTTGATACCTAATTATAATCTGATATATTGTCCATTGCTGAAGAACAAGTTGGGTGGTGGATGGGTATGCTTGTGGTTAGCAGATATAATTTTATCAAAATCATCTATTAACATTGTCGCCTTGCACTTCTTCGCGGTACCTGTGCATCGCCATTAGGTAGTTTTCTTGGTAGAAGAGTAGTTATTGTAGCAGTATGTGTACTGCTTGTACAGAATTTGTCGCTTCCCTTTATTTGAGTTGATGTACTTGAAATCTGAAATGAAGTCAATTAATTATGTTATTTACAGGTAGTATTACGAAATGCTTATTTTAATTTCTGAATAGTTCTTTTTTTCAGACGCTTTTAATGTGCACGTCTTTTTAACCGACGAAAAAAAAAGGAGGAGGTTATCAATTCGACGTGTATATTTTTTTTTTTATGTATGATCACGCATAACTTTGTATATGGTAGTCCGATTGTGATAATTCTTTTTTTATTGGAAAGGGTATACTCCCAAGGCGGTCCCATATAAATTTGGAAAACAAAATCGAACCCTAAGGGTCGGAAAACCGGTGTCCGTAAGGACCAAGCTCGGGTCGACGGCGCGCAGTGTTCCACGCGCGCCTCAAAGAGATGTCAGCAGCAGTGTAGGGGTCTACTAGGACCGATGCCTGCCGGGGTCGCGTGATTGTTCGAAAGAGATACCGTGACCCTGGCACATGGGCAACTGATGGAACACGGGTGGGTTTTAGTCAGTAAAAGTCTGACACGCCCTCCCGCTCCGCCCAGAGCGGGAGAAGTCATTTGATGATTTCCCATCCTGAAAAAAAAAGGGTCGGAAAACAGGGGACGATTGATTGTTCACTCACTGATTGTAATGTATAACCACGCATAACTTTTACAGAGTAGTCCGATTTTGATCATTCTTTTTTCATTGGATGGGGTATACCTTGCCAAGTATTAGTAGTATATTCAAGCCACAAAAAAATATAAAATAAAAACTTTTTAACAAAAAATTAAACCGTCGAAAAACTGAAAAGCAAAAAATAATAAACCTTAAAATGTTGAGTCGGCGCTGAAAAATCAATGAACAAAGATCACTCAAAGCGCCGACTCATAATTTTAAGGTTTATTATTTTTTGCTTTTCAGTTTTTCGACGGTTTAATTTTTTGTTATTACATAGTTCTCTTGTGCATAATTTCAACAGGACAGATGTTATCAATTTTGTGTAGCACTATTTTGGTTAAAAAGTGTACGTAGAGTTTCTTGTCCGTACTTCTCCATAGGGTTTCCACTCCACTTTGGAAAGGGCAACTAGCTTCATCTTGCTGACCCACCGACCTCTTGACAATTCAAAAGTATCTGAACTTTGTTTATTTGAAATAGATGGTTTGAGTTTGCCAGATTTCTACCGAATGGACAAATATTAAATATTTTTTGGTTTCTACAAAATCAATTTTTTATTTTCTTATTTTAATCAGTTTTATTACAATTATAATAGTAGAAATAGAATCAGAGATTAATAATAATAAAGTTAAAAATTGTTTTTTTTTTAACAGCTGTTTGATATAGGTACACATTTAGTCATGAGTAGGCCCCGTATTCACTAGGGGACATTTGTCCCGCGACTTTGTCGCCCGACACGAAATCTACGTTTCGGGAGACATCGCGGGGGACATCGCCCGACGTCGCAGACGACATCTACGTTATCTACGTGTCGGGGAACAAGACGGTTGTCAACGCTTCGATAGCGCCGACCTTGCGCGACTTCGTGTTCCGCGGTGTCCCTCGACAGTCACCGACGGCATTTTGAGTTATGAGGACGTGTGTCGCTCTTTGTTCCGCGACTTCTCACGAATATGGGAGTAGTGTAGACCAACGAAACTACTTCAATAAGTGTAACTCAATAGTTATACCAAAACCATCCATTGATATGGGACACTTCTCATGCAGACTATAAAAACAAAATTTAAAAAATGACGCATAGGATTCTATTGCAACTCTGTTAAATTTACCAAGAAAAGAATTCGAAGTCAAAATGCATAATATAAGGTCACATTAAATTTTCGAAATAGCTATCACACAGTCGAGGACTGCTAACCAAACCTAATGATCTTTCCCTTTGTTGCAAATATTCCCGAACCCAACACCTTTTTTTCGTCGCACTCTATTGAGCACTACCTCCTTGGGCGACATTTTGATGATAATTTCGTTAAGTGGACGAGCGAAATGCCGGTTGCTACTATCGCCGGACAGTCGCACGTAAATGTCTTGGACTGCTCGTGATAAGTCGAGCGACTTTGTCCCCTAGTGAATACTGGCTTGAAAATATCCCTAAAACTACTCAATATATTATTATAAGCTTATCTAAACTAATATTATAAATACGAAAGTAACTCTGTCTGTCTATTACGCTTTCACGACTAAACCACAGAACCAATTTTGATGAAATTTGGTACGGGATAAGTTTGCACCCTAAGAAAGGACAAAGGCTACTTTTCACTCCGTGACTTGGTCGGTGTCCGTGATAACCAACATTTACGCGGATAAAGTTACGAGAAAAAGCTAGTATTGAAAAATAATCAATTCTAATTGTTTTTGATTCTAAATGTTTTGTTTAATAATCAAAGTCTTAATTAATGCCAAAACAATGTCAATTACAAATCGTAATATCAAGTTAAAGCACACAAAATATATCTACAGAAATGACGCAGTCAAAACATTGCTTATAGAATAAAAAAATATAAAACCTGAGATTTTCGACCCAAAAAATTAAATAAGGGACGGATTCATGCTCGCCCAAGACGAAGATTTATTGCACCTACTGCAAACTAATATAACGCAATAAGATTTTCGAATAAGTCGTTTATGAAACTGTTAAATAATCGTGGAATTCTTAGTTATGTGCAGTTTCATACACTTTTTTGTCTAAACTCATGCAATTTGATCAAAAACACAAATGATAATATCGCAAATATGACGACTGCTCAGCAACCGATTAGCTGCAGTTGTGTTTAAAACAGCGGTTGGCCGAGTATAATAGGCTTATTACTGAATAATTTTGCTTGGCCATATTTGCAAAAACATTTTGTTCAATCTTTTAAATTATTTTAGATTATTCTAACTTATTATTCCAATAGAATTTAACCAATAAATTGCATTATCAAATTCTTTTGTTAATCAACGGCAACTCAGACTTATATGGTCGACCTTATACGTTAAAAGAAACAAAGTTTTAATTTTCGTTAAGAATACGACATTGTTTGTTGTAGTTCTAAATTCACATCATAGAAATTCAAAACGGTTGTATTGCCTCACTTATTATGTCTTGTTATATTTAAGGTTTGCATGACAATTAATTTGATAAAATTAGTAGGTGGTGTGAAAAGTATGAACGATAAACTTACGCATAATTATCTTCATAACCGTCCATAAATACACTGTGAATGATAAAATGCAAATTTTTATAACAATAAAGACAGTGATATCTTGAAAATGTCCATTTTACATTCTGATGTATTTTCTTTTTCATTTCATTCTGACCATTGCTGACGATGAATTTGGGTGGTGGATGAGTGTGTTCTTCATTCCCAGATATAATATTACCATGATCGTTAAGAAATATTGTCGCCTTGCAGTTTCTTGCGGACCGGCTTGAGCATACCCAGTAGGTTGTTTTTTTGGTAGGTGAGTATGTATTAAAATAGTGTACATATTTTTTATATAAAATTAACTGCTTTCCTTTCTTCGATTTGATGTACTGAAAATCTGAAATAAAGTAACGGTGTTAGCAAACTATATGATGACTGATAAAGTATTTTTAAAGAATAAAAACATATTTAAGCTAATACTATATATATATCACGCTATGAGCATCCTATAGGCGAAGTTTCTTTGAAGGATAAAATCAGGAATAAAGATATCCGGAAAAGAACTGGAGTTACAAACATAGCCTGCAGAGTAAGCAAGCTGTCAGCAAGTGGCAGTGGGTTTGCCATGTTTGTTGAAGGACCGATGGCCGGTGGAGCAGATGTGTCTTCGAGTGGAAACAGCGTATTGGTAAGCATAGTGTGGGAAACCCGTCAGCTAGATGCAGACGACCTGATTTTTGTTGGTTGAGACAGAGTCTAAGTTCAGCTGTGTACTGCGATAGGCTGAGCTCATTTATTGATGTACTAGCTTCTGCCCGCGACTTCGTACGCGGATCCTGTTGCTTATGCCAGCGACAACGGGGTCGTCAAAATCGAGGATCTGAAACATCTGATGAAAACAAAGGGATGAGCGAGACGATTGGACTCGTTCCAGATCTTTCATTTTTGTATGTCAATAGGAAATGCCCATCAGACTAAACAACTTTTGCTAAGACGTCATTCCTTAATATGTTATTAAGAGTTTTACTTAAGAGTTCCACAACAGGTGTTCCAGATCTTCAAATTTATTCTCACAGCAGAAAATGCTCTTCACGTGGAATATTTTTTGCTATGGCACCATTTTTAGGGTTCCGTTGCCAAATGGCAAAAAACAGAACCCTTATAGATACGTCATGTCTGTCTGTCTGTCTGTCCGTGTATGTCACAGCCACTTTTCTCCGAAACTATAAGAGTTATGTTGTTGAAACTTGGTAAGTAAATGTATTCTGTAAACCGCATTAAGATTTTTACACTAAAATAGAAAAAATACAATACATTTTGGGGTTCCCCATACTAAGAACTGAAACTCAAAAAATTTTTTTTTCATCAAACCCATACGTGTGGTTTATCTATGAATAGGTCTTCAAAAATGGTATTGAGGTTTCTAATATCATTTTTTCCTAAACTGAATAGTTTGCGCGAGAGACACTTCCAAAGTGGTAAAATGTGTGTGTCCCCCCCGTAACTTCTAAAATATGAGAATGATAAAACTAAAAAAAAAATATGATGTACATAACCGTATAAACTTCCACCAAAAATTAGTTTGAACGAAATCCAGTAAGTAGTTTTTTTTAATACGTCATAAATCGTAAACCGCAATTTACCTTTAATTCAATCTACTCAAATATAAAAATTAAAAAAAAAATATGTCATAAACATAAACCTTATGCATAAACCGAGGATACCTACAGGTTTGTACGGAACCCTCGGTGCGCGAGTCCGACTCGCACTTGGCCGGTTTTTTTATATCTCTTATACTTACTTTAGCTGGTCTGTTGCGGTCTGCATCAGGTGTTTATTTTCCAAAATCAATTATGTATAGCCTATATGTTGCCACGTTCACGATCAGTGGACAGTCGCGCATCATGTTCCGCACTTGTCTCTAGAGACCTAGCAGCAGATGCGTAGATACGCTGAGAACTCAAGCGCAATTCTCTATCAGTGAACGTTTCCGACTCGCGAGACAATGCGTAACGTTCACGATCAGCGGACAGTCGCGCATCATGTTCCGCACTTGTCTCTAGAGACCTAGCAGCAGAAGCGTAGATACGCTGAGAACTCAAGCGCAATTCTCTATCAGTCTCCGACTCGCGAGATAATGCGTGACGTTCACGATCAGCGGACAGTCGCGCATCATGTTCTGCACTTGTCTCTAGAGACCTAGCAGCAGATGCGTAGATACGCTGAGAACTCAAGCGCAATTCTCTATCAGTGAACGTTTCCAACTCGCGAGACAATGCGTAACGTTCACGATCAGCGGACAGTCGCGCATCATGTTCCGCACTTGTCTCTAGAGACTTAGCAGCAGATGCGTAGATACGCTGAGAACTCAAGCGCAATTCTCTATCAGTGAACATCTCCGACTCGAGAGACAATGCGTGACGTTCACGATCAGCGGACAGTCGTGCATCATGTTCCGCACTTGTCTCTAGAGACCTAGCAGCAGATGCGTAGATACGCTGAGAACTCAAGCGCAATTTTTTATCCGTAAACGTCTCCGACTCGCGAAACAATGCATGACGTTCACGATCAGCGGACAGTCGCGCATCATATTCTTCACTGGTCTCTAGAGACCTGGATGTAGATGCATAAATACGCTGAGAACGCAAGCAAGCTTCGCGATCCGAAGATGTTTCTACAGAGCGAGTTGCAGCCTGATGTTCTCGAACAGCATCAAGTCTATCCTGACGCTCTTCGGCAGATTCTTGGGATCTTATGATCCTCAATCTTTTAGCTCCTTTGGAACTTTGGGAAAGATTTGACCTCTTTCTAGGCATGGTTATAGTTTTATTCTGAATATACCTGATCAATTAAAATCTAAGTGACTGCTCCTCTGCGTTACCGGGTAGGCTACCGTGTCACGAAGATAAATGGAAAAGGAAATTAAACACTCAAATAACATAAGCCCGAAGGTATATTTCTTCGATAAAATAAAATAATAAATGGGAGTTTTAGCCAGTAGAGTCAAATTTTCAATGATTCATAGAATTTTCATCGAAAATCAGTCCTAAACTGTTACCGCCTTCACCACGTGGAGGTACTCCCAGCTTATGTTATTTTATAATTATACAGTGAAATTAGTGATAGCTTTGATTTCCACATCAGGTGTTCCAGATCTACAATCTTTATACGTCAACAGAGAGTGCTCATCAGGCTGAACAACTCTTGCTAAGACGTCATTCCTATATATGTTATAGTGTAGCTGGGCACTTAGAGTTCCACATCAGCTGTTTCAGATCTTCAAATTTTATACAACAACAGAGAGTGCTCATCAGGTTGAACAACTCTTGCTAAGACGTCATTCCTATATATGTTATAGTGTGGCTAGGCTCTTAGAGTTCCACATCAGCTGTTTCAGATCTTCAAATTTTATACAACAACAGAGAGTGCTCATCAGGCTGAACAACTCTTGCTAAGACGTCATTCCTATATATGTTATAGTGTAGCTGGGCTGTTGGAGTTCCACATCAGGTGTTCCAGATCTTCAAATGTATTACCCTTAGCAGAAAATGCTCATCACGTGAAACAATTTTCGCTATGGTACCATTTTTGTATCTCTTATAGTTTAGCTGGTCTGTTGCGGTTCTGCATCAGGTGTTCAAGTTTCCAAGATAAATTATAGCCTATATCTTGCCCAGACTTAATACCTACACAACAAAAAAAAATCATTCAAATCCGTCTAGCAGTTCCGAAGATTAGCGTGTACAAACAAACAGACAAACAGACAGATTTTTTTTTTGGTTTCGTGCGCTATTACTGTTTCTAAACCCCCATCAATTATTATTTTTTTAATATATTCAATGTACAGACACAGTTTTTTTACTGTTTTATTATCTACTATATAAAAATAAGTCGGGTTTTCCTTCCTGACGCTATAACTCCAGAACGCACGAACCGATTTCCACGGTTTTGCATTCGTTGGAAAGGTCTCGGGCTCCGTAAGGTTTATAGCAGAAAAAAAAAGAAAATTCAGGAAAAATTTCAACAGAAAAGCGGGAAAATCTGTTTTCACATACAGCGTCATCTCTGATACATAGCATGTACTACAAACCAATATTTTAAGTAGATGGCTCAGGTGCGTGATACATTGTTTGACAGCTACTCATTGTTCTCTGCTCAGTTAATTTCATGTGACACACCGGTATTGTGTTCACTGTGAAATTGTGAAAAAAAAAGTAAAGAAAATAAGTTATTCGTTTCCTAACATTTCAATTGGAAACCATCAAATCAATCACGTGTATTGTGCAAATTTTTATTCAATTTCAACAGCAGGCATTTGTCTTTAATGTGGTAAGTTGAACTGTGTAAATTATGTGGATCGTGCATTTGAGGTTAAATTCACCACTCTGTCCATAGTCCAAAATCCTAGAGGACGACGTGCGAACATCGGCCGCCGCACAAGACATGCAAGCCAGCAACAAGTGTATTCACAGAACTTTAGCGAAGAAAGACAAAATATAATAAGAGAAAATGCCCGATTGAGACAACGCGTGAGCACACGAAGATCATTGGCATCATACAATCGCTTAGCATTCCAATATGATCCCACTGCGAACTACAGTGATGATGAAAATTTAGATATTGGACCAATGACGACTATATGCCGATATTGCAATGCGTTAAAGTTCAAAAGAGAAACGGCTGGATTGTGCTGCGCAAGTGGAAAAGTCAAACTGGATCTATTATTTACACCACCACAGCCACTGAAACCATTGTTCGATGGAAGTGATCCCGATTCCAGCCATTTTCTTCAACACATCCTTGAATACAATAACTGCTTTCGCATGACTTCCTTTGGAGCTAATATCATTCGAGAAGGCGGCTTCATGCCGACTTGCAAGGTAAAAGATACAACACACATAACCAATCACTCACACCAACACAATGAATTGCAACACATAACAACTACATATACACCACACACTACACCATCACACGATCAGAAGTTACACCGTATTCTTCAACAAATGATTGTTTGCAATTACAGATACAAGAACAAATATATCATTTGCATGGTTCAATGGTGCCAACACCAGATGAACTGCATCAATTTCTGCAAATATATTTCATTTCGTCGATGGTGGATCAGCTGAATGTGCGGTGCAATATACAGGCAACACAACAGTTAAAGAGACGAATTATTGAACAGTTGCAAGCATTGTTTCACGCTAATAATGCTGTGGTTAATATGTTCAAAACAGCATTGGAACGAATGCCATCGGATACGCACAAATTTGTCATAAGAGCGGATTGTACCCCAACAGGTGAACATGTGCGAAGATTCAATGCACCCACCGTTAATGATGTTGCTGCAATTATTGTTGGCGATACAACTAAATCGCGAGACATTGTCGTTCAGCGAAGAAGCAATATCATGCATCGTGTAAACGAGACATATCGTTTGTACGATGCGTTACAATATCCAATCATTTATTGGCAAGGGCAAGACGGATACGACAGCACGTTGAAGATGGTCGATCCAATTACAGGTACAATATTCACACACTAATTATTGCTATTATTGGTTTCTATTAACAATCCATTTAATTTTGCATTTTCAGGCGTATCAACGAATACAAATCTAAGCACAATGAATTACTATGCGTATCGTATGATGATTCGTACACATGAAGAGAATGTCATTCTGAAGTGCCGTCGGCTATTCCAGCAATTCGCTGTCGACATGTATGTCAAAGTCGAGACCGAACGTTTAGCGTTCATCCGATTCAATCAGGCAAAGCTACGATCTGAGGACTATACATATACACTTGCGTGATGCTATTCATTCAGATGGTGATGTTCAGAATATTGGACGTCTGACGATTCTCCCATTTCCAGTTCGTCTTGCGTTCGCAATGACAATTAACAAGTCACAAGGCCAATCGCTTAGTGTTTGCGGGATAAATTTAGAAAATCATTGTTTTTCACATGGGCAGTTATACGTTGCGTGTTCACGAGTTGGGAAACCATCCGCTTTGTTTGTGTTAACGTCAGACCAAAAAACAAAAAATGTGGTTTACCAAAGAGCACTTCAATGACACGGATAATTTGCGGACACGTATAACGCTTCGATTCAGTATTTACTTCAGGATTCACTTTCATTTACTTAGAGAAGTTCAACTAAATAACACTTCATTTTTGTAATCGAAATGAATTCATTACTGTTGTGAAATGAAATAAAAAATTTCCTATTCAAATATAAAACAAAAAAAAAAAAATCTTCTTTTAATCACCAAACGAAATGTTACATAAAACGAAGCCATCTGGTGGCGAAACGGAGTTCGCCGGGTTTGCTAGTATGTATATAGATATGTATACTGTTAATGTACTAATTGAGTATAACTTATTTTTTTTTCTTATTAAAACACGCAAAGAGTTAAAAATATTTTATTTGAATAAAATCACAAAAAATACAATTCATTCTGATGAAACCTGCACCTCAAAGTTTCAACATTAAAATAAAGTAACTTTACTCAAAGTAACATAAATGTATTTATATAATAAAGTACAACTGATAAGCTATACATGTCAACAAATTGCACATAAAACTCACGCAAAAATATCTAAGTACTTTGGGAAATGCTTACCATTTAGACTACAAGCTTTTGCCAACGGCTTTGTCCATGTAATATACATATAACCATTCCTCTTGAATCAATCTATATATACATGAAAAGCGCATTAACATCCGTTCCGTAGTTTAAAAGATCTTAGCGTACAAACACAAAATGCGACTTTGTTTACGACTTTGAGATGTCTGAATTTATTGTTTGACGACAATGAAGTCAGACAACTCCAGTGTTTATATTTTAAATTCTGATATACATTCCATCTTTTAGAAAATATCGTGGGGGTGGATGGGTATGGTCCATGGTACCAGATATAATTTTACCATGATTATCTATTATTATTTTTGCTCTACACTTTCTTGATGTTCGCCCTGTGCATTGCCAGTACGAAGTCTTTTTAGAAGAAGTGTATTTAGTGAAGCTGTAAGTGTACTGTTTGTGCAAAACTAACTGCTTGCCTTGCTGTGACGTGATGTAATTAAAATCTGAAATAAAATAAGGCCTTTGTTTAAATGGAATGACAGATTTTTTATGAAAGGCCATATAAAACCGATACAATTATGTATAAATAAAAAAAGGGAAAATATTATAATAAGATATAAAGTTGCTCTGAAAATAATAACGCAGTATAAACGACAACCGTTCAAAAAAGATTAATAATGAAAAATAAATGTTTATTTCAAGCATTAAAAACAATTAACTTATATTACTTACTTACCAATATTATATACTTAGTAAGTTTATTTATAATAAAATTAATAAAGACTTAAAAATTCTAAAACTAAACACCTACGCGGTTAAGACTAAAGAAACAGAGTGGCTACTGGAGAAGGACTATGCCTACACGGAGTCTCTACTTACGTACATTACCTAATCACTCACGCACTCCCGATTTCGATAACATACACACATGTTAACACCCACCCCACCTATCACACATGCACACTCTCCCACACAACACTCACCTTCCACCACAAGCACACACACATTCCTACGTCAAAATATAACATAATTACATAAATTTTTGCAGCGGTAGAACGACACCGTTCAAAATGTTGTTGTAACCGAAATAGTGTATAAGAAAATGGTGACTGTACACTGTTTCTCAAAATACAGGTAATAACCTAGTTTGAGAAGCAGGGTTTTAATTTTTTGTACAGATTTTACAACAATTTAATTGTTTATTTCTCTACCCACTGATTGTTAATGTTACTATCTGTGTTTTTTTGGTTAATAAAGATTTATATATTTCCTTTCCTTTCCACTTACTAGCTTCTGCCCACTAGTCGTCCGTGTTATTTCTTGTTCCCCCCACCCTTCCCGTCGCGTCGAATCTCCTACCCGCGCGATTTTACCCGTTTTTGCAACATTTTTCATTACTGCTTACGCTCCTCTTAGTTGTAGCGAGATGTTATATAGCCTAAAGCCTTCCTCAATAAATGGGCTCCCCAACACAAAATATTTTTTTTAATTCAGACCAGGTTCCTGAGATTAGCGCGTTCAATCAATCAAACAAACAAACAAACTCCTCAGCTTTATAATATAAGGTCATTCCATTCAAACTTGCACTGACTTATTTCGTTCCTGTTGTGACATGTTGAGCGAATGGTTGATGTTAACGGTAGATTATTATTTAGTGTTTCCCAGTGCGTCTAGCTGTCAACAAGATTGTTCGATATCTTTCAAAATGAATCGGAGTGACTTCATAAATTCAATTAGTGACTGACCAACGGAGTTTTATTAAGATTGAGGTTCTTTTGGGAAAATGTGCAACCAATATTCATAAAAACCTTGTGAAAGCAATAGGTGGTTCTGCGTACTCTTTACGTACAGTGCATTTTTGGGTGAAAGCTTTTCACAGTGGTAGAATTTCTACGGGAGAGGGCCGAGGAGGGCCTCACAATCTGGCACCAGAACACGAAGATCGCATCGCTGCCGTAAAAGATAAACTGGACGAAAAAAGAGATTGGACTGTCGCCGACCTTTCCCATGAACTTCAGATTCCTAAGACCAGTGTACACCGCATATTGACAAAAACATTAAATATGCACAAGGTGATTGGCAAGTGGATACCCCATGTTCCCACCAAAAAGATTATCGAAGAGCGATGTAGTGCGGCTTCTCAAAACTTACTGCTGCTAAGACAACATCCACACTATCTGCGCGGGACATTGGCGGTAGATGAAAGTTGGGTGTTTTTATACCGAGCTCCCGAACGTGATCAGTGTCGATTTTGGGTTTCGGTTGGGGAAGAACCGCCGCAGGTACCACGTCAATATAAAGCTGAACACAAGCGTATGCTGATAGTTGCCATGGATTTTAATGGTATCGCTTTTTGGCGATTTTTTGGTATGATGAAGGAGAAACCGTGACAGCGGATCGTTATATTGGCTTTCTAAATGACGTGGTCAAGGAATTTAAGATACAAAATAAAATAAAGAATGTTGTGTTACTCCATGACAATGCCAGACCCCACAAGACTCGTATTGTTTCTGAGTTTTTGTTGAAGAACCACATGCTTACATGGAACCAACCCCCTTATTCCCTGATCTGATACCTCCGGATTTTGGCTGTTTTCACCATTTAAAGCGCGTACTGAGCGGCCTTCACTTCAACGAATGGTTAGACCTCTATGGGAGATTAGAAGTAGAAATTCACGAGGGAAACCGAAACGGCACGTTCCAAGGTGTTCGCAAACTAGAAGAGAGATGAGCTGCTGTCATTGAAAAGAACGGGGACTATTTATAGCTATCAAAGTTATATCACCTTAGTTTGATAATATAAGAAAATAAAACCAATAAAAATACTTGCGCAAGTTTGAACGGAATGACCTAATATTAGTATAGATACTTGAGTTTCACTAGTAAATTCATTTCAAATGGTTCTATTAAAATCTATTTTTACAAATCAAGGATTATAAATTCTAAATTCACACCTAAATAAAGTAGTATCTTTTTCTAAGAGTAGAGGCAATAATAACAGTTGCACGGGTCGATTGATCAAGTTAAGCTACGTTCGGCGCAGTTTGTCTCGATGGGTGACCATCTACGCAGATGATACTACTAAAACACTTCTCCTGTTCAGTTAAGGTGTGTTTTTCTATTTGGCGTAGTGTACGTAAATAGCATCGATCTGCTACTAGTTTTGCCTTGGTGTTTTTCAGTTGCGTCCAGAGCATTTATATGTTGCACCTTTCCTAAAAGAGTCATCATAGACTTCATCCATCCCTTTCCATTAGGCGTGATCAAGATCAAAAGCAACGAATAAAAATATAAAAAAAAAAACAGGAAGCATTTTTTGAATGGATGTAATTATGTGTGTTACTACAATTATGTTTGGTAAAATTGGAAGAGAGATTTCTTCGCAGGAAAATACATCATCGAGCAAAAACAACCCGATTAATCACTTTTACTAATTTACGAGTATTTATTTATTAAAACTTTATGCACAAGTAAAAAATACTGTACAAAAGCGGACTTAATGCCTGAGGCATTTTCTACCAGTCAACCTTAGGGTGATGCAGAGACAAAACATGGCAGGTGCAACATAGGGATAGATATTTCGGAAAATAATACATACAAATACATAAATATATACATACATATATATATTATAACGAAAATAAAAAATTGTCTGGAGAAATAACGATAGGTGGAGGAGAAAACGAATCCAGCAAATTAGCGCTGTGATAAATCTGCCAACTTCTTACGAATATGCTCACGTGCCATCACTTTAAAAGATAACCGACTGGTTGCCAACCTGATATTCAGAGGAAGCGCATTCCATAGAAAGACCGCCTGGACAAAGAAAGAAGATTTAATGAAACCAGAGCGGTGAGAAGGACATCGTAGAAGACGATTGTTAGTGGAACGGAGATTTTTACTATGCGCAGAGCACAAGTACTGGGAAGTTAGGTAAGAAGGAGAAGAGAGTTTGTCAAGTATGGAAAACAGCACTGACAGAGCCCTTAACTCTCTGCGCTGACGGATGGGTAGCCATTTTAAAAGCAACCAGTGCGCGGACACATGATCATACTTACGAAGATTGAAAACGAATCGAATGCAGTTATTTAGAAAACGGTCAAGTTTATTGAGGAGATCTGCATTCAGGCCATAGTAACACACATCGCCATAGTCAATTATGGGAAAGATTAGGGACTGTACAAGCAATGCCTTTATGTGTGATAGAAGGTTTTTTAACCGATAGAGTGACCGCAACGTTCCCGTGACTTTTCTACTGACAGTTTTAAAGTTTTAAGGTTTTATTAGTGTATCTAATTTAGTACTACCATATAACTAAACAAGTTAAACAATTTTATATAAAAATAAAAGAAGATTCTCTAAATACTTTGTAAAATGGTATAAAACAATATATATGATTATAAAAAATAAATGAACAAATAATTTTATTTTTATGCATCAGAATAAATATGTTTATTGTCATAATATTTGTATGTTTAAATGCTCCATTTGAAATTGTGAAATAACAACAATAGATATTAACTATACTCTACTAGTAAAATAAACAAAATATTTTTTCTTCTTTAATAATTTTACTAACCGACTTCAAAAAAGGAGGAGGTTTTTTCATAATAACCGACTATTGACATTTTACTACAATTAATTTGTGCTCTTATACATACCAATTTCATTAATATTAGATATTTAATAAGCCACTAAAATTCAATGTATGTATAATAATAAATGCATATTATTATGCATGCGAAACGATTATAAAATATGGACAGTGAAAACTATCTCTATTTCAAATTTTAATATAATTACCATCTTTTACGAAAAATTGGTGGCGGTGGATGGTTGTGGGTATAGGTAACTAGATATTATTGTTTCTTGATCATCTAATTTCAAATTTGCTTTGCAATTATTTGAGGTTCGCATTGAACATTACCACCACACCACAACATTACCACACACATTACCACATTACAATACCATTACTTATGTATGTATATAAGTATCTATTATACAGGATATATATGATTATTATATGTATTTATTAAAGTAAATTGTATTTTGCACCAGTGACAACCCCATTTTGATGTCCACGCAATCACTCTCCATTCCAAGGTTGCCTGGAAGAGATCGCAGAAAGCGATAAGGCCGCCCATTGTATGTTTTTATTGTTAAATGTTTTTTTGTTGAAATGTATTTTCTGGTGTACAATAAAGCATACTAGTGATCGCCCATTGGTCGAAATTCGACCGTACTTCATTTGAATAGAAATACATTAATAAATGGAAAAAAATATATAATAATTAATATAAAAAAATGATATGGTTATATTTGACATTCAGTAACACTATAGACAAATTTTTGACGCTGTACTACTGTGGAGAGGGTTCGCTGGCGGGATGGTGATGGCCAGGACCAGGACGTAGGTGTAATGAGTAAAGAATACTTCTTCAGGACTTTCTTCTTTATTTTCTTAATACTTCTTAACTGCTGGATATGGAATAAATTATCACAGAAAGCTCTGTTTTTATAGAATTTTCCCTATTAATTTTGATTAATTATGACAGTTCAAAATGTCATAATTATAACCAGCCTGTACAATCGTGAGGCATACAACCTCTACAGTTAGCACACGACACTATTTTTTGTATGGGAAACTTACTAATGCCATACTTGACACTCCCCATAAAACCACAAAAAATATTTCATTTATAGCTAAACTAAATTCCTATCGTCGCTAATACAAATAATATTAAAGACAAATATTCTCGATATGATCATAGATTTTGAAAATAAAATAGGTTATCTAATATATAAAATTCTCGTGTCACAGTTTTCGTTGCCATACTCCTCCGAAACGGCTTGACCGATTTTGATGAAATTTTTTGTGCTTATCCGGTATCTATGAGAATCGGCCAACATCTATTTTTCATCCCCCTAAATGTTAGGGGTAGTCCACCCCTAAATTTTATTTTTTATTTTTTAGACAAAATTTTTAATTTCTATTTTTTATGATACAACATATAAAAATACATACAATCCTCAATTTTCACCTTTCTACGATCAACCCTTATTTTTTAATAGCCATTTTAGTAATTTAATCATTTTTCCTCTCCGGTCGAAAACTGATCAATCGTCATTTAATTAGTTATCCCCCCGCCTAGGAAATTATTTATATGGCAAAACAACGTTTGCTGGGTCAGCTAGTATATCTATAAAATTAATTTATTACCTATGGTTATACTTGACATTCAGGAAGACTATAGATACAAAATCAGGCTTACCAACTTAAGAGTTTTCCCAAATTTAGGGGTAAATAAGAGGATTGGGATTTTTTAGGGGCGTTCCATTTTTAGGGGTATTCTTAGGGATTTTTTGCCATTTTACATTTCTCATTGTGTTTTTGATTACAATAAAAGTATTAGCGAATTCTAGTACGGTTCCTCGATACTAAGAATGCAGAGTGAATGATTAACAAATGTCGCGTAATAAATATAGACAAATATTACTACTGTGTGCCGGTCTATGATTACTGAACATTCGTTGGTTATTTTCATTATAATTTTTTAGGGGATTTTTTTAGTAATTGTAGCAATTCTAGTGGTTTTTAACTTAAGCTTTAGGGGTAAATATTTCTGGGTGTTGGTAACACTGCACAAAATATTAAAGACAGATTAGGACCATAAACAAAAGAATATCTATGCATGTGTGTATTAGATACACGGTAATGAATAGTAGTGTGCGTAACGTGTTATTTATTGAAAATAATGTATTTTGAAGCATAATTAAAAAAAAAATATTAGTTTTCGTCACTTCTTCTCTGTATAAACTATAAGTGTGCGAAATTTCATACTCCTCCGTCCGCCCAATTTTCGTAAAAAGGGATCCAAAGTTTTCGCTTCACGTATTAATATATAGATATATATATAAATTACCAGTAGCTAGATTTCTTATTGGAGTAGAATATAGTGAAGCTGTATGTGTACTCTTTGTGCAGAATTAACTGCTTGCCTCTCTTCGAAGTACTCATAATCTGAAATCAAGTTAAGTGTTAGTCAAGTGAATATGCTTCATCCAGGTAGTGGAACCGATTATTAACAGACGATAGTAATATTAATGATATTAATACCTATAAAATGTTGAAATACTGGGAGTATTTCAACATTTTACTGTTGGGACACGACCTAAACTCTGTGAGATCCCGAGTGGCCCATAATGTAACACGCGGGCCCGGTGTGGGTTACTGGATGTGACATGCCTTTGAATACGTAAACTTTATTTAAGAACTCTAAAAAATGTAGTTATCAAATAAAAAAGTCCGTGATTTCGAATATAAAATCAAGTCAAAAAAATTAATTGCACGTTCAAAAACACGAGTTACGTTTAAACGAAATAGTTCGGATACAAGAGGAAAATGAATACAACTCCATTGTCGTATTTAAATTATATTAAATAAATAGTTATCTTCTTCAGATCTTAGTTTATTAATTATTAAATCGATCCTAAGATTACACATAAACTAGCTCATAATTATCAAAATACACTGTTATCACAAACAAAGTGCATATTATAATAAGTAAATAGATAGATTTATTAATTTGCATGGAATATAGGTAATTAATAAAATTAGGTGTTCCAATATTTTGGATCCTGATACATTCTTGCATGGCATACAAAATTTTAATAACTTATTCTACAATTATTATATTTACTTAAAGCTACTGAATTGCATAATACATTAACAGTATAAATTAAATAGTCTTGTCATTTAAGAAACCTGATACAGAGATTACAGAGTAATAGCATTTAAAATCAGATTTTTAAGGTCGTTATTAAATAGTCTAAAAAGGTTGCTCTTTAATCATTTTTGGTATATTATGGTTAATAAGAGGAGCCATAGACATAACACTATTTTTCAATAATGCAGTTTTATATCCACCTATGCATAACTTGTCTTCGTATTTAGTTTTTTAAAGTTAGATGATTTTTCAAATGTTTTTATTCTTAATTCTGACTTATTCTCTATAACAAATTTTGATGGTGGATGGGTATGGTCTTAGTTACTAGATATAATTTTAGCATGATCGTCTACTACTTTGTCCTCATAATTTGAGATGCGCGATGATTATGAAAATTAGGACAATGACGTGTGATATCTCAACTATTTATATTTTAAACTCTGATATAATTGCCATCTTTAATATAATATCGTGAGGGTGGATGAGTATGGTTCAAGTTACTAGCTATAATTTTACCGTCATCATCTACTACTAATTTTCCTTTACAGGATGATGATGTTAGGGTATATCGCCCTGTACTCTGCCAGTAGCTAGTTTTTTTTACGGGAGAGTGTCTAGTGAAGTTGAAATTATTTATTTTGAATAAAAATTTTCTGATTTCGAAGTATTAAAATCTACTCGAGTAAATTCAACTACACGTGTTAGGATTTTAATCTTTAGATTTAATAACGATGTAAGGGTGATAAATAAAGAACTTGATTCTGACGTAGGTACTTTATTTAATTAATACACTAAACACTACACACATACTCATACATTACATTGTGCTGAAGCTTGAAGCTAATCAGCTTCTGTTTTGCATGAATGTGACGCATATTTTCTCCCAACTTTTTATTTTTTGTGTTCGTGCATTTTCTTCGCGTCTTATCTTTCAAATACTACACTCGAGAGCAATGAATCCGGGTCACTTAAAGAATCCTAAAAATCTCGGAAACTAAAAATGCTAGGTTAATGCAATAAATTGTATTTAATAGACAATGTAATACTCCTTAAATGAAGGTATTAAAACTTCTTATTTATTGTAAAGTTATATCATAGAAAAATCAAATTTGAAAAAGGGCCACTTTCGAAGATGGAACTACAAAATTACAGCATTTGGTTTTGCTTTTGTTTGTAATCTGTCATTTATGTGGGTACATAAACCATGTTGATAGTGCTCTATATTCATTATTCAAGCTGAAATTATGTCGCTTACGCCTGAAGAATGCACCAGAATACTTACAATGCTGGAAACCGGCCGGAGTCAGCGCGATACAGCCTGGACTGTCGGTGTGTCGCTGTCAACAGTACAAAGAGTTCTCCGACGTTACGAAGAAACTGGTTCTAACCTACGCAGACCAGGAACGGGCAGAAGCAGGTGTACCACAGCACGAGAAGACCGATACTTGGTGAACACCATGCTTCGAAATCGCTTTCTCACAGGAACTGAACTCACAAATCAGTTTCGACGCCTCGGAGGAAGTAACCCAAGTGCATGGACAGTAAGACGTCGGCTTGCTGAATCTAACTTAAAACCCCTTAGACCTGCAAACGGCCCTAAACTGGAGCGTGGGCATCGTATTTCAAGACTAAGATATGCCCAGAGCCACGTAAATTGGAGTATTGAAGATTGGTCAAAAGTTATGTTCTCCGACGAATCAAAATTTATGCTCTACAAGCACGATGGAAGACACAGAGTGTATCGAAGACCAGGGGAAAGATTCAAGCAAGCATGCATCGAAGAAAAAGTAGCCTACGGTGGTGGGTCTGTACTTGTGTGGGCCGGAATTTCTTCTGAAAGTCGCACAGAGCTGGTGATCATAGAAAACGGCTCTTTAACTAGCGTAAGATATGTGGAAGAAATCCTCAATGATCACGTTGGTCCATTTATGGTCAATTTAGGTGAGGATGCTATATTTATGCATGACAATGCCCGACCTCATACAGGTAGGATTGTGAATGACTACCTTCAACAGATGAACATTACTCGTATGGAGTGGCCAGCGCGCAGCCCGGATATCAACCCGATCGAGCATGCTTGGGACGAGCTAGGCAGATGCGTAAAACAACGAAACCCTCCCCCAATCACGCTTCGTGAGCTCAAAATTGCTCTCACAGAGGAATGGGAGAATATTCCCCAAAATCGTATAAGGAACTTGGTGTACAGCATGCCAAACCGCGTAAACGCAGTAATGGAAGCACGAGGAGGCAATACGAAGTATTAAAATTCAAGAAAATCGTAATAAAGTTCAAAAATTTCATGTTTCCTATTTTTGTTTTAAAGAGAGATCAGCAGTTTTTTTCTTTATGTAATTTTGTGTTAATAAAATGTATGGTGACTCATATTTTTTTTACTTTCATTTAAGGAGTATTACATTGTCTATTAAATACAATTTATTGCATTAACCTATCATTTTTAGTTTCCGAGATTTTTAACATTCTTTAAGTGACCCGGATTCATTGCTCTCGAGGGTACGTATTTTCATCCCTTTTTATTCTTAATATTTCAATAAATTTAATTATCATTATAACGTTAACTACATAATTTTACACATAAAAGTAAGCTTAGGTAGCGATTTTTTCCGACGTGATTTATTTTCGCACACTGTAGTTTCTACTCTGTTAAGCACCGAGATTCTCAATGCTCGATTTTAACACTGCTAAACAACGCTACTTTAACTGTTTCTCTAATCAATTCTAAAATATTTTCCATTATTGATATAGAATCGTGGTGGTGGATGGGTGTGGTCCAGGATACCAGAAATAATTTTACCTTGACCATCTACAACCACTTGCGCCCTGCAATTTTTTAAAGTTCGTCGCTCTGTGCATCGCCAAAGAGTAGCTTTTTTTGATGAATAGCTTCTAGTAAAGTTGTATGTAAACTCTTTGTGTAAAATTAACTGCTTGTCCTTCTCCGAATTAATGAGCTTGATCCTATTATCTGAAATTTAAGCGTAAAATTAAAAGAGGCCGTGAGTTTTTTAGTACAAAACTAAAAATCACAACTAAATCAAGCATACCTTTACTTTTAAATTAAAAAAAAAACACAACATAGGTATATCCTACAGGTACCAAATATCTTTCAGATAGGTAGTAGAAATAATTTAAGTTCCAACATAAAATAAAACTTAAATAATTTAACATTAACAAACAAAATAAAATAATTACTAAAACACCAAAGTGAAAACGTGAAACTCTAATAAATAATAACAAATATTAGTCACTAGCTTCTGCCCGCGACTTCGTCTGCGTCAAATTTTTGCTCCCCTGACCCTTTCCGTCGCATCGATTTGCCTGCTAGTTTTCGTCCATTTTTCGTTGCTGCTCGCTCCTTTTGAGTTATAGTGAGTCAACCTTAAAAGATAGACATATGCTCTCGTGGATTTTTTTTAGAACTTTTTAAGAGAAACAATTCCGTAGTACATTATTTTTGCGTTACTTTAACCGTTTACGCAGCGCACGCAACGGAAACTCTTAAAAGGAATAAATTTGCCCCGTTTTTGCAAAATTTTTCATTACTGCTCCGCTCCTCTTAGTTGTAGCGTGATGTTATATAGCCTATAGCCTCTCTCGATAAATAGGCTACTCAAGACAAAAATAATTTTTCAATTCGGACCCGTAGTTCCTGAGATTAGCGCGTTCAATCAAACAAACAAACAAACAAACTCTTCAGCTTTATAATATTAAGTATAGATATTACTTTTTTATTATTTATTTATTGACTTGAAAAACGGAGGAGGTTCTATGGTCATCTGTTCGTATTTTTGTAATGAATGTTCATATTTTTTTATAGTAAGAATAATTACAATGCTACTTGAAGAGTTTCTCAAATAAATTGTAAAAAAAAAACTTTTTTGACATAGAATCGTGGTGGTGAATGGGTGTGGTCCCTGGACAAAATAAAATCGGCCACTTTTAATTTTACGCTTAAGTGTAGTTAAAATTATATCTGGTATCCTTATACCAGATATAATTTTAACTAGTCCATCTACAACCATTTGAGACGTGTGTGAAGTTAGCATCTCAATTGTTAGCATCTCACAAAAAAACACCATAAATAGTGGCATCCCACATAGTTCCACAGTTCTTGATAAGTTTTAACAATAGTTC
This sequence comes from Aporophyla lueneburgensis, assembly GCA_932294355.1. Taxonomy (NCBI): domain Eukaryota; kingdom Metazoa; phylum Arthropoda; class Insecta; order Lepidoptera; family Noctuidae; genus Aporophyla; species Aporophyla lueneburgensis. Next base: position 8,470,516 of record OW028742.1, read on the forward strand.
CGTCGATTTGACTATCAAAAACTCATTTTGAAAAAATGAGATGCTAACTTCGCACAACATATCACAGCATCTCAACGAATTTCTCGAAATTAACCATTTTTGAGTTGAAAGCAAAAGAGTTCTGCACCCTAAACGTATTCTGTTGATAGTTCTATAGGTTGAATCCAATTAAAATCACCAAAAAATTAATATTATGTATTGTTCCTAAATGTTATTAAGGAAATATCCGTACAGGAGTGAGATGCTGAGGTAAAACTGGGAGTTCTGAATCATATGAAGAGTTCTATCGAGAACTTAGGTCTTTTAAACAAGAAACGAAAGAGTTCTAGTGTTTTGAACATTCACGATACGTTTAAAACTATTTAAGAATCAAAATATTCATACAACAGTGAGATGCTGAGATATAACTGGGAGTTCTGGATGGAATGAAGATTTCTATCCAGTAGTCGAGGTCTTTCACTCAATAACCGAAAGAGTTCTGTTGTTTTGAACATTCACAATAGGTATATAACATTGTTATAACAAAAACATCCATATAGAAGTGAGATGCCGTAGTATAACTAGGAGTTCTGGATTCAGTGATGATTTCTATCGAGTAGTCGAGGTCTTTCACTCAATTACCGAAAGAGTTCTGTTGTTTTGAACATTCACAATAGGTATATAACATTGTTATAACAAAAACATCCATATAAAATGAGATGCTGAAGTATAACTGGGAGTTCTGATTCGGGTGATGATATCTATCGAGTAGTTAAGGTCTTTCACTCAATTACCTAAAGAGTTCTGTTGATTTGAACATTCATATAGGTATATAACATTGTTATAATCAAAACATCCATATAACTATGAGATGCTGAGGTAAAACTGGGAGTTCTGATTCAGATGATGATTTCTATTGAGTAGTTAAGGTCTTTCACTCAATTACCTAAAGAGTTCTGTTGTTTTGATCATTCATATAGGTATATAACATTGTTATAACCAAAACATACAAATAAAAATGAGATGCTGAAGTATAACTGGGAGTTCTGATTTGGATGATGATTTCTATCGAGCAGTTAAGGTCGTTCACTCAATAATCTAAAAAGTTATGTTGTTTTGAACATTCACAATAGGTATATAACATTGTTATAACAAAAACATCCATATAGGAGTAAGATGCTGTAGTATAACTAGGAGTTCTGGATCGAATGATGATTTCTATCGAGTAGTCGAGGTCTTTCACTCAATTACCGAAAGAGTTCTGTTGTTTTGAACATTCACAATAGGTATATAACATTGTTATAACAAAAACATACATATAAAATGAGATGCTGAAGTATAACTGGGAGTTCTGATTCGGATGATGATTTCTATCGAGTAGTCGAGGTCTTTCAGTCAATTACCGAAAAAGTTCTGTTGTTTTGAACATTCACAATAGGTATATGACATTGTTATAACCAAAACATAATTATAAAAATGAGATGCTGAAGTATAACTGGGAGTTCTGATTCAGATGATGATTTCTATTGAGTGGTCGAGGTCTTTCACTCAATTACCGAAAGAGTTCTGTTGTTTTGAACATTCACAATAGGTATATAACATTGTTATAACAACAACATCCATATAGAAGTGAGATGCTGTAGTTTATCTGGGAGTTCTGATTCGGATGATGATTTCTATTGAGTGGTCGAGGTCTTTCACTCAATTACCGAAAGAGTTCTGTTGTTTTAAACATTCACAATAGGTATATAACATTGTTTTAATAAAAACATCCATATAGAAGTGAGATGCTGTAGTATAACTGGGAGTTCTGATTCGAATGATGATTTCTATTGAGTAGTTAAGGTCTTTCACTCAATTACCTAAAGAGTTCTGTTGTTTTGATCATTCACAATAGGTATATAACATTGTTATAACCAAAACATACAAATAAGAATGAGATGCTGAAGTAAAACTGGGAGTTCTGATTCGGATGATGATTTCTATCGAGTAGTTAAGGTCTTTCACTCAATTATCTAAAAAGTTCTGTTGTTTTGAACATTCACAATAGGTATATGACATTGTTATAACCAAAATAAAATTATAAAAATGAGATGCTGAAGTATAACTGGGAGTTCTGATTCGGATAATGATTTCTATCGAGTAGTAAAGGTCGTTCTCTAAATTATCTAAAAAGTTCTGCTGTTTTGAACATTCACAATAGGTATATAACATTGTTATAACCAAAACATACAAATAAGAATGAGATGCTGAAGTATAACTGGGAGTTCTGATTCGGATGATGATTTCTGTCGAGTAGTTAAGGTCGTTCACTCAATTACAGAAAGAGTTCTGTTGTTTTGAATATTCACAATAGGTATGTAACATTGTTATAACAACAACATCCATATAGGAGTGAGATGTTGTAGTATAACTAGCAGTGGCGAGGTGTAATTTTTTGTAAAAGAGAAGCCGATGTGAAGTCTGCTTTAACTTACTGAGTCATCAATAAAGAATATTACTATCATTCTAAAATTAATATAGGCATGTAATGAAATACAATTAAATTGAACAGCTGAAAACCGAATAAAATATGCAATATTCCTCTATCTCGTTCTCTCCGACGCATTTTTCTATACCTGTCTCTGTCATAACCCGTTGTACAGCGGCTTGCTCTCGTACATATCAAGTGGTGCCACGTGACCTAAAGTGACATCATTACGGGATCGCTGTTGTATGAATTTTTAGTTCCCGATTATGACGTTTTGGCGCCGGGTTAATTTAGAACATTTCTCTTTTGTTGTAATACAAAGCTATAAATAACCTTTTTTGTTGTTTGAATGTTATGGTGAATTAAATACCCGTAGTGTAACTATATTTATTGACAATAGTAGCCACTATTTACATACTATTGTATTTTTAATAGTGATAGAGTTACCAATGCAAATCCCCGAAGGCAAGCCGGTAGGAATCGTGTTATATGGTGCTTTCGCCACTGATAACTAGGAGTTCTGGATCGAATGATGATTTCTATCGAGTATTCGAGGTCTTTCACTCAATTACCGAAAAAGTTCTGTTGTTTTAAACATTCACAATAGGTATATAACATTGTTATAACAAAAACATCCATAAAGAAGTGAGATGCTGTAGTAAAACTGGGAGTTCTGATTCGGATGATGATTTCTATTGAGTGGTCGAGGACTTTCACTCAATTACCGAAAGAGTTCTGTTGTTTTGAACATTCACAATAGGTATATAACATTGTTTTAATAAAAACATCCATATAGAAGTGAGATGCTGTAGTATAACTGGGAGTTCTGATTCGAATGATGATTTCTATTGAGTAGTTAAGGTCTTTCACTCAATTACCTAAAGAGTTCTGTTATTTTGATCATTCACAATAGGTATATAACATTGTTATAACCAAAACATACAAGAAGGTAATTGAGTGAAAGACCTCGACTTCTCAATAGAAATCATCATCCGAATCAGAACTCCCAGTTATACTTCAGCATCTCATTTTTATAATTATGTTTTGGTTATAACAATGTTATATACCTATTGTGAATGTTCAAAACAACAGAACTCTTTCTGTAATTGAGTGAAAGACCTCGACTTCTCAATAGAAATCATCATCCGAATCAGAACTCCCAGTTATACTTCAGCATCTCATTTTTATAATTATGTTTTGGTTATAACAATGTTATATACCTATTGTGAATTTTAAAAATAACAGAACTCTATCGGTAATTGAGTGAAAGACCTCGACTACTCGATAGAAATCATCACTCAATCCAGAACTCCCAGTTATACCTCAGCATCTCATACTTATATGGATGTTTTGATTATAACAATGTTATATACCTATTTGAATGTTCAAAACAACAGAACTCTTTAGGTAATTGAGTGAAAGACCTTAACTACTAAATAGAAATCATCATCCGAATCAGAAGTCCCAGTTATACTTCAGCATCTCATTCTTATTTGTATGTTTTGTTTATAACAATGTTATATACCTATTGTGAATGATCAAAACAACAGAACTCTTTAGGTAATTGAGTGAAAGACCTTAACTACTCGATAGAAATCATCATCCGAATCAGAAGTCCCAGTTATACTTCAGCATCTCATTCTTATTTGTATGTTTTGTTTATAACAATGTTATATACCTATTGTGAATGATCAAAACAACAGAACTCTTTAGGTAATTGAGTGAACGACCTTAACTACTCGATAGAAATCATCATCCGAATCAGAACTCCCAGTTATACCTCAGCATCTCATACTTATATGTATGTTTTGATTATAACAATGTTATATACCTATTGTGAATGATCAAAACAACAGAACTCTTTAGGTAATTGAGTGAAAGACCTTAACTTCTCAATAGAAATCATCATCCGAATCAGAACTCCCAGTTATACTTCAGCATCTCATTTTTATAATTATGTTTTGGTTATAACAATGTTATATACCTATTGTGAATGTTCAAAACAACAGAACTCTTTCTGTAATTGAGTGAAAGACCTCGACTTCTCAATAGAAATCATCATCCGAATCAGAACTCCCAGTTATACTTCAGCGTCTCATTTTTATAATTATGTTTTGGTTATAACAATGTTATATACCTATTGTGAATTTTAAAAATAACAGAACTCTATCGGTAATTGAGTGAAAGACCTCGACTACTCGATAGAAATCATCACTCAATCCAGAACTCGTACTTTTACTACAGCATCTCACTTCTATATGGATGTTTTTGTTATAACAATGTTATATACCTATTGTGAATGTTCAAAACAACAGAATTTTTTAGATAATTGAGTGATCGACTTGAACTACTCGATAGAAAACATCATCCGAATCAAAACTCCCAGTTATACTTCAGCATCTCATTGTTATTTGTATGTTTTGGTTATAACAATATTATATCTATATGAATGATCAAAACAACAGAACTCTTTAGGTAATTGAGTGAAAGACCTTAACTTCTCAATAGAAATCATCATCTGAACCAGAACTCCCAGTTATACTTCAGCATCTCATTTTTATAATTTTGTTTTGGTTATAACAATGTTATATACCTATTGTGAATGTTCAAAACAACAGAACCTTTTAGATAATTGAGTGAACGACCTTAACTACTCGATAGAAATCATCATCCGAATCAGAACTCCCAGTTATACCTCAGCATCTCATACTTATATGGATGTTTTGATTATAACAATGTTATATACCTATATGAATGTTCAAAACAACAGAACTTTTTAGATAATTGAGTGATCGACTTGAACTACTCGATAGAAATTATCATCCGAATCAGAACTCCCAGTTATACTTCAGCATCTCATTTTTATTTGTATGTTTTGGTTATAACTATATTATATCTATATGAATGATCAAAACAACAGAACTCTTTCGGTAATTGAGTGAAAGACCGCGACCACTCAATAGAAATCATCATCCGAATCAGAACTCCCAGTTTTACTACAGCATCTCAATTCTATATGGATGTTTTTGTTATAACAATGTTATATACCTATTGTGAATGTTCGAAACAACAGAACCTTTTAGATAATTGAGTGAACGACCTTAACTACTCGATAGAAATCATCATCCGAATCAGAAATCCCAGTTATACCTCAGCATCTCATACTTATATGTATGTTTTGATTATAACAATAATATATACCTATATGAATGTTCAAAACAACAGAACCTTTTAGATAATTGAGTGAACGACCTTAACTACTCGATAGAAATCATCATCCGAATCAGAACTCCCAGTTATACTTCAGCATCTCATTCTTATTTGTATGTTTTGTTTATAACAATGTTATATACCTATTGTGAATGATCAAAACAACAGAACTCTTTAGGTAATTGAGTGAAAGACCTTAACTTCTCGATAGAAATCATCATCCGAATCAGAACTCCCAGTTATACCTCAGCATCTCATACTTATATGGATGTTTTGATTATAACAATGTTATATACCTATTTGAATGTTCAAAACAACAGAACTCTTTAGGTAATTGAGTGAAAGACCTTAACTACTAAATAGAAATCATCATCCGAATCAGAAGTCCCAGTTATACTTCAGCATCTCATTCTTATTTGTATGTTTTGTTTATAACAATGTTATATACCTATTGTGAATGATCAAAACAACAGAACTCTTTAGGTAATTGAGTGAAAGACCTTAACTACTCGATAGAAATCATCATCCGAATCAGAAGTCCCAGTTATACTTCAGCATCTCATTCTTATTTGTATGTTTTGTTTATAACAATGTTATATACCTATTGTGAATGATCAAAACAACAGAACTCTTTAGGTAATTGAGTGAACGACCTTAACTACTCGATAGAAATCATCATCCGAATCAGAACTCCCAGTTATACCTCAGCATCTCATACTTATATGTATGTTTTGATTATAACAATAATATATACCTATATGAATGTTCAAAACAACAGAACCTTTTAGATAATTGAGTGAACGACCTTAACTACTCGATAGAAATCATCATCCGAATCAGAACTCCCAGTTATACTTCAGCATCTCATTCTTATTTGTATGTTTTGTTTATAACAATGTTATATACCTATTGTGAATGATCAAAACAACAGAACTCTTTAGGTAATTGAGTGAAAGACCTTAACTTCTCGATAGAAATCATCATCCGAATCAGAACTCCCAGTTATACCTCAGCATCTCATACTTATATGGATGTTTTGATTATAACAATGTTATATACCTATTTGAATGTTCAAAACAACAGAACTCTTTAGGTAATTGAGTGAAAGACCTTAACTACTCGATAGAAATCATCATCCGAATCAGAACTCCCAGTTATACTTCAGCATCTCATTTTATATGTATGTTTTGGTGATAACATTGTTATATACCTATTGTGAATGTTCAAAACAACAGAATTTTTGAGGTAATTGAGTGAAAGACATCGATTACTCGATAGAAATCATCATTCGATCCAGAACTCCTAGTTATACTACAGCATCTCACTCCTATATGGATGTTTTTGTTATAACAATGTTATATACCTATTGTGAATGTTCAAAGCAACAGAACTCTTTCGGTAATTGAGTGAAAGACCTCGACTTCTCAATAGAAATCATCATCTGAACCAGAACTCCCAGTTATACTTCAGCATCTCATTTTTATAATTTTGTTTTGGTTATAAGAATGTCATATACCTATTGTGAATGTTCAAACCAACAGAACTCTTTCGGTAATTGAGTGAAGGACCTCGACTACTCGATAGAAATCATCACTCAATCCAGAACTTCTAGTTATACTACAGCATCTCACTTCTATATGGATGTTTTTGTTATAACAATGTTATATACCTATTGTGAATGTTCAAAACAACAGAACTCTTTCAGTTATTGAGTGAAAGACCTCGACTATTGGATAGAAATCTTCATTCCATCCAGAAATCCCAGTTATACCTCAGCATCTCACTCTTGTATGAATATTTTGATTATTAAATAGTTTTATACCTATCGTGAATGTTCAAAACACTAGAACTCTTTCGTTTCTTGTTTAAAAGACCTAAGTTCTCGATAGAACTCTTCATATGATTCAGAACTCCCAGTTTTACCTCAGCATCTCACTCCTGTACGGATATTTCCTTAATAATATTTAGGAACAATACATAATATTAATTTTTTGGTGATTTTAATTGGATTCAACCTATAGAACTATCAACAGAATACGTTTAGGGTGCAGAACTCTTTTGCTTTCAACTCAAAAATGGTTAATTTCGAGAAATTCGTTGAGATGCTGTGATATGTTGTGCGAAGTTAGCATCTCATTTTTTCAAAATGAGTTTTTGATAGTCAAATCGACGGAACTATTGTTAAAACTTATCAAGAACTGTGGAACTATGTGGGATGCCACTATTTATGGTGTTTTTTTGTGAGATGCTAACAATTGAGATGCTAACTTCACACACGTCCATTTGAGCCCTGAAATTTTTAAGCGTAAAATTAAAAGTGGTCGATTTTATTCTACGCTTATATTTTTGAGTATAAAACAAAAAAATACAACAAATTGAAACTCCACACGTATGGGTTTGATGAAAAATAAAATGATTGAGTTTCAGTTCTAAGTATGGGGAAACCCCAAAATTCATTGTTTTTTTTTTTCTATTTTTGTGTGAAAATATTAATGTGGTTCACAGAATACATCTACTTACCAAGTTTCAACAGGTAATTCTTAAAGATAGTTTCGGAAAAAGTTTTTGCCATTTGGTTACGGAACCCTAGAACGGTGAAATTTTTACTTACTATGATTTATATAAGATTGAAATGTAAAATACAATATGTTTATGTGTTTGTATGTGTATTACATGAAAAATATAAAAATAATTAATGTGGTTCAATTCCCGGGTCGGACAAAGTATTATTGGTTTTTTAATCAGGAATTTTTCTGTAGCAGCCCAAATTTCCGATTTGTCCACGATTGATAGCAATAAGCTCATCCCCTATTATATGGAACTTAAAAACATAACTGGCGAATTGTAAGCGAACAATAGTCTCATAGCGGGGGCGTCATGTTACTCGGCATCGTGTCCCACAGCTGGGCTAACAATACAATATAATAACTATAAAATAATATTATGGCAGTTAAATTCAAAGTGGGTAAACAAGGTAGCAGGGACATTGACGCACAATCTGTTCGTACTCAAATTTTTAGGTGGTTATTAAATTAAACAGCCACTCTTTACAGAAGTGCCATAACTACACGGTCAAAATGTAAGGTACAGCATTTTTTTATTTTTTCATAAGGCACGGTGACTTCACTACAGCAGGTTCCACAATCATGTTCTGACTCCATGGTACATAACAGGTTGTGCGCCGATGTCGATGCCACCGCGTATATATTTTAAATTTCTGAAATACTGTTAATGACTTAACTGATGATGTTTTCATCGTAGTGGTGGATGGTTATGGTCAAAGTTGCTAGATTTAATTCGACCATTATCGTCTACCACTATTTTTGCTCTGCAGTTCATTGAGGTCCGTTGTGCACAACGCCAATGAAGAAGAAAAGTAGAGCTATGCTTGTAGTTGTATGTGAACTTCTTGTGCAGAATCATCCGTTTCCCTTGCCTAGAGTGAATGTACTTGAAATCTGAAATAGAGTATATTTATTTAGTTATAGGCTAGATAGATACTTATGTGAACCGAATAAATTTATAGTTTAAAAACACTAGAAAAACACGCTTTTATAGATGCACGTAAAAACCAAAAACTTAATCGTGTTCAAAGTTCATTACAAGACCTTTCTTACAAGTCCAAAAACAGCTATGATAAGATGTTCCATCATGAAGTTCCAGTTCAGATCTTCCGGCTCCATCATCAGATCAGTTTGACAGTACCATATTATTGAATTGTCATCAAAAACACATACAGCTGCCAATTTTCATGACGCTACGATCCTTGGAAGTTGGTTAAATTAGTTACCTTAGATTCCATTACATAGTTACATACAGGTCGACCTAATAAAAGCGTGTTAAAAAGAGACGTAATCAAATTAAATCATGATGATTATAAGCAAACGAAGTAAATCACTAACTTAACAGACAGTTGTGCTACTCGTTGATACTTTTTTCCAGCTAAAGCACAAGAAATTCGTGAAGGCTGGCATTGGAAGGTTCGTGGTATTCAGCGGCTGGCGTTTTGGACTTTTGATTTTGATTTTGTCCCAGTTGTCTACTTTGACAGTCATTACGGGTCGTCCGAAGCTTGACTGATAACCGGTCTTACCAAGGGATAATACCCAGCAACTGGTTTGTGGAGATCAGATAAACAGTCACGCAAAATCAAATATATTGTTTTACATAAACCTTTAGGACAATTATGAATCGTCAAAAGCTAGGTGCACGGTGCCAATTGCTTGAATCCCATGAAAAAGAGCTGACAAGAAGCTCCACAAAAACAACATTAAAATATTGGCATTCAGCGGCATCTAGTAAAAATGGAAACCGACTCCAACATAGCGGATAATCGTTATTCAATCTAACATGGTTATATACCAAGTCTGGAACAAAGACTCGTTTATGCTAATTTGGTCATTTTGGTCGTATTTCTGATGAAGTTGAGCAGGTCAGACGATTAAAAGACTCATCAAGTTAAAGCATTTAATAACGAAAGAAATACTTAAACGTTACTTGGAAAGCTTTAAATTAAAAAAAAAATAAGAAATAGAGGTTAATAAAATAAATAACTTCACGACTCCAGCCTTCGAGCAACGGCGGATAAGCCAACGTTTCATAAAACTGCGTTAACTATCACATAACATCTGCAATTTGACGTCAAATGACGTCACTGAAACTGTTTTCCTAGAGAGGCCTTTTTGATACTGTAAATTCAAACCTGGTGCCATCATTCTAATGACGGCCCCGATTTAAGTAACCTCGGTCAAGGGTATAACCCAGGCAGGCACTTTACTTTGTGTAATTTATTTCATCACCGCTGCTCTCAAAACTGGGAAGAATACCTGCGCGACGCTTAATTCTTGGCGTATTGTCTACCGCAAAACAAATGTATTTTCTTATTCTCCCAAAACATCGCGAGAAAAACCGTTATTTCGACCTGCACTGGGCCCGCGTTGTGGGTCTTGAGTCTTCTGACCGAGGAGGATTCCCATGAGGGTTTCCACAAAAGAGGTCTTCCACTTTAAACACTGATGTACCGTCCCTTATTGATGTAAAATTGAGGTGGGGGATGGGTGTGGTCTCCATAGACATATACAAGGTTACCAAGATCATTTACTACTAGCTTCGCTTTGCAGAATTTTCTGATACGTCCAGAGCATCTCCATAGGGTTCTACCTTTGGTAGAAGAATAATTAGTGAAGCAGTATGTGTACTCTTTATGTAGAACTAACCGGGTGCCCTGCTTCAATTCGATGTACTTGTAATCTGAAACAAAATAACAACATTTTTAAGTTTAAAAGTTAGTATCAAGTAGATACAAAAACAGGAAAGAGTTTGTGTTCGCTGCCAGGCTAGACCCCCTACAATAGCATTTCAATAGCGCAGTGGAAGTTATGATGGTGGGGTCCAGGAGACAAGAAGTGGCTAGCGAAACTAGTCCGCCGTACGCGGAGCAGACGATACAAAGAGAACAATTACAAATACAACAAAAGTACTTACCTGTGGTAGACGAACACCTGCTCTGGTGCCTACCTGGAGTTATGTATGTAAGTGAGTATATATGTATTGCGTTGTGACGTTATGAGTATTCTCCAGGTTACAAGCCGCAACAATGAGGCTGGAGGCAATCACAGCATTCGGTTTCCAATAGCGTCACTTTGCTTAACCTTCAAACTATTTCAACAAGATATATCCAAAACTCAACCCGTGTTATTTCACCAAATTGGGATTAGTTACAATCAAAGCAATTGGATCACGACTAATTGTCACAAACGGATCGATTTAAAAGGATTAATTTCAACAAACGCGTCGCGGGGTCGCAATACGGCGACGGACCTTTTCAAACGCCAAATCCAAGAGCAGAAGTGTCAAGTGTCAAAATCAAACTGACAAGTCAGATGTCATTCTGTTACACGTTTAGAAACGTAGGCGCATAAAGTAACTAATTTATACGGTCCGGAACAGTTTGCCTAGATGGTTTGGCCATGTTGAGAGGATGAATGAAGGTCGACTAACAAAAGGTAACACAAGGAAGATGTGGGTGGAAACGCCGGGAGAATAAATGTATAAGTAACTTCATTGTTGATGCTCTTCAGAAAGGTAAGGTGCGTGGTACTCGCAACCGGCGTACTTCTGTGACCAGTTGTACGAACATAAACGAGACAAAAGGATTATGTAAAGATTGAAAAGTTAACTTTCTGTAGTTTCTGGCCATCCCCATGAAGGATCCCCAGGAAGAAGGCATGAATTCTCCTAGTGAAATCTCTTAGTTAAAAATTAATGACCATTTTCATTTTTGATTAATATATTTTATTTCATCGATTTGCAAATAATTGACAGTCAACAACTCTGACAAAGTCTCTGTAAATACACATATAATTAATTAAAAAATGTAGAAACCTAAAAGTCTGACTACCAGGGAGTATAATATTACTCAGTAACTAGGTTGTAGAGGTCAGATAGGCAGTTGTTTCATGTAAAATACAGGTACCTACTTAGCTACTTTCGGTAAGAATGAAAGCCGACCCCAACCCAACATAGTTGGGGAAAAGGACCGGCAGATGCAGTTCGTGAAAAAAATAGTGTTTTTATTATACATTTTAATTACACTTTCACTTGTCGTTGATTACATATACTCCATCAAGAACTGTAAATCTTGGTCGTTTATGGTTATGTTTAGTATTGCCAGCTATCTTGCTAGCCTTATCTGAAATGATAATCGCCTTGCATCCTTTTCTGTAAGCCTTGCAGTGCCATATATCTGTATGAGCTTTAACATAGTGTTTGTGGTGCCAGAACTGGTAGCCTTTGTACACCATTATGGGTTTTCCTTTTGTTGATTTTATTGGTTTAGATTCTGAAACAAAATATAATGAAAATCGAATGAATCAGCCTATTAATTGTTGTCCCACTTGTCAGTGACAGACGTTTAATGGCCAGAAAATTGGAAAGAGAATTATGGTCTAACAGAAGAAGGTATGAATGAGTCGTCTGAAGAACCAGCTGCGACAACATCCGATTCTTTTACAAATATTATAATGGACCGGGTATGTCGGGTTTCCGACGCATCTACGTCAACTTCGATAGACAGCCGCAAATCTTTCGAAGACCTATCAAATAAACAAAAAGAAGACGCACAGAAGCAACTTGCAGCATCAACAGTAGGAAGAAATCGTCTTCTCAGCTCAAACCAGCCTTAAATCGTCTGGAAAAAAAGATGTTGCTGAAATACTGCAATACCTTATGGAAAATCCAGACCAAGTTTCTAAAGTGAAACAATTTATTCTAATTGGAGAAATGAAAGAAATAAATGTCTGTTTGCAACCAGGAAGAATTCTTCTTCATAAATTTTTCCTGGCTTCTTGAAGATTTTGTCCACTTAGCAAAGATCCGATAACAGAATTTACGGCACCAGTCTTTTACTTCTTTATCAACACTGTCACTTAACTGAACATTACAGTTTGTTCTTAAAGATGTATATAATAGATTATAGTCCCGGAGATCACCACCATCACGTAGAGAAACGTAAAGGTCGAGGTAAGTAACGAAATCAGGGAAAGACATAATGATTACACTCGGATGAGGATGAAATTACAACTGATGCACTTCAAATAATGCACCTATTTATATGGTTTAAAAATTATTACTAATGAGAAGGATAATTATAACAAAAGTAAAATTATCAATTAGCTATTGATCGATTCTTTGAGAATGATGATTATGTTCAACATTAAAGAAACGTACCTTTTAGAGAGATTAACTGGTGATAAAAATAACAACGAAAAGGTCATTAATACACAAGAGGTGAGGTAATCGGTAATTGTAAGGGGGTGTCAGGTAATGGCCTTATTAGGTGTAATAAAAATCGATTTACAGAATTTAACAAGAATCGATGGTTAGGTGGTCAACAACACAAATGTTTTCAGAGATTGGGCGCAATAAAACGTTTTCTGGTAATCTATTATCAGTGCACCGATGATTTTTGACCTGAACAATTTATCAGTAAGTCATCAGTGAAGTGAGATTTGGAGATACAATATTTCGAAATAATAACTTATGAATCAATTTGTAGATAATAAGGAAAAAGTCGGTCAACGATTGTACCTCATAAGGGGTGCGAGTGGCGCTCCATGTTTGTTTGAAGAAAATGTAGCAAATATATGTTTTATTACCATATAAAAACATCAAGTTAAAAAACGATGGGACTCAGAAGGTATACTATTTTTATGCCGTTTCCCATACAAAAAAATCACGTTTGGTGCCATAGCTCTCAATATAAGATTCCGATAAGAAAATGCTTCATAGATTTTTTACAGCTTAAAAGTAGGCCTACACGATGGAATGATTTGTTTTTCAAAAACTGACACATGTATTTTTGAATTGCCTATGTCCCTTTGCTTGTTTGGCGTCGATCCATTATGCGACGCTACAGCGCAACGTGACTCTAGTAAAACTACTTTGATTCAAACTTTGTGGCAATTGTTCTACCAGAATAGCGTCACACCTGTCTGTGGGAACCTTGATCCGGTTGCCATAATGCTACTAATATTATAAATGCGAAAGTTTGTATGTATGGATGTATGGATGTGTGGATGTTTGTTACTCTTTCACGCAAAACTACCAAACGGAGTTGGATGAAATTTGGAACACAGTTAGTTTATAACTTGATTTAACACATAGGCTACTTTTATGCCGATAGTACGTTCCCGCGGGATATTTTCCGACCTCCACGCGAGCGAAGCCACTGGCAAAAGCTAGTATATACATAAAAGTAAAATTTAAATAAATAAAATACCATAATAACTGTTGAAATCATTCATTACTATATATAATTATCTTAATACAATACACGTCAACATATTTACAGACACTTACAAGCGTGAAACAAATATTTACAGGCGACTTGATATTTAAAAACTCTGATTTTATTAATCTGGAGTAATTAACTCTGAAATGATTAAAATACCAACTAAATTAGTTCACATTAAATCTCTGGCCACATTTAAATGAATATGGTGCAGATTGCGGGACGAAAAAAAAACGCTCACCACGATTGTGTCAACTGACTTGTATGGAGGTGTTCACACTAGTGTGAACTTAGCTTATTAGTCAATTCATTGGAAAAACTACGACTCATACGAAATATTTATCTTATTTCTTTACGTTTTTTGCAGGAAAAGACCTGCAAAAAACTTGTCAAGCTGTATATTGAACAAACCAAGATTCGCGACCGCACCACGTATGTATTTAATGATTTTAAATCATTAATATTATCAATATAACCCTCTAAGTTCCATTGAATGACTATTGCATGAAAAATCACAATCCAAATAAAAAAAAATAAAAAAAAGTTTACCTTAGCTCATCCTCTTTAACAAATCTTAGATTCTCCCTTAGTGGAAACAATCAAAAGAAAATATTGGACCTTCATTTTTCTTCCTTTTTCCAAGTTTATCGTACTTCCTAACATATTCTCCATTGAATACATTAAAAGTAGGCGGCGGGTGCGTGTGGGCATGAATACCTGACGTAATCATACCACAACTGTCGATCACTATTTTCGCCTGACATTTTTTACTTCGCCGAGATGAACATTTCCAATGGTCGGTGCCCTTCTTCTCATACTTGTTATGATGGCAGTAGGTATAGCCCTGGTGAAGAACTAACGGTTTCCCTTTTACTGATTTAATGAACTTGTAACCTGAAAATAAAAGAGCTAAAAATTTACTAATAATACCGTACTCAGTTCTCGTCTATGTTTTATAGGAAGGGTAATGGTAAATGAAAGACAAATGTAATGAAACTACAAGGGTTTAATAGTATTTATATCTATTTAATATACCAAGAACGAAATTAATTTACAAATCTTTAAATTCAGAATCTCAGACAACTCACAGAAATCACTAAACACGCACATGTGCTAAACTTATTAGAAGCATCGTTCTGTCTCTGTCAAATTCAATCGTTTGACAGAAATAGAACGATGCTTTTTTTTTTCAGGATGGGAAATCATCAAATGACTTCTCCCGCTCTGGGCGGAGCGGGAGGGCGTGTCAGACTTTTACTGACTAAAACCCACCCGTGTTCCATCAGTTGCCCATGTGCCAGGGTCACGGTATCTCTTTCGAACAATCACGCGACCCCGGCAGGCATCGGTCCTAGTAGACCCCTACACTGCTGCTGACATCTCTTTGAGGCGCGCGTGGAACACTACGCGCCGTCGACCCGAGCTTGGTCCTTACCGGGTGGTGAGCTACCCATTGCTCGCCACCCGCAAGCTCGCGCCTACGGTGGCCGGGAGTCCGCTATTGACTCCCGACGCCCGGGGCGTCTCCTCCTGCGGCGGCTAGGGATGTGAGGGCGCAGAGACTGCCACTCCCTCAATAAGATGCTCAAGTAGGCTTCCATGTCATATATTAAAAAGGCAACCATAGTTCTTTAACAACATATTTATTACAAACGGTGAATAAAAATTTTACTATGACTAAATAGCGCTGAAGTATATAGTTAACTAATTGGCAATACATGTGAAAATTACCCGAGGTATTTAAGTTTATCCATATTTGCTTTCAGGCGTGATTTTGTAGTTACCTCCTGTAGTAAATACAAGTACAATTTACAAAATTTTAAATACAAGAACAATTTCAATGATTTTATGTACTTGTATTCTGAAAACAAATAAGACATTAAACAGTTTACCAATCTTAGTTCTGTTCTAAATTCGTGCTGAAAAAAACTTAAGGTACATTTATACGGTCCAGTTTGGTTTTCAATTTGGTTGAGACGGCTAAATAGACAAGTGTAAAATCATAGTGCTTAATCAGTTTCATTAAACTGTGTGTAATATTCTTAAAGCAATAGATAAAAGAATGCGAACTCTCATTTAAACTGTAGTGACTGGTCAACAAAATGAAAACAAGTGAAAACTTGAATATTAACGTTGTGCATTTTTGATATTTTGGAATGGTTAGGGAATAATTTTGCACGAATTGCTTTAATTATCTATACAACATTAATTTTTGTTTATGCGAAACCCGAAACACGGGTCTAGTATTTTTATGTAAAGAATCTATGAAAAAAAATTCAAAACTGTATCATTAATAATCACAAAGTTATAAGCTTGATAAGTTACCTGGTTGTCCACGCAAAAACATATGCAGATAACCACAAACAGCTAGTGTACGTACCATCTCCGTGTAATGGACGTTTGAATACGAGAAAGACATGATAATTTTAAAATCGAAACAAAACACTAAGGCCCGCGACTTGGAAGCGTAATTAAATATTTTTGGTACAAAATATAACATGGTGTAAAAATTATTGGAATCGATTCAGTTACTGATTCTGAACAAACTATATTCAGGTTTCGCATATACTAAAAATAATCTTGTATATTAATACGTGAAGCGAAAACTTTGAATCCCTTTTTACGAGAATTGGGCGGACGGAGAAGTATGAAATTTCGCACACTTATAGAAATTGCAGAGAAATGACGAATGCTGATATTTTTTTTTAATTATTGTTAATAATACATTATTTTCAATAAATAACACGTTACACACACTACTATTCATTACCGTGTATTTAATACACACATGCATAGGTATTCTTTCGTTTATGGTCCAAATCTGTGGTCCAGTCATCCACTCGAGAACATCTGTCTTTAATATTTTGTGTCTATAGCCTCGACTGTCTACGGTCTATAGTCTTACTGAATGTCAAGCATAACCATAGGTAAATTAATTAACCTATGGTTATGCTATAAATTTATTTTATAGGTATAATATAACCTATTTCATTTAAAAAATCTAGGATCATATTGAGAATATTTGTCTTTAATATTATTTGTATTAGCGACGATAGGAATTTGGTTTAGATTTATAAGAATTATCTTTTGTGGTTTTATGGGGAGTGTCAAGTATGGCATTAGTAAGTTTCCCATACAAAACTTAGCGTCGTGTGCAAACTGTAGAGGTTGTATGCCTCACGATTGTACAGGCTGGTTATAATTATGACATTTTGAACTGTCATAATTATATAAAAATAATAGGGAAAATTCTCAGCTGTCATCCATGGATGCGCGTGGCACGCTGTAACATAAACACACACGAACATTCGCGCAAGCGTCCTGCGCCGCCTAAACGAAACAGCAGGCGCAGGCATACATTTTCGCCGCGCCGTAGAAAGAGAGGGGGATACTTCCTCTCCTACTCTCTGTCCGTCTTACGAATTTTCGATCAAGGTCACGTGTCCTGACGCGAGCTTAACATTTTTTACCCATTACAAAAAAAGTGCACAACGCCGCTAAAGAAGTTTTTCACTTCAAAAAAATAAGTAATCGAGAGATTTTGGGATTATTTTAAATAAAAAAAAATTGTTAAAATTATCTAAAAAATATTTATTTAATTTCAGACAACTTATAAACAAACTTACAATTGATATAAAATCACACACACAAAATAAAATAATACGTAACCATCACCAAAATATTATTATAACACACACATGCCATTGAAATTAAATCAAATATAAAATCATTCATGTTTTTTTTATTTGATTTAATTTAAACTCAATTAATAAAATGTTTATGGGAATTTGAAGTTTCACAATCGTTTTTGTTTTAAATTAATCTATAATGGACTCCATCAATAACGGAAAATCTCGGCGATTGATGGTTATGTTCATAATTTGCACTGAAAATTTTGTTTCCAGTGTCTAATACTAATTTCCAATTCCAATTTTTACTGCAACTCGAAGTGCAAAGCCAATGATAAATGATAAATGATTTTATTTCTGTAAGTAGGTTTGTACAAACACTTTTACAAGTCAATAATATTTTTTTGAGCTAGATGAGGTCGGCGTTTCCTATCTGACTACTCTGAGAAGAAAGGCCGAAACAAACTCAGAGGTCACAGTCTCTTTTAAAGTCCAGACATAATATTGGTAACATTATGTGAAAACTATGTAGGTAGCTGTCTGAAATGGTCTTTAGAGGAAAGAACCAAACAGATTGAGTGGACCTGTCCAGTCAGTGCACGCATTTGTCACTAATCGTGCGGCTCAACTCAGAACTTGAGAAGCTCAACGATCCGACGAACAATACCAAAGAAAGGACATTTGGGTAGGCCGCAAAAATTACTCAACCTGCCAGATCATAATTACAACATACTTGACAAGTAAAGAAAGATAAAATAAAAGAAGAAACATACCCACACAGTCTTCACATTCACAATGATTAAACAATATGATAAAAGTAAATATTCATGTCATTGTATAAATAGAATTTATCAATGTCAATGTGTATATGAAAAATCCGGAAAGGATCTCGGTCTAATCACTTGATGACCATGTTAGTCGTCGTAGTTGATTGCCTGTTGATTGAAGAGTCCGTTGCCAGAAGTAGGTGTAATCTCTGAGCAGTATGAGCTGTTTGCCCCTCAATGATTTTATGAATGTCATTTCTGAAACAAATAAAATTAACTCTTATTTGTATTGGACAAAATTGCACCTTTATTAGTAGAGTTAACCACTATTTTTGTGTTGTGAGAACATTATGACGTGATTCACATAATATGAAGGGCACCATTAATTAAAAAGAACCCATTGAGAATTTCACACTTTTTGAATGAACTATACTAGTCACGTTTATCTATGGCCAATCGGATCACGATATTTTAAAAACGAAATAAGGGGTTACTTTTTCGTGAATTCCAATATTAAGTTTAACATTAGAATAATCCAGACCATGACATATTTAACTATAATGTTATAAGACAATAATCTATTGTGTTCAATAAAAACTGTTATTTTTTATAGAGGTACAAATTAATTTCCTGAAAATGTGGAGTTCTTTATATTGAGACTATAGGTTTGATTCTTTAATTCCTCAAAACAATGAGAATATTAATGAGCTCCTTCTTTCCCTGTGCCCTTTATTTGTCTTTTAAATGAAATATCGGTTTATAAACTCTGGAATACGAAATAAAAACCTCATAGTTAGCAGTTATTTGACTCTGTATTCGAAGCTTCTACACTATTTTTTTTAATCACAACCAGTACACACGGCTACATATCAAGCTTTATAACTATAGTTTTAGGTGACCTCGCATTGTACAGGCTTTTTGAGCAATGGGGAGTGAACTTATACTGGAAATGTTTAGGTTGATTTATAGGATTATTTTATTACAAACTTTTCTAACGTGGACTCTATCCATAACATTAAATTGTGGTGGTTGATGATTATATTCATAGTTCGAACGGATTATATTTTTGTTACGATCCAATACAATTTTCCCTTTGCAATTTTTACTGCGACTCGAGGTGCATATCCAATGTTCAATGGCTTTCGACTGGACGGTCCGCTGCCAGAAGTAGGTGTACTTTCTGAGCAGGATTAACTCATTGCCCCTCATTGATTTAATGTACTTCATTTCTGGAAAAAAAATTAAAACAACATATTATTAACGGATCCTTTATGTATACACATCCTTTTAGAATAATAATTTGAAAAACAGTAAAATCATGTGTTATCAATTTGGTTGAATCAACCAAATTTATTACCATGCACGTGAATTTTCGCAGTTTTCTTTTATGATCTTAAATAAAAATTACCAACCAGAATTTGTCATGCAATTTAAGTAAAATTATAATAATTAACTAAATCTGCTTTCAGAAAAGATATTATTACATTAAATAACAAAACTTCTTACTAGTCATTTGAATGTTTATTGATCGTGAAAGTACAATAACATCATGTATACTACTACTACGGTTATACATAAAATCGTAACGTAAACGTATAAAAAAAAAACTCCAGGAATACTGACATATTGATCTTCTTCCATTCTTCCGCGATGTTTATTACATAAAGACAGATATTGCCGACGATTCATTTGTTTACTACCTAAACTAAATAAAGAGGATTGCTATGTCTTACTAACAAACCGCGAAAGAAAAAGACAAGTAACGCTTTAGATATTTACTTAAATTTAAACTAGGTAAATAAAGATTTTATTTTTTAAGTATTGCCTTTATGTCTAGATTATGCAATTATTTATTAATAAGTTACAGATATACTATTGTAAAATAAATAACTAACTATACAAATAAATACAAAAACAAAGGACACTTTTTTTTTTTTTTTTTTTTTTTCAGGGTGGGAAATCATCAAATGACTTCTCCCGCTCTGGGCGGAGCGGGAGGGCGTGTCAGACTTTTACTGACTAAAACCCACCCGTGTTCCATCAGTTGCCCATGTGCCAGGGTCACGGTATCTCTTTCGAACAATCACGCGACCCCGGCAGGCATCGGTCCTAGTAGACCCCTACACTGCTGCTGACATCTCTTTGAGGCGCGCGTGGAACACTGCGCGCCGTCGACCCGAGCTTGGTCCTTACCGGGTGGCGAGCTACCCATTGCTCGCCACCCGCAAGCTCGCGCCTACGGTGGCCGGGAGTCCGCTATTGACTCCCGACGCCCGGGGCGTCTCCTCCTGCGGCGGCTAGGGGCGTGAGAGCGCAGAGACTGCCACTCCCTCACGCGCCCCGCCTCCTCCTTCGCGAGCATTACTGCTTCGCAGAAGGAGGTGACGGCTTCCCATTCCCTCTCGCTCCGTACCATGGCTCGCACCAGGGCCGGACGCGAGAGGTCGCCGCCGCCGATCGCCTCCACGAGGACACGGCGGTGCTCCGCCCAGGCAGGGCACACCTCCACCGTATGCTCCACCGTGTCCTCCAGACGATCCTCGCAATGGAAACACCCGGACGTATCCTCCCGCTTTATCCTGAACAGGAACCCACCGAAGCACCCATGCCCGGTGAGAACCTGCGTCAGGCGGAAGGTGAGGACGCCGTGGCGCCTCTCTATCCACTCCTCAAAGAGGGGACTTACCGCCGCAATTGTGGCGTGCCCAGCACTGGGTTGCGACAATCGTACCCGCCATGTCGCCATGAGATCACACCGGAGCTCTGTCCGCCGTGCCGCGATTTGTCGCGGCAGCGGAGTTTCGCCCCGGCGTTTCGCCTCCTCGCGCCACTCCCACATGTGGGCGAGGACCTTTGCCTCCAGATCCCACGGCGGCACTCCGGCAAGGAGGCTCGCTGCCTCGCAGGAGACCGTGCGGTATCCCCGGATTAACCGGATGGCCATGACCCTCTGGGCCGCAAACAACCGGCGCGCTGGGCGCAGCCTCAGTGAGGGTGCCCACACTGGTGCCCCGTAGAGGGCCATGGACCGCACGATCCCCGTGTAGAGCCTCCGGCAGGAGGCGTTTGGACCCCCCAGATTGGGCAAGAGCCGCTTTAATGCAGCCCCAGCCCGCTCCAGTCTGGGAGCCAAACGTCGGAAATGCTCAACGAAGTTCCACCGGCTGTCGAGGACAAGTCCCAGGTACTTCATTGTCGACTCGACGCCGATGTGAACCCCTCCTACCGTGAGTTGGGAACCCGCAGGTGGCGCGTTCCGAGGACCATGAAAACCCATGGCCTCGGACTTGTGCAATGCCACCTCGAGTCCCAAATGCCGGATCCTATCGACGATTGTCGCAACCCCGCGTGTCATAATTTCGGCCGCCGCCTCGTACGACCTCCCCTGCGCAAGGACCAGCGTGTCGTCAGCGTAGCAAACTACGCTGACGCCGCTAGGGAGGTCGGCGCGCAGCACCCAGTCGTAACCGATGTCCCACAGATGCGGCCCCAGGACCGATCCCTGTGGGACACCGCACGACATCTCTCGCCGGTTCCATTCCCCTTCGTGACCGGGGTAGATGACGGCCCTATCCGTCAGATAGGCCTCGACCACGCGACAGAGGTAGGTCGGCATCCGGTGATACCGGAGTGCCTCCCTAATGCAACTCCAGGGCAGGGTGTTGAAGGCATTGGCGATGTCTAGAGACACCGCCAAGACGACCGGCCACTGCATCCCCCGTCGTGAGGGCTCGCACGCGCATGATGGCGTCCACCGTAGAGCGCCCCTTGCGGAAGCCGTACTGGCCGTCCGACAAGTCCGGCCCCTCCCGCACCAGCCACCCGACGAGGCGGTCTGCAATCACTCTTTCAAAGAGCTTGCCCACCTCGTCGAGTAGCACGATGGGCCGGTAAGCGGACGGAGAGTCCGCTGGGCGCCCAGGCTTCTTAATGAGGACCAGTTTCCCCGTCTTCCAACGAAGTGGGAACTGGCCCCTCTCCAAGCATGCGCTAAGGAGCCCCCTGAGTCGAGGCCCGAGAGCCTCTGAGGGCAGGACCCATGCTTTGCCAGGCAAGCCGTCGGGTCCTGGGGCGGTATTCTTGGCATTAAGCCTTCGTACCGCCACCCTCATCTCTGCCTCGGTCACTTCTGGAACACCGTCGTCGTCGTCAGTGGTGTGGTCCGCATCGAGCACCGCAGTAGGCGGAGCCATGGGTGGGGGACTATGTTCCCCTCGCGAAGGGAACAGAGCGCTCACCACGCCCTCCACGAGTTGGGGCCGGAGACTCTGAGTCAGCGGAGGAGCCCATGGGCGGAGTTTCTCCCGGACGGCCTTGTAGGGCCGTCCCCATGGGTCCCTGTTCAGAGTCTCCAGCGACTCCTTGCGGGCCAGTCCTCTGGCCCGCAGGATCTCCTCTTGGAGGGCGGTCTTCGCCGCTCTGTACCCCTCGTATAGCTCCGCCTGAATGGCTTCCGTATCCGGAGGTCGGATACGGAGCCTGCGGTGCCTGGTGTACCGGCGTCGTGCCGCAACGCACACTTCGCGCAACGCTGTCAGCTGCGGCGACCACCAGTACACCTGGCGCCAAGCCCGTCCTGGCTGGACTCGGGGCATAGCCACGTCACAGATCTCGGACATGGCCTCCCGGAACCACTCGGCCTCGTCGTTGGTGTCAGCAGGCCTGTCCGGTGGTGACACCCAGGCCTGCACGATCGAGGCTTCCAGGAGAAGCTCCCGGTCCAGCTTCTTCAGCGCCCACCGCGGACCACTCGGGGTCTGCCGGATCGGCGCGCTCGACGTCTGGGCGGAGACGTCAAATCGGATGTACCGATGGTCGGAATACGTCTCCACCCCCTCCATGACACGCCAATCAATAACCTGCGGTGACAGAGCGGGGCTGGCGAACGAAATGTCCACCACTGAGTCGCCCCGCATCCGTACACACGTAGGTACAGAACCCCGATTTAGGACGACCAGGCCTGTCTCCAGGGCCCAGTCCTCCACCATCCTGCCCCGTGTGTCCGTATACCGGGAACCCCAAGCCAAATTCTTGGCGTTGAAGTCCCCGAGCACGAGCACGGGAAGGGGACGGAACCCGACGACGACGACTCTCAACTCCGCAAGGGAGTTGTGGAACTCGGCGAGAGTTCGGCTCGGGGAGAAGTATACTCCCACAACTACAATCTCCCCGAACCGTGCTGCTACGCAACCCCGTCCCCTCTTGACGGCCTCGAGGGTCGGGGTTCCGGCGGCGGCCGACGAAATGAGGGTCACTGAGCCGCTAAGGTCCTCCACCCAGTCATCCCTGGGCGGGACAAAGTACGGCTCAGCGACCACAGCGATGTTAATCGACCACTGCGCCATGCTCTGGAGTAACAGATCCTGAGCGGAGGCGCAGTGGTTGATGTTCGCTTGGAGGAGGCGCAATGGAGTACCTATTATTGGCACTCCATTTCAGCCCCCTCCTGAGCCCCCTGTGAGGGCCCTGCCGTGGTGGTGCCGGCAACGACGGTGGTCGAGGCAGCAGCGGCGACGGCGGTGACGGCGGTGGCGGAGGGCTTGCCCTTGCCCCTGGCCTTGGCGGATGAAGCGCAGGCCTTACTCCCAGCCCGGTGTTCGGCCGGCTTGCCAGCCGCCGCACATGCATAGCGGTGCGGCGTGGCATTGCAAGAGCCGGCCTTGTGACCGGGCTGACCGCAACGGAAGCAATGACCGCTGCGGTCCGCCTCTGAGGTGCATTTCACGTAAACGTGGTGCCCTGTCTCGCATCGGAAGCACCTCAGAGGTCTGGGCTCCAGCAGTTTTACCTGCGCCGACACCCAGCCCACCAGGAGCCTTCGGCCCTCCGCGGTTATTTTTTGAGCCGCCGACACGGGGCAGCTGACCGTTATGGTGCTCATCCCCGTGCTGTCAGGGCGGATGGTGCCTGCCCTCACTTGATCGGCAGAGCACCCCCCCGTCCTAACAATGGCGGCTACTACTTCCGCCTCCGTCACGCAGTCGTCCAGACCCAGGATGCGCATGTCAGCGCACTTGGTGGGCCTGGACACTCGGGCCTCGTCCGCGTCTAAGGACGCTCTCAGCCTATCGGCCAGAGCGTCAGCAGCCGGGCCACTGGCCGCACCGGGGACCTCCAGCATCCGGGCTCCAGTCAAGGTGACCTTCACCCGGAGACCGATAGGTCACGCCCTTCTTTTCCGCTTCCGGCTGTAGCGTGATGACTACAGCTGCGGACTTTGGGGCGCGGAGCCTAGCCGCGACGCTGCTCTTTTTGCGCCGCTGCTGCCTCTTTTTATTTCTGGCCGCCCTTGCAGCCTTGCTTGCCTTCTTCTTCTCCCCAACCACTTGCCATTCGGTGTTGGCGGGGGGAGATTTAGAAGGCGGGGGTGGCATTGGCGGCCCTCTCACCACCTGCGCTGGAGGGGCCCTAGCAGGCGCCTGCTTGGGCCGGCCTTTGGTCTGCCCCGGCCCTTTGGCTGGGGCAGACGCGGCGGTGGCGTACGCCACCGCCTTCGGCTGGCCCGAAGCTGCCTTCGGCTGGGCCGACGCTGCCTTCGGCTGGCCCGAGGCCGCCTTCGGCTGACCCGAAGCCACCCCAGGCCGGCCCAAAACCGGCCGGCTTGCCGCCAGCGGGGGGCGCAGGACCACGGCCTCCAGAGCAGAGAACCTGCTCTGGAAGACAGCGAGCTCCTTCCGCACCAGGGTCAGTACCTGGTTCTCGGTAGGCAGGAGCCCGCCCTGCCCTTGCCGCGCTTCCCCCTGCGATGCCTCCTGAGGGGCGGCCCCTCGGAGACCGGCCAGGTCCGCTCGGAGCTCCTCGTTCTCCTTCCGGAGGAGCTCCATGGCGGCAGTCACGCGGGCGACCTCCGCCCGTAGCTCTGCCACCCCATCCACCACCGGAGGCCCAGAGCGAAAGGCCTTCGCTGCCGCCACGATGGCTTTCGTGGCAGCAGATATGGCCTTGTCCTTGGACCTCTGCAGCCTCTTTAAGGTCGCCGCCTTGATGGACGGGGCGACGACCTCCGCGAACCTGCCCATCTCCTCGGAGTAGGCGGCAGCGTCTGACTCGCCACCGGAGGACTCTGAGGGGGCCCTACTGCTGGTCCCTCCAGAGGGGTGCCCCTCCGTGGCGAGCCTCTTCCCTCCTTGGGTGAGCTCGGCTGGGCCTGCTCGGCTCGGCGCACTGGCCTCCTTGGTCGGGAGTCCTCGGCCGGTGCCCCTATCCTGGAGCCCACCCCGCCTCGATATTTTCCGACGGGCCGAGCTCAGCCCGCCGTCGGAGGAGGACTCCTGTCCTGCCCCTGATTTAGGGCGCTTCTGGGAGACCTTACGGTTCCCACCAGCAGCGCCCGCCACTCCTCGCTCCGAGCTCGCAAGCGAGCCCTTCGCGCTCGATGCGGCGTCGGACTCCGACCCCGCATCGCTCCCTTCCACTTGGTTGGTTTTTGTTTTTAAATATTTTTCCATTTCAGTTCCCACGAGTAAAAACTTTCTAGACACAAAATTCTGTGGTCCGCACTAGTGACTAATTCAGCTACCCATTAGTCAAGCTGTCAACCTCCCTCACGGTGCGCCGCCGCTTGGAGGTTTGGGGTGATTTTTTATAGAGGTTTTCTACCTCGCGGCCCGGGCGATTAAGCCAAGACCCTCGACCCCCGTCAAAAGTCAGAGACATGACCGTGACGATCTTCGGGGCTACGAGACTAACGGTGGCAGAAGGGGTACATTCCTTCTTGCCTGCCCGGCGGCAGGTTAGTGCACACCGAGCCCGCTCTAACTCCACCGCTGTGCGCCTCTGCTAAGATCAGAGGGACACACGGTGGAGCGTTCCTCCGACAGGACATTCGCATACGGGCAAAACTCCCCTTAGGCACAAGTACCCAATGGGGAGTATTTGCCCGCACCCCAGGGTGCACCGTCCCGGACATTGGCCTTCCCCCCGGACGTATCCATAAGGGAACTCCAATCCCCGGGCACACGAGGAGGTTTCCTGTCCAAGCACCCCAAACAAAGGACTTAGGAGTCGAAGTAGTCGTCCGCATCACTGTCATCTGGAAACGTGCCCAGAAGACTAACAGCATTACCACGTTGAATAGCAATGCTAATTCTTTGACCAAAGAATGACCCAGCCCCTCTGGTCACGTGAAGTGTCGACCAGCCGATAAGAAATTTCCTTAAAAAGGAGGTGCGCTCTCGGGCCCCATGACCCGAGCGTTTCAACACCAAACGGCTCAAAACTCTAGTTGTCTATACATATAATAAATCTGTAGAAGGGTCAATTCTGTACATTGAAAATATTGAAAAAATAAATAGCGGGGGGTGTTGCTGGATCGATACCAAACCCAAATATGTGATTTAAAAAAAATTTGTCTGTCTGTCTGTCTGTCTGTCTGTCTGTCTGTCTGTCTGTCTGTCTGTCTGTCTGTATGTGCAGGCATCACGTGAAAACTAACGGTTCGATTTCGATGAAACTTGGTATAATTATACCTTATTATCCTGGGCATAAAATGGGATACTTTTTATCCTGGAAAAATACGTAGAAAAAAAAATCTTATTTTCAGTTTTATTCATAGACGTTGTTCTGTAGAACCGCGAACACACGTTGCATTACCCGCAGTGGATTCAGCGCCGTAACCTGTAGCGCCGAAAGTCGGATTTGGCTTGAACCGTTTGCGGCACACGCGGGCCACGCCTCCCCGACTCCTATATAACGAGACGCGTTCCGCGCCGCGCGATGTCCGGCTGGAGGCCTAAAAAGGTAACTTTTTAGAACTCGCCGGGCCACAATCCTTTTAAGTAGTAAGAATCTTTTCAGATTAACTACGAGATGTCCTACAAAAAAAAAAAACGCCGCGCGATGCATTTAAATTCAGAATTTTGATGCGAGCGGACGTGTCCAGTGTGGCGAGCGGTCGTCCGTGGAATTAATATTGTATGCGTGTAATTTTAAACCGTGCTTTTCAGCGCGACCTTTTTGATTACTGTTCCGATCAGTTATTTGTAAATACTTTTGTAAATATTATAGTACGTACGTAGTTTAAGTTTTCATCGTAAATTGGTTTATTTAGGTTGGTATTTTATTTTCTTTCCGGACGAGCTCACTAACAATGTTGTGTATGCTGAAGCCCTCAATTAACTTTCTGTCGCATTGTCACGATCACTTTTATTATTGCAAACTTTTCGTCACTGTCAGTAATTTACTGCTGCATGCTACTTATCAAGGTCGGAATTACTATGAAAAAAATACTTACTACAGAACGCGAGCTCAACAGCAGTAGCTCAATAGAGGGATCTCCTTAATTATTATAGGCTTAGCCGTATTTGGGTCCAATAGATATTTATAAGATGTAATTGTCAGAGTTACTCAAAATGGAGAAATAAACCATCCACGCGAAGACCGACATCCGCGCGGACGGAGTCGCGGGCGGAAGCTAGTAGTTAATAAAAATTGGTTTACACTGACAAATTGTGATTTTAAAATGCACTTTTTTTTCCAATTAAGCTGATATCAAACGATCCTCCCGAACGTACGGTACACAAGACACCTATAAACATTCCGTCAGAACAACACAATTTTGGCGGTTGATAATTATGATTAGACACTTAGTTTTCTACTTTATGCACACAGACACACAACAATAATTACAATCAAAGCTAATACTACAACTAATACTAAGTATCATAGCAATAAGCACCTACCTTCTGATGTGTCGTGTAGGATGGTTTATGTAAAACTAGCTTCTGCCCGCGACTTCAACCGCGTTAAATTTCTTGTTTCCCCGACCCTTCCCGTCGTGTCGAATCGCCTACCCGTGCGATTTTCCCCGTTTTTGCAACATTTTTCATTACTGCCCCGCTCCTCTTAGTTGTAGCGTGATGTTATGTAGCCTATAGCCTTCCTCGACAAAATGGCTACCCAACACAAAAAGATTTTTTCAATTCGGACCAGTAGTTCCTGAGATTAGTGCGTTCAATCAAACAAACAAACAAACTCTTCAGCTTTATAATATTATATAGTAATATATAGTATAAATAAAACAATTTTTTTTTTTTTGAGATTGTATCTTATCTCATCTTATATCTTTAAACGAGCAATTCTTGTATATATATATAATAATTTAAATCTCGGAAACGGCTCCAACGATTTTCATGAAATTTAGTATACAGGGGGTTTTGGGGGCGATAAATCGATCTAGCTAGGATTCATTTTTATAAAATGTCGTTTTATTCGTGTTTTCAATGACCAACTTTATCGATAATCAACTTGAATATAAACTTATTATTTTAAACACAATTAACCAAAGACTACCGAGCGAAGCTCGGTCAACCAGATATTGTTATGTTAATGGAATAAAATACACCAAGGTTTTGAAAGCTTTGAAAGGCGATATCAGTTAAGCTGGCAAATATCATGACAATAAAACAGGTGATGTGTTTGTAACAAATTAAATTGTAGGTATTATGTGACAGGCAAGGTATTTACTCCGAGACAATTCTTAGGGTTACCTTATCTGTAAAATCTTTACATAGTATGAAAAAGACGCATTTTTTGAGCTTAGATATTTAGAACTCCAAAATGGATTTTGATGCAGTTTTTACCATCAATTAGAGCATTTATTCAGGAAGATATATGTGTAAAATACATTAATTTGAAACATACAGCCCAAAAAGTGGATGTTTTGAAATATCACCACAGTACCCTTAGGAAGTATAGGCGGATTTCCAGTCGTCATTAGATATACCTCGGGTGCTATGGAAAATTAATTTCTCATTTAATAATTCATAAATGAAAAATGCGCGGAAAATTATAAAATTTAAGAACACTTATTTAAGAATACAAAGTCACCTAACATGGGTGTTTGATAGCTAGAAAACGCTTCATGTCTTCAAAGTACCAGGTTGGCATAACTGGGTCTAACATGGGTATATGGTACTTGATGCTCTTTGCTTTGTGTTGGTGGGATCTGATAAGTTAACACAACATTTATTGATTCTGAGGCGGTACGAAGTTCGCTGGGTCAGCTAGTTTATAATATTAAAGTAGGACTGGATCATTTAATTACAGGCGGTGGATGGTTATGGTCTAATATTGTAGTAATTATAATGTTATTGCTAGTGTCTATTACTAATTTCGCTTTGCAATTTTTACTGCGACTCGATGTGCAAATCCAGTAGTCAATGGGTTGTGACAAGAGGGTCCACTGCCAGAAGTACGTAATAATAATATAATAATAAATTTTTATTCAAAAGTAAAAGTTGGTAAATAACAGTATAAATCTTAGAATATAGTAAAGGTAGTACAAAGTATGATGCCTGTACCCAGGATAAACCTGTATCACAGGCGGCATGAGTTCTTACAATTTATATTAGGTCAACTGATGTCTTAACAATATTTAACTTAAGTTTTATGAAAAGTGATATAGTTTGTTAATTTATTATGTTACAATTATAACTAAGGTTTTAATATCTAGATAATTTATATAATATTTAGGTACGGAAAATATGTAGTTATTAGTACTTAGATCACAAATATGATTAAATTTACAGTATTATTAACGAGGTTGAAAACAAAGTTGCTAGATTCGATTTATGAAGCGGGCGGCTAATAGTGCTTAGACAGCGGCAAATCGATTTAAGTAGGACAGTGCAGTGGTCAGGTATTTCGTTGAGTCAGCAACAAGCGATACGGAAGTGGGCCTTGAGTATGACTGACTAGGTGCCCTCATAATCGATGGAGTTAATGTATCTATATTCTGCTATTTTCCTAGCAGGGCAATCAGCGTCCCCCGTTTTGTGATCACTGGGCTTTTTAAAGCGAGAGCAAGTTGCGCATTTCGGGATGTCTGCTTTCTTCGTACATTCAGTCATCGAATGGCCAGCGTCACCACAGTGACCACACGTAGCGACGATCTCTCGACAAGTTTTTGCTGCATGGCCATATTGTTGGCATTTATAACACCTTGTCACCAATGTGAAGTCCCTGACAGGACAGGACGTCCAATTTATAAAAAGTCTTGACTGAGGGATTATGGTTTTACGTATACTGGCTGAAACTTCAACAACGTAGTTACAGGTCATAGCATCTCGCTTCCCCGATTTGTGGCTCAATTTTATGCAGGTCAAGAAGGATTCCAAGGACATCGCTGGTAACTTGTCGGACACGTTTTGTTCGAAAATGCACTTGAACACCTCATTTTCAGTCAGGGAAGTCGGCACTCCTACAACCACCATCCGAGGTTTGCGCTTGCTGGGTTCGTCTGCGGTCAGTCCAGATGTAGAGAACTGGACTGCATGCTTCAGTTTATCAGCGTCAAGTTTCGTCTCGGTACTAACGATTACTCCTCCATTTTTTGTTCTCCGGACACCACGAACGTGCAGCTTTATTTGCTCGGGCTGTATGATTTTTTGTACAAGTTCTTTCGTCTCGTCACTTGATTTAAATTTATCATTGGGATAAATGGCAACAGAGCTCAAGTTATTGGGTCGAACAAAGTCATTTGATCCCTTTTTTACCATATCGGCAAAAGAAGTATTTCCTGCACAACCAGAGTCCTTTATTGACTGCTTAAGCTCCGAAATATGTTCCGTTAGGTCTCGTTTTTCTTGAAGGACATCAACCGCGTTGTATGCTTTAATAGCCTTCTGCTTCAGCGACTGATAAAGGACTGCCATTTGTGAGGTGCCAGATCCTACTTTACGGCATAGGGTAGAAATTTTCATCTTCTGCTCCGAGTTGAGTTTGCCCTCCGAGGCAATAGAGCAGACTTCATTTAAGTGCTGTTCGATGGTTGATATCCATTTTTGAATTTCGGGTGTTGAAACAATATCGGCGGTGATCGACTCAAGGGCTGGGTTTTGCGTCATCGTCTTCGACGGCGAGGTGGAAGGTTGCACTGGGCCCCTTGGAGTAGAGGGGTTTTTATCCATTTTGTTTATTATAAGTTCACTATTTCGTGTCCATCATTAACAAAACTACACACTAAGCACAAATTTACACATGCATTACGACAGTAATGCACTAAGTAGGTCAATATTATTAAATAAATTATTTATCAAATATTGCTGGCGAGCACGTCTGATCGCTACAAGTGCGCACGTGAAGACGTGAACGTGAACGTGAACGTGAACGTACGTGAACTCTCCCAGCAGTATTAAAGGCTTGCCCTGCCTTGATTGTATATACCTGAAATCTAAAATAACAAAGAACCTTTTAATTAGACAACAGTGAACGTCATAATAATAAAATAATTCAGTTTCTTGAAATCTCTTCAAGAGAATTAGTTAGGTTGTTAATTAATTTTGAATGAAACAACCAAATTAATTCATTTTGACATAAAAGTGAATCAATTCGGTGGCGTGTAGTTTAGTACATGTTTCAATCAAATAAATTCTGAACTTTCAACTGCAATCAGCTATGGTGATTGATTGACCAGAATAAAAATTATCAATCATATACGTTGTATTATGACGCATAAAATACATTTCCCTGGTTTTCTGAAACTGGCACACGATTAAATTTTGAAAAAAACAAGAAGAGAAGAAAAAATAAAGAAAATACGTTTTTTTTATGGTAAACATGCCGCAAAAAAAAACGAACAAGGTGAGGAAAAATATGCGTAGGTAACATCCACAAAAAGCAGC
The DNA here is from genome assembly GCA_932294355.1 of Aporophyla lueneburgensis. Lineage (NCBI taxonomy): Eukaryota > Metazoa > Arthropoda > Insecta > Lepidoptera > Noctuidae > Aporophyla > Aporophyla lueneburgensis. The sequence continues at coordinate 8,502,984 of OW028742.1, forward strand.
CATCACTCAGCATAATGCTGTGACCTTCTGCGAGACAGAGCCACAGCGCTGGTTTTCAGCGACAACCAAACTCAAATAATTTGTTATAGTTCAAAAATGTATTCGACGTGACAAGAAATATAGAAAGTTTATTAGAAAAAGTACTGGGCTTTTTTCTTAATCTAAAATTCACTCCTTCAATGGGTGGTTCATGGTTATGTCCAAGAACAGCTCGAATAATGTTTTTATCAGCGTCTAACACCAGTCTTCCTTTGCATTGGCGAAAAATTGATGTGCAAACCCAATGTTCTTCGCCTTTCGAAACTACTGTCTTTTGAGTGGAGTAAGTGTATTGTCTCCACAATATCATCGGCTTGCCTTTCATTGATTGTATCTGTATATACTTATAATCTGAAACAAATAGTGACTTATTTTAAACATCACATTGTGATAGAAAATTTATAGACCTATCCACAGCTTTTGAAACCCTTTTCATGAAAATGTCTAACCTGATGCAGCACCATGGAGCGACCGCCTATCTGAGCTCCACAACCCAGTGACTGAATAACATGATACCCCGTGGTAAGACCGGTTGTCAAACTAGTGCGCTTTTTACTACCCGTTACGACTACTGTCAAAGATCGGTCGGGACCAACGGATGAGCGTATTTTCTGAGACATGGGTGTATCTCCATACGTAATGGATGAAGAACAAAAAACAGGCTGTCAAAATCATGTAAAGACAATAACATATCGTTCACTTGTGTATGCCTTGTAATTTGGTTGAAGCAACCAAATATAATCGAGATAACAAAGAATTCATTTACTTTTGTTCAACCTTATATTACTGCAATTAGATGATTAGTAAATTAGGTACTAAAAAGGTAAGATTTATTGGTTTTATGCATTTAAAAATATTTTGTGAGTACATAATGTTTATGCTGCAGAATAAGTATACAAGTTTAAGCGTTCTTACTTCTATTATTATTACCCGTCATATTACACCTAACTTTTTACGAAGACTTAAGCTGGTTGCAGACTGAAAACTAAGTCAGATTGCATTGGGTGCTAATTATGTAGTTCTTATCCTGATTTTCTCGAGGTCGCTGCAATATATGTTTTTTTTTCGTAGTTAGAAGCTCATAGCAATCTTGAAAATAGAATTCACTGTTAAGGATGATGAGAATTTGATAAACAAAAACAGCAAATTATTTGTATTTTACCTTTTATATTTTTATAAAACGTCATACCCATCGCCACCTCATAGTATTTGCTTTATTAAATTCTAATGTTAGCTTGCTTTTTATGTGAATTAAACACTAAAATAAGCGTAGATACACGAGAGTCATTCCATTAATGTTCCCATTATTTTCCATGGGTGTCGTAGAAGCTGATCAAGGGATTTACTAGAAAATGGGCAGTAGCATTCTCTAGTATTTTATCAGCTAACCGCCAAACCGCTTGCCAAGCGTGGCGATTATGGCAAAGCCCCACAAATTGGGAGGACTATGTCCAGAAATAGATGTCTTACGGCTATAATGATGATTACAATGTATCGATATTTAATATATTCCCCATTATGAGTATAATACTTAGGAGGAGAATGACTATGATCAAAATCTGATGACACGATCTGAGAATACGATTCTATCTCTGCATCTGTTTTGGAAATAAGACGTGCAGGTCCATCGACATGTGCCTTTCTTTTGTGATGTAGATGTTAAAGTGTATGTGAAGCTGTTCAGAAATATCAATGGTCTGCCTTTTTGGGATTTTATGAACTTGATGGCTGAAAAAAGAAACAAATTATTTAACTGAGTCATACCATAACGTGTCTTAATTTCGATATAAATTCGAGGACAGCGTTTTGTGGGTTATGCGTTCTTATTTCTATTACACTAAACATAACTCCTCACTTTTTGTCAAGACTTTAGAAGCCAGATTGCAATGGGTGTTATTTATCTAGTTCTTATTCCAATTTATTCGGGGTCGGCACAACATGTCTTCTTCTTACATACTTGGAAGGTCGTACCAATCTTAAAAATAAAATTCATTATAAAGGGTAATGGGCGTTAATGATTTGATAAACAAAAACAGCAAATTATGTGTATTCTAACTTTACTTTTCAAAAACATCAAACCCGTCGCCACCTCCACCTCATAGTATTTATTTCATTAAATTCTGATGTTAACATGATTTGTATGAATTAAACTAATTAAACCTTAGATAAGTGTGGCTAAACGGGAGTCATTCAATTCGTCATCCCATTTTTTTCCATAGGTGTCGTAGAAAGTGACTAAGGGACTCACTTGAGAATGGGCAGCAGCGTCCTCTATGCATTTTACCACAATACTGCACCGCCACCCACCTGCCAAGCGCGGCGATTATGCCAACCACCCACCCCCTCTCCAATGCTTGGCAGATGCCTATGGATAGCAGTGGACGTCTTTCAGAAGTAAGTGAAACGATAGTTACACACATGCTCCTATAATTGATCAGTTATAAACGGGTAATTTTAAAATCCTTATAATTTTATGACTTCTTCGCTTGGATATTAACAGAGTGATCAAGGTCACGATGAATTGAGTCCGATTGCAGGTCGCAGTGGCAACTCGCCTCACTATTGCGTCTCTAGTCTCGCCATCTTATTCTGTTAGATGTAAGTCCATATACATATTCACATTCTCTTAAAAATACCATTACAAACATAATACATGGATGGCGGATGATTATGAAGTCCCTGTTTGGATAAAATGTTCTGATCATCATCTAACTGAATTTCCGCTTTACAATTAAGTTTGTGGTAAGATGTGCACACCCATTGTTGAGCGCCTTGTTTTCGCGACAGTTGTCGACGAAAGGAGAAAGTGTAATCTTGACAAAGAAGTAAAGCTTGCCCTCTTTCGGATTCAACGAAACTTATGCCATAATCTGAAAAAGAAACACGAAATTAAGCACAGAACCTGCTACCTATCTTATTTTATTTGATAATAGCACCTTGAATAGTCAAGACAAAAAAAATCCTTTGGTGTAAAGAACTCATTTGCTAACTTTTCTTGCTTGGGTATTAGAAGAATATAATTATGAAGAAGAAAAATATGACATCATTGTGAAACTTCTCCTTTTTTGCGGTCGATGAGAATACGAAAAAAATAATACATGATAGACGTTTTTTTTTTATTTACTTTTGGAGAGTTAAATCACAAACTGTACAATGCTACTTTCTTCGGGACAGATAATTATCGCAAATGATTTAAATCCTTTTTTTGCTTAATTTAAGAGCGTACCAAGCTTCTGGTATTTATCGAAGCGTGCCGGCTGTGACAAGAACGTGTGGTTCGTGCCCTAATGTAAGTATTTACTTCAAATTATAAAAAATACATATTTTGAAAATGTAACTTGCAGGCGGTAAAGAAAACATGTAGTTTTGTTGTAGTAGTAGTAGTAGTGTGTAGTGTTATAACAAAAAAAAAACTGACTGAGACCTACCGTGAAGTATTTACGGCGTAAAGTCAAAGTCAAAGATACATATAGTGTCTGGTTAATAGAGTAAATCCTTAAATATCTTACATATTAATTCCTTAAGTAAATCGATGCAGCAAGGGATCAAATGAACGCTATTACTGCGCAAATGTATTATTTCGCAAATCACTCGGTGCGAACTTAAAAAAAAATATAACGAATATAAAAAAAAAACAAATGATAGAAATTAGTAGTTATATCCGAAAATATTTCCCATTACATAGCATGTATTTATACGGAAGATGATTATGTTGATAATCAGCTGCAGTAATTCTATTTTCAGCATTGATCCAGAGTTTAGCGTTGCAGTTCTTACTGTTGTGAGTAGAACAGTTCCAACGAGTAATATTATTGCTCCTTGCCTGACGATATCGGTAATATGTGTAGTCGTCTATAAGAATCAGTTTAGAACCTGACCGCGATGTAACGTATTTGAAATCCTCTGAAAATTAAAGCATTGGTAAATCAATATTAATTAATAATGTAATTTCCTCCTCTTTTGGAAGTCGGTTAATAAAGAAATAAAGAAAGGAAAGCATAACCACAAATATAGGATTGTTCATATAGATAACAAGTCCTTATTTTTAGGTAATAAAATAAGTCACATTCCGATATAAATATTTATTTATAATAATTATTTATATTTTTAAGCACATTCTTCTATTTTAATTTGACGAATTTGCTTATGACGCGTGACGGTACGATAGCTTCGATACGATGTCGCATCGTGGCACGTTACCACCGATGTTGTTACAGAATGTGTATATAACCAATTTTTATTGATTTTATATATTTACAAACTTGTTTTAGACGTAAAAAATAAACCAAATAGTAGACCAGAGTAAATATTAGTTATCTAAATAATGACGGTCCTATCGTGCCACGATGCGAAATCTTATCATATGTATATAGTAACCTTGGATCGACGTGTTCGTGCCACATTTAGTTCTTAGTAGTCTTTAGTATTAACTAGAGAATATTTTTTAGTTAGTAGTCATACCCGCAAATATATCCCATTACTCATAACGTATTTACATGGAGGATGATTATGTTCAAAATTTGTCGAAATAATTCTGTTTTCAGCATTGGTGATGAGTTTTGCCTTGCACTTCCTATTGTTATGAGAAGAAAAATTCCAACGAGTCGCACTTTTGTTCACTCTGTGCCGGCCATATGTGTAGTCGTTAATAAAAATCAATTGTTACCCTTTTTGGGACTTAACGTATTTGAAGTCCACTGAACAATAATAAGACATTGGGAACCTTCTGATTTATTAAAGCCAGTTATATAACGACAATAACAATTAAAAAAAAAAATGTAAGTAGTTATATCCGAATATATTTCCCATTACATAACATGTATTTATATGGAAGATGATTATGTTGATAATCAGCCGCAATAATTTTATTTTCAGCATTGATCAAGAGTCTCGCGTGACACTTCTTATTGTTGTGAGTAGAACAGTTCCAACGTGTAATGTTATTGCTCCTTGTCTTGGGACCTCGGTAATAGGTGTAGTCGTTTATAAGAATCAGTTTAGAACCTGACCGCGATGTGAAGTATTTGAAATCCTCTGAAAAATAAAGCATTGGTATATTAATATTAGTTAATAATGTAACTTCCTCCTCTTTTGAAAGTCGGTTACTCTATACTATTATTTTAAAGCTGAAGAGTTTGTTAGTTTGGTCGAACGCGGTAATCTCAGGAACTACTGGTCCACATTCAAAATTTATTTTTGTGTTGAGTAGCCTATTTATTGAGGAAGGCTATAAGCTACATAAAATAACAGTAGGATCAAAAGGAGTGGAGCAGCAACAAAAATGGACGAAAACTAACAGGCAATTCGATGCGACGGGAAGGGTCAGGGGAGCAAAAATTTGACGCGAACGAAGTCGCGGGTAGATACTAGTAAAGAAATAAGAAGGGAAAGCGTAACACAAAGGATAGAATTGTTTATATAAATAACAAGTTTTTATTTTTATGTTATAAAATAAGTCATATTCAAATATATGAATATATCTATTTATTTATTGTAATATTTTTAAGCATTTCTATTTTAACTAGTGGTCGCCCAGAGGTCGAAACTCGACCATTATTCGTTAATATATACAAATATTAGTTTTCAGCACTATTTCTCCAAATAAACTTTAAATGTGCCAAATTTCATACACAGCCGTTCGCACAATGTTCGTACAACGATGTGCAAAGTTTTTGCTTCACGTATTAATACATTATTATATACATTATTTCAAAGTATTACATAAGATTACAGTTTTGATAGGTGACAGAACAGCATTTACTTCATGTTGTCATATTTTATTACTTATGGTTATACTTGACATATTCAGCAAGACTATTGACACAAAATATTAAAGACAGATATTCTCGATTGGACCACAGATTTCGATAATAAACTTTCGTAATTTCGTAGTCCATAATAATTATATTTGACATTCAATAAGGCTATAGACAAATAATACCAAAAACAAATATAAATTCGATTTGTGCATGTGTGTATTAAATACACGGTAGTGAATAGTAGTGTGTCAACGTCAACGTCGCGTCGTAGCTCGTTACCATCGATCTTGTTACAGAATGTTTATATAAAAAATCATTGAGATGATTTACAACTTGTTTTAGGCGTAACAATTACACCAAAATAGTACACTAAAATAAAAATTAGTTATTCAAACAATGACGGTCGTGTCGTGCTTCGATGCGATATCGATATAGATCGACGTGTTCGTGCCACATTTAGTTCTTAGTAGTCTTTAATATTTACTTAAGAATAATATTTAGTTAATAGTCATACCCGCAAATATTTTCCGTTACATATGACGAATTTACATGGAGGATGATTATGTTCATATACAGCCGACATAATTTTATTTTCAGCATTGGTGACGAGTTTCGCCTTGCACTTCCTGTTGTTGTGAGTAGAACAATTTATTCCAACGAGTTTTTTTTTTTTTTTTGTGGGGCATCTCGTAGTTAATCCTGATAAGATTGTTACTACTTAAACGGATTGTGGCCCGGCGAGTTCTAAAAAGTTACCTTTTTAGGCCTCCAGCCGGGGCTTATTATACTTAAAAACTAAAGCGAAAGCTCTAAGGGTTACCCCGAGGGGGGTACGAACCTCGGCTTAGGCAATCACTGGTAGGGGGGGCAGCAAGGGACTGGCTGGATCTGGGTTAGATTATTTTGGGACTAATTTAAAGCTAACGGCGCATAATCGGCCTGATACAAGCGGTGTAAAGCCGCTTCTTACACAGAAGAGACAATTTACTCCGCTTGTTCAGGACGCAATGGAGCCTACCCAGAGCGAAAGCGGCCCGCGAGTGAGCCTGCTTTATGTGCTCAGAAAAGGTGAGGTGTTCGTCGAGGATGACACCTAGATATTTGGCTTGCTTCGCCCAAGGGATCTGCTTGCCGAACATTGAGATGGGTCGGGGAGGGGGGTGATTACGTCGCGGTCGGGTGTAAAAGACCGCCTGACTTTTATCGGGATTGACCTCGATTCGCCACTTCCTGAACCATTCGCCGAGCTCGTCGACTGCGGTTTGGAGGTAGCGAACCAGCGCTGTGTCACTAAATCCCGAGAAAAAGATGGCAGTGTCGTCTGCGAACAGAGCTAACCTTGCCTTCTTGCTTCTGGGGATATCGCTAGTGAACAGCGTGAAAATGAGGGGGGCTAGTACAGAGCCTTGAGGGACTCCTGCACGGATCGGGTGAGGGGAGGAAAGTGCCCCTTCGATGCGATAGCGAAAGGTACGGTTCGCAAGAAAGTCTCGTAAGATGAGCACGAGACGGTCTGGCACTCCGAGTTGGTACAACTTATATAATAAGCCGTTGTGCCAGACTTTGTCGAACGCTTTCGCTATATCGAAGTATACAGCGCCCGTGAACATACCACGCTGAAAACCAGCATTGATATGTTCGACGATACGGTGTACCTGATGGACACACGAGTGTTGGGTTCGAAAACCAAACTGCTCGTTGGGAATGAGGCCCTTGGTTTCGGCATAATCTCTGAGTCGCTTATAAATAAGTCTCTCATAGATTTTGCCGAGAACTTTGAGCAAACTAATGGGGCGATAGCTCGTGGGCTCGGTTTTGGGCTTACCGGGCTTAGGGATGCCAATAACGATGGCTTCCTTCCACGCTTGGGGGAAAATGTTATTACTCAAGGCACCATTGAAGATGGTACACATGAGCATAATCAGGTGCGCGGGGAACAGCTTGATCACTCTGTTGGTGATGCCGTCTGATCCGGGGGCTTTACGAGATTTCAGACCCTTGATGATCTCGTGCACCTCGTCAGGTGTGACAGGGGGCAGGGGATCATCAGGGTCTTCAACAGGCGGGAGTGAGGCTTTGCGTTCGACTTCCGCGTTTACCTTATCGACAAACGCTTGATCTACTGGCTGCGAACTGGGTGTGCATTGGGCTTCGAGACTATCGGCTAGGCATTCAGCCCTGTCGATATCCTCGAATGCAATGGTCGCATCGGGGCGGGTCAGGGGGGGCATAGTGGAAAACTCAGAGGATTTCAGTTTCCTCTGAAGTTCCCAGAATGCGAGATGAGTCGGCTCTAGTTCGCCCACCATCTTGTCCCAGTTAGCGTCACGCAGCTCAGTCACACGTGTCCTTACAGCACGCTGTAAGTAACGCATGTGAGCTTTGTTAGCGTCACAGGGAAAGTTGCTGTAGGCACGAACGGCCGAGTTCTTCTCTGTCAGCAGATCACGTACATCGTCGGAGAGTCTCCATTTACGGTCACCCGTATCTGGAACCTCCCGTGAACTTTCGTTCACGATCGATTGTACGTGCTCCGTGAGAGAGTCGATCGCGGCCGTTGTGTCGGCGACAGAGTCGAACTGATCTGGGATAGAGTCTAAGTGATGTGACGTGTTAGATTGTAAGCGTTCGCTTACTTTCTTCCAGTCAGTGATCACTTTAGTGGCGGGGGTTTGAGAGGGGTCGCGAATACCTAATCGGGGGGCCAGGTTCATGACTACTGGTCGATGATCAGAGTCGAGTTCGTGAATAGCCTCTATAGAATCCAACCTTAAGTTGATATTCTTAAGGAGTGCTATATCAAGAACGTCGGGTAACTGTTCGGGGTCGAAAGGGAAATGAGTGGGAGTCATCGGGGCGATGCCGTCAAAGTTCATGGTAGAACAGAGATTAAAGAGTTGTCTACCTCTAGTCGAGGTCCTGGTGCTATTCCAGGCAGGATGTTTGGCGTTGAGATCGCCCGCTATGATAACGGAGTCACTCATGCCGAAAAGTTCGGAGAGGTCATTTGTGAGGAGTTGAGGGTCCTCGGAACCGTCTGGGGGAGGGAAGTAAGCCGACACGATAGTAATTGGCTGGTGGCCTGTCAGTGCTAACCGACAGGCCGAAACTTCTAATCGGGAGAGTAGGGGGGGATCCATAGGTATGCAGTACAGGGACTTCCTATAGTATATGAAGGTGCCGCCTTTGTGACAACGTGACCTGTCGTTGCGAACTAAACGATAGTTTGCAATTTTCGGGTCACGTTGATGAGGCTTTAGGAACGACTCTTGTATGAGTAAAATGTCTACGTGATGGTCGCGGAGGAACGTGGCGATCTCATCACGTTGGCCGTGAATGCCATTGGCATTGAAGAAGCCTAGCTTTAGGGAACGGGGTTTAAGTTTAGATATTATTCCACGACTATCCATAATGGGGGCGTTGGGAGTTCATGACATGAATTGCTTGCGTGATCTCGGGATACGCAGCATATATTGATTGGATGCGGAACAAGTTACCGCCAGCGGCAACTAGTTCCTGGGCCATCTGTTGGGCACGCGGGGAGAGGAACGTGCTGTAGGTATTAAAGGTCCCGGTGATGACGTTAAACGCATCAAGGGGAGCCTGACCTTTCCTCTGTACAGGTACTGGTCCTGCCATAGGGGCAGTGGGGGGGGCCGCGGCGCGGGCGGGAGGTGCGGTCGCGGGAAAACCGGGGGGCGTAAGGGGCGCGGGGGCGCGGGTACGCGGGTCGATTAAAGGAGGGATGGGAGCGGGCTTAGGCCTGGAGGAGGCCAGTGCGGGAAATTCCTTCTGGGAGCTCAAGAGAGGCCATTAAGAGGGACGGTGTGGGGCCAGTCTCGCGGGGAGTTTGGCCGAGGGGGATTCCCTAGTCTGACGAGCGTCGAAACGCTGCGCCAATTTAGGGGAAGATGACTTGGGGGCTTTCGGGCAGCCCCGGTAGTTTGCCGGATGACCGGACTCTTTGCAGAGCACACAACTAGGTGGCTCGGTGCAAAGAGTGCGGTCTTTAGGCCGGGTACAATCTGCTGTACCGTGATCTCCCAGGCACTTGACGCACCTGGGAGTTGCGTAGCAATTGTACGCTGAGTGCCCGTATAGTTGGCATCTGTGGCACTGGCCAATGATGCCTGACTTACGGGGCTTCTCGATTTTAAAGCCTGACAGGTTGCAGACAGACTTTACATTGAATATGGGGTGGTGACCCTCCGTGGGAGGGCACACCACCAGGACCATATCAAAGGCAGTACCTTGCCTGGACCGGTGCATGCGATGGACCTCTGTGACAGGCACGTTCTGTCGTTCGAGGTCCGCCTTAATATCGCTGGTGGCGATTTCGCAGGGGATCCTGCGAATCACCACCCTGGTCAGTCGCTCCTCGGGCAAGGAATACGTGTGGAAGGACACGTTCCTAGCAGAGAGGAGCCTGGTCAGATCGCGATAATCGCCTGACGTGGGGACCGATACTTTTATCCCGTGCTGGGTGGCACGGGCACTAGTATAGTTGACCCTTTGGTCAACACACCATTTGGACACCTCCGTCCACTTGGCCTTGTCCTGTATAAATACAGGGGGCGGTGGAGGGAGTTTCCTGGCGGTGGTTGAGCCAGAGGGTATGGACGGGGCGCTAGTTTTAGCGCGGGGCGCGGCAACCTTCGCGGAGGTTGAAGGCGAGGGGCGGGAGGGGGACGCGTTGGCGGCGGTCGCCGGCGGCGTGGAGGGGATGGACGCGGTCGCGGTGGCGAGGGTCGCCTGCGTAGCGGGGTGGGGGGGGGGGTTTACGGTGGCGTAGGTCGCCTGCGGGGTGGGGGCGCGAGACGGAGGAGCGGAGTCCTCAGCCGCTATGATTTTAGCGGCCGGGGCTGAGCTGCTCGCCTTGTTCTTTTTGCGCTTGCTCCCTTTGTCCTTTGTGTGGGAGACGAGCTCGTATGCCTCTGTGTCCGAGGACGAAGAGGAGTGCGAGTCCGTCTGAGGAGTGAGCGCGGCAGAATCGGAAGGAGTGGGGATGGGTATATCCTCCGTGTCCATTTGACACGGTTCGTCGGTAGCGGTTGGGGCCTCGAGGGCATCGCTGAAGTCAGCGATGCCCGGGCTGGCTGGAATTGCGAGCTGCTCAGTTCTGTACAGCTCGGAGAACTCGGCAGCGAAATCCTTGTTTTTCTTTATTAATAAAAGAAAAACAGAGACCACAGCCCCGACCTCCGAGTGCTCAATGCTGAGCTGACTCGCAAGTTCAGCCAGGAGCGCCTCGATTTTGGTAATTCTCTCCATGGGTTTCTCCATGGCGGAGGGGAGGGGGGGACCTAATCACTCATGAGAGTGATCCTATCGCCAAACCCCTAAACCTAATAGCCTAATCCCCGGTGGGATGCCGGGGGTGAGTGTTACACTCCCTGTCGGGTATAGACAGGGAGGTGATCCTGGTGAGCCCTAAGAGTGACTCCCGTCGCCAATCTTATTGTGCGAACGGGTTCCTAACCGGTCATGCGATGGGTACTGAAGGTACCCGACCAGTCTAGTGCGGGGGGTATAGATATACCCGCGGCACTATTCCAACGAGTCGTACTTTTGTTCACTATGTGCCGGCCATAGGTGTAGTCGTTAATAAGAATTAATTGTGACCCTTTTTGGGACTTGACGTATTTGAAGTCTACTGAAAAATAATACGATATTAAGAACCTTCTGATTTTTTAAAGCTTGTTATATAACGAAGACAAAAAAAAAAAAACAAATGAAAGAAGTAAGTAATTATATCCGAATATATTTCCCATCACATAACATGTATTTATATGGAAGATGATTATGTTGATAGTCAGCCGCAACAATTTTATTTTCAGCATTTATCAAGAGTGCGAGACACTTCTTATTGTTGTGAGTAGAACAGTTCCAACGTGTAATGTTATTGCTCCTTGTCTTGGGACCTCGGTAATAGGTGTAGTCATTTATAAGAATCCGTTTAGAACCTGACCGCGATGTTACATATTTGAAATGTTCTGAAAAATAAAGCAATGGTATATTAATATTGTTTGATAATATAATTTTCTCATGTTTTGGAAGTGGGTTAATATAGAAATAAAGAAAAGAAGGTAAAAACACGAAGAATAGGATTATTTATATAAATAACAAGTCTTAATTTTGAGGTAGTAAAATAAGTCACATTCCAATACAAAAATTTATTTATTATTATAATAATGTTTAAGCACTTACTTCTATTTTATTTGACAAATTTTCTAAAATTTAAACCTTCAGAAAAATACATAAGTGTAAACAAGTTTACTCTAAATGCTTTTTTTTTTGCTTTTATTTTATTTGCAAATGTTTATGGTATTAGAGCTCGCTTGCTTCACAAATCTCAAAATACGTTATGGGTAATAATAATACCCTAAGGTAACCCGCGATTTATATATATTACTTTTTTACGTTTTTTTTGCAATTTGCAATTATTTGAAATATTATTCGTGACCGTAATAATTATGTATTTATAGAATTATAATCATTAGAATCATCAATACAACTCCGTAAGGTAGAGTTAATGGGATTCAATACGAGGTGGTAAATCAAGGTGTAATATATGAGGTACCTATATAAACTTAGACAGATGTTTTGATATTTTTTATAATAGTAATATATAAATAAATATTTGTCACGACCACGCATTATATTAAGATAAATATGAAGCCTGATACGGGCCTGCAAATTGCGAAAACAAAAAATAATTGCGCTAAACGAATTTCAAAGTTGGTCAGCAGGTTGGCAGAATTATGTTTTAAACATGTTTAGCGCGATCCGAATTATATGATTTGAGGTATAAGCGAGCTTTAATGTTTATAGATATTAGTTTTTTTTAATTTATTGGTTCTTTACATATTACATTAGTAAAATTCGCTAAAAGATTATTTTAAACTACTAATATAATATTGTTCATACCTACTAGCCTCAAGTTTTTTTTTTTGTAATTAATAGTTATAACTCAATAAGTAGTCGGTTATAGAAGACATGTAGTTTTGTAATTATTTAAAAAAAAACTGATGCCCTTCCGAGAACTGTTTACTCAGTACTAAGGGTATAGTTTGTATTTTAGAAGTTACTATGGTTTTTTTTCTATAGGTGAAACTAACAGTAATCAAGTTTGTGAAGTGTACGATTTATGGAGTATTTTTAAAGTAAGGCTAAGTATTTTTTTCGCAAATCCCTTGGTGCGCTCTTGAGTGCGAGGTAAGATATGACATGTATTATAATTAAAAAGAGAATATAATGACGCTTATGTATATAATTCTACCTCTTTTAGCTACTCTACAGTTTATTTATGACCTATTCAATAAAGAACTGCTTGTGTAAGCTTATAATTAATGATGTCAACATATTTTATTTAACATTTATATTAATTTATAGGCAGCAATATCATAGAAGATAAACAAAAGCTAGTTAGCTTATGAAATACAAAATACGTTTAAATACTGCAGTTACTTAGATCATATTACACAGTTCAACTAAATTAATTCACTTAAATAAAAGTTAAAGTCAAATATTATTGATTGTCGCCGCAGCTGATTGTCTAATAGCTGTTTAGGCGAAACAGTTCAAAATAGTTCACGTCAGTACTTTATCATATTACCCAATTCTGATATACGTTCCTTTAACCACAGCATATTTGTAAGGAACATGTGTATGTACCGAGTTCCCGCTTATATTTCCAGTGGTATCCGTGATCAGTTTTGCCTTACACTTCTTACCATTGTGAACGGAACATCGCCAATGACACGTGCCTTTGGTCGGAGACCGCCATACGTGGTAGTATGTGTAGTGGTTCAGTAGAATCAAACTTTTGCCTGTTCTGGACCTTACGTACTGAATACCTGTAACCAAATATCTATACAGTATTATAACTGATGACGAAAACCTTTATACCTACGTTAGATGTGCCAATTTCTACAATACAAGCTTTATGTGAATATTGAGTGATAACAGTGTTGGAGGAAATGATTGATTTGTACAAGTTCAGTTTTAATCATATTTATTTAATTGACATAAAGCTAACACGACTTGGGAGAAAGAAAGATCATGTTTTATAAAGTTGCCTTCTTTTATTTTGCTGAATAACTTATTTATATTTTCTTGTAATTTTCAAGGCATTGATTACTTAGTCTTTCTTGGAGCATTTTTATGTTGCAGAAGACGACAGCGAGGACAGTAGAACAGCTTTTCGAGTGACAGGAACACAGATAGACTGATTTTATCCGTGGTCTCTTCTGATACATTCTATATGTATATTTACTGCCAAAATTGGTGCGACATCTAATAACTTTTTCCTGCAAAAAAAAACTCACCTTGCCAATTTTATGACTCCAATTTTGGAGCCTTATTCAAAGATAATCTCAATTGTACTATTACATTAAAACAGCCAAATGTACCTTACATTTTTACCTTATTTCGAATACCATGAATCTTGGCAATTGTTAAAAAAGGGGTTGCAGTGGGTTTTTAAAACCTCGAAAAAATACGTTTATTTTACAAATAAGTATAATTCAGAAATTATACGTAACTCATATAGTAATTAATATTATCGATAAAACAACACTACAACATTAAGATTCCCTTTATTTTAGAATAGAAATACAATATATATCTGTCAAAAATATTGTAAGTACCTAATCGTCTTGGGTAGGAGGTAAACCTTATTCTTACTTAAATTACTAATACTACTGCCTTAAAAAAAGAAAAAGTACATTTTGTCATGTTCGAATTCCGAAAAATAATGAACATTTCAATGCAGATAAGCTTTCTTCTTTATGCTTTATTCAAAACCGACTATTTCCTAACTTTGTATTAAACAATGAAATCTTTGATAAAAGCGGTATTTACATTACATGTAGGCAGAAAATAGATATGACTATAAACTACAATTTCATCTATATATTAATACGTGAAGCGAAAACTTTGGATCCCTTTTTACGAAAATTGGGCGGACGGAAGAGTATGAAATGTCGCACACCTATAGTTTAAACAGAGAAGAAGTGACGAATGCTAATATATTTTTTTAATTATGCGTAAAAATACATTATTTTCAATAAATAACACGTTACACACACTACTATTCATTACCGTGTATTTAATACACACATGCATAGAGAATATCTGTCTTTAATATTTTGTGTCTATAGTCTTACTGAATGTCAAGTGTCAAGTATAACCATAAGCTCAGACCAAATAAAAAAGGTAGACGGTGCGTACGCCAACAATAGCGTTCGAAAAGTGAAGCACCATTTAGAGAATTGTGTGCGTAACCTCAGTGTAGCAACACTTGTATTGCGTCTGTGTGCGAAGGAAAAAATGTTGCCACCAAAAACTTTTTTCCCCATTTCTGATTAAATAATTATGATTTTTTATGACATAGAAATACTTTTAAATAAAATACTTTTTTACGATTGGGTACTTTTAATAAAAAAAAGAGACAAATTTTAAAAACTTTTGAGTTGCATTAATTTCCGGTAATACTGCCTTTTTTATCCCGACTTCTGGATATAGTATCTAGTTTTGAAATATGGTGGAATCTTATATTTATATATTTTTCAACAACAGTACGTATAAAATTTACTTTGTGATCCATGCCGGCGAAATTGTGTTCGTTTTCCAAATCAAAAATAAATTCTTTTGCCCATATAAAGGTTTTTAAAATTTGAGAAACGACATATTAATGTTGTCTCTCTGACATTATTATTATGTCATCTTTGATGATTCTTTTTATTACGATTTCACAAGCGGAAAAAATTGCAAAAATATCTTTTGACGGAAAATGTAAACCACCTTTGTCCCTGACCGTAATTAACTTATGAAAATAAAGTCTCTGAGTGGATAAAAGTCTCGAGATATAAGACTCACATTTTAACTTTTTTGATAAGTAATGTACTACAGCACCAGCAATATAACCAACAAGCTTTTGCTCGCGACTTCGTCGGCGTGGAGTTCGGTTATATCGTAGCATAACGTAGCGTTGGCGAACGCTAAGAAAGGAAGTAGAATTGCACGGGCGAAGTCGCAGCCAGAAGCTATTGTTTATTCACTTTATATTAGTTCGAAAAAACACAACGTTACCGCGTTTTAAAACGATCCAACGCCATCTATTGGTAGCGATTGGAACTTATAAGTAGGTTCTCAGGAAGCTTATTTCTTTTGGTTTTGCCATTTTATTAATTTGAAAAAAAAATATTTGGTTTGGTTGTTTATTTTCATTGATTTTTAATCATAATTTTTTTGTTTAGTTGTAATTTTGTGCATTTTTTTTTGTATAAATCTTCTTGTCTATTTTGTTTTATGTTTTTGTGCAATTTTTGTGAAATAGTTGTTGTTTTCGTAATCGGCGACCCGATAAACCATAAAAAACGTCAACGTTTTCAGAAACGGCAATATCAATAGCATTGCCAGGTTGGTCAATAAGCACCTAAAAACAATATTGATCGAATATTAGAAGGTACAAAAGTGTACAAAACATATAACATAATTTAATAGCAACATGGGTTCATATTTTTTTTGGTATTGTATTTTTCATCACACGACGCAGCCCACACTTAGAAACATACAAATCATTATCTGTAAAATGTGTGGAACACACAACACTAAATTTTGATGGCAACCAAGTTTCGTTATTTCGGCTTAACCTAATAATCTCAATCCACTTTTGTTTCCACTTTAGGTCTCTTGGGAAACTAAAATAATAAAAACACTTTGTTTTCAAATGTAACAAATGAAAAGGTTGAGAAATAAATTAATCCAAAACTATATTTTACATAAAACCGTTTTATATTGTACTTGTATATAGAAATAATTATCCTAATAATCACATACTTATAGCTTATCGTATTGTATTCATGTTATATTACAAAATATTTAAACCCGAGTAATTTATTAATGCTTACTCTGTTTATTTGACGTCGAAAATAGATAATAATAATTTTCGTAGTAATTAAAAAGATTTAACCAATACACAAACAATTTTAAAAATAATAATTCTTAAACTACCCGCAATTCGGGGAGTTTTGTTTACGGATATACTGGTCACACCGAAGACATTATGCGAGGTTTTGTGTTCCAAAAACGCATTACGAAATATTTTTGTATTTTTATTTCAAATTAAACAAAATGAAACACTTACTTGTGAAAAGTTATCCCACATGGATTTTTTTGTATTACAGAATTGTTTTTACAAGTTTTTACGACACAGGAAGGCATTTTACAATAATTACCAATTTTAGGGTTATGACGTGTAGCGTATTCGGTGTCACGCTACGCACTGGAACACGATCGGCTTCCTATTTCTAATTTGGCTTCCTTTACCCTGCTTCACTGCGAGAGCGCGGCGCTCCATCTACCTTTTTTATTTGGTCTGAGACCATAGGTAATAAATAAATTTTATAGATATATTACCTATTTCATTTTTAAAATCTATGATCATATCTAGAATATTTGTCTTTAATATTATTTGTTGATAGTGTTACTGAATGTCAAATATAATCATATTTTTTTTATATTTATTATAGCTTCTGCCCGCGACTTTGTCCGCGTTAAATTTCTTTTTCCCCCGACCCTTCCCGTCGCGTCGAATCGCCTACCCGTGCGATCCCCGTTTTTGCAACATTTTTCATTACTGCTCCGCTCCTCTTAGTTGTAGCGTGATATTATATAGCCCATAGCCTTCCTCGATAAATAGGCTACCCAACACAAAAATAATTTTTCAATTCGGACCAGTAGTTCCTGAGATTAGCACGTTCAATCAAACAAACAAACAAACAAACTCTTCAGCTTTATAATATTAGTATAGATTATATAATTTTTTTTCATTTATTAATGTATTTCTATTCAAATGAAGTACGGTCCAAATTTCGACCAGATCACTATAGATTTTATGTTCTCTCATAATTTTTATTAAACGATCAAAAATATTCGCTCCGTTTATTGCAAGAATTATTTACTAGAGCTTAAAATTAGTGATTAAAGATGTAACATGCAAATAAAACAAATAATATAATTGATTTGTGTGGTTTTGTGACAATAGCGACTACATACGAACTACTTGAACAATTTGCATGTACGAACTCTGGTGACAGTAAGTGAGTTTATAGTAAAGAAACAAGAAAGTAATAACGACAGAGTAGTAGTTAAATATGAAAGCGAGTTAGAAAGGGAAGATACAAAGAGTACACACAAGGGTAAGACACTTATTGCAAATTTTCTTAAATTGTATTCAGGAATAGGATTGCTGAACCATATTGGAACAGCTCATGCCATAGTAGAATACCAGCCACTTAGCAAGGCGATGGCGGAGATGACAGCCCTTATTCTGCCCGACGTCAACGTGGAGGCGACGCTAATATACATCATAACGCATAATCGTCATGTACGTGAGAGGTAATTATCAATAGAAGCAATGAGATTATCAATGATAACGATGGCTCTAAATCTAAGCACCCATGTGAGTTTGCACAAAACAATAGTCCATGCTTGTTTATCAAACAAGTAGTGACGTATGTAGCCTTAACAGTTATATGAAATTGCAACGTCATAAGACGTTGTACGTAATGTTAAATCTTAATATACTGCCCCCCGTGTATATAGTACTTAGCTGGAGGATGAGTGTGATCATTCTCAAGGCCTACAATGGCGAATTTCTCATCCAACTTCAGCTTAGCATTGCAACCTCTACAGTTATGTGTGGAGCAATACCAGTGGAAGTACTTGGTCTTCTTGCATTGTTTCTTGCAGTAATAGGTGTAGTCGTTGAACATGATCAGATGTTTACCTGAGTATCGTGACT
Organism: Aporophyla lueneburgensis; assembly: GCA_932294355.1. Taxonomy (NCBI): domain Eukaryota; kingdom Metazoa; phylum Arthropoda; class Insecta; order Lepidoptera; family Noctuidae; genus Aporophyla; species Aporophyla lueneburgensis. The sequence goes on from OW028742.1 coordinate 8,521,590, forward strand.
TCGCCAGCAGAATCACTGAAAACAGAAACTGGTGAGTACTGAACTCGGAGCACTTCATTTTCCTAGCCATTTCCCTAGAATGAGGATTGAAACGTGACCAGATGCGACTGGTTAAGTTTTAAACAAAGCCTTGCAAGGGCTTTAAGTACTTCTAAAGGCCAGAAGAGAAAATAATACTCTTTAGACCAGCCAATGTGGCAAGGACGGCCTACGGTGATAGGCTTGTGTAACATATTTTTATCACAGTTTGGGAAAAAAAACCGTGATAAACTGCGTCACTCAAGCCTTTCACAGTGGCCGTGCTCGCCCGCCTGTTGAAGACTAGTACTGAATGTGATTGTTTTCATCTCCTTTTTCTTAACGTATCCAGATATAAAAAATAACCCGAAAATTATATCCTCTAGATTTTTGATATTTTTGGCCCAAAATTCAGCAACGCAGTAAAGTCGCGGCCGGGTTCTACCGTGAGCAGGTGAACAAAATTGCGGTGCATGATACGTTTTAATATTGTCACCCTCAGCATTGCACTTCAATCCAATACGTTACTGTAAAAGTGTTTTCAGACTATGAGCCTTTACATTATCTTTATTAATAGACCTGAACTTAGATTGGTGATTAAACATGAGAGCATGATAAATAAAACAAAAACAATGATCACCACAAGTTTAATAAATTAACTATAATGTGTTCTTGTAAGTTTCTGACATACCTGTATGTTTCCTTTTAAGTAACATTAATTTGAGTTTTTAAATATGTACTGCAAAAGAAAGCACATTTCAAGCTTTCACATGAAACTACTTAAAAATGTTTTCAGATATCCTTATTTTTTTTATTGTTTTTACTTTCTACATAATTTTGATTGTATATTATATGTATTATTCACTACGTATTACGTTTTAAGCAAAGTTAACTAACATTTATGAACAATATCAATGGGTTTTCTAATAAGTACACATTAAGCAATTATACGCTTATACAGTTATACGTTCACGCTTATTATTCGTCGCACGAATTTATTCGCCCGATTCGGGCAAGTAAGTACGTCCGAATCGACTATTAAGCCACGTGTTCACATAAAAGTGAATCATTCACCGTCATCTATAACTATAATTTTGTGCCATTTCACCGCGGTGGTTGAAACGTGTATTATTGCCACAGAACAAACGTTCCGAAAGAAATGCGGCCATTAGCATCGCGCCTTGCAAACGCTTTCGAGATCGGAATAGAAGATTTATTATATAGTAATTAAGTTGTACAGGGTCAAATTAAATTAACTGGCAATACTTTACCCATGTGTTGGGTGTCAATACCAAAAACTAATTTAATATGTTTGATCATTCCATATTGATCATTCCAACATTGGTCAAAACTTTAAAATGGAAATTCATAAGCAATATCTACGTTCTACGAAAAATAACGCAAACAGCTAGTTGATTACGGGCATTGACATTCATTTCACTGATCTACAGAAAACATTTCTTTTTTCATTCGTTTTCGAGATCGTCACCCAACACGTGGGTAAAATATTGCCAGCTAATGTAATGTGACCCTGTATATTTTAAGTCACCTTTTACAACACGCATATAATAGTCCCGAGAACCTTATTCTAAATATTTGCCAACATCTATAGTCGTGAACCCTTAGCTTAAAGTTAAATACTGAAACTACATTCTCATAAAACGATTTAAAAAATCGTTAGTTTACGAAAGAATTCGATGTGTGATAAGTAAAAGAGTTCATTTATACATTTATAGGTGTAAATAAATATAAATCTAAGTATGTACTTTAAAAATTAAGCACGGTATACACACTAAAATAGAAATATAATTTAGAATAATCAATATTTAAGCACATTAAAAGCAAGTGATTATTTTTGGGGCTAATGTGGAAATATCTACAAAAGGCTTTTAAGTAATATAAGTGTACAAGATATATTAGACGCATGATTAAACTACAATAAAAGGGTAAGTGCCACTACAAAATTGGTACGTTTCTAGTATCACTAAAATATAAGAATAAGATACAATCCCTGTTTTTTTTATTATAGTTCACATAATTATGCCTATTAGTTTGTGTGAATCAATTAAATTGAATCGTATTAATATAAATGTAATTGATTCAGTGTATTCTGTACCTTTATATATATTTTAAACCTTGTAATCAAAATGAATCAATTTGGTTGAACTATTAAAGCATTAATGACGTTATTAATCACTATTGTTATTCATTCTATTGATGTATTATGTTAGTGGCACTTATTTTTCATTTACACAGAGCAATTTAATTGCTTAATTTTTCTACTACCAAGCTATTAAATTGCTACGTATAAAAAAACCTTAAAGCCTCCTACAAACCGGCGCGACGCGGCAGCGCGACGCGACACTCGTAGAACAATTTTTATGTGAACTTCATGGAAATTGTTCTACAAGAATTGCGTCGCGCTGTCGCGTCGCGCCGGTTTGAATAAGCCTTAACGCTGTATTTGACATCTCTAAGATTTCATTTTTAACAACAGTCAATTTACCTATCGCTACTATGCATGAGGATAAAATTGATTAACATTTTTGGCACAAAAATAGCACGCTATTATATTTTGACATAAAATCCATTTGATATGACAAAAGCTGGTGGTGCATGGACGTGGTTCAGCTTAGCTGATACCACGGTCCTGTACGAAGCTCTGTCATCATTGGAGATGATGAGCCTTGCTTTGCAATATCCTCCTTTGGTGCAACTCCAAGTACTCGTTTTAACATTGCTCTTGTGACAGTAGAAGGTGTATCCGTTCACAACCGCCAGTTCCTTCCCATCTTTCTTTCTCACAAATTCCAGCACTGAAAAAAAGAAGGTATGATATGCTGTTCTAGAATGTGGAAATTGTTATCAGCTAAGTTTAACAGTCAGGCTTCGTCAAGGGTGGATCCAGCTTTGGTGCCAGGGGGGGGGTCATATAGACGTGGTCAAGTCACAAGAAGTTATAATTTACTTTTTATAATCATACATAAAAGTAAAAAGTAGGTATTTTATTAATGTATGTATAGTCTGGCAAAAACGGGTAGAAACGGCAACTAAAAGGGCATTGACCAACTTTTATATAGTCCATTGAAATGTAACATGGGCTTAGCATTTTTTACAGAACGCAATTTTATTTTTGGAATGTATGTGTGGGGGGGGGGGGGTCAGTAGAAGCTTAACCTCAAGTTTGGGAGGTTTGCTGCCCTTGTCCCGCGGCCGCCATCTTACAAAACGGGGTGCATACACATTTTTCGCGGTATTTCGAAAACTATGCATCTTACAAAAAAATTGTTGAGACATAATTTGTAGCAAATTGTTTTGCCTACAAATATGTTTAATAACTTTTTGGCCTAAATTTAAAATTAAGAAGTTATAAGAGAAGATAGAGAAGGTAGAGTCTGTAGGCGTGTTTTTTTTTACGTGGTATCCCCAGTAGGTGGTGTCCCCCGTGGTACTCCACAGACATCTTGCTTATTAGGTAATTCTTGATATCATAATATTTTCAACTACTTATTAGCTAGCTACTCTATTCTACTTCTCTTCGATGGTCCAGGCTGTGGTTCAGAATCTAATTACAATGGTACAGACTCTACCTCATAGGTGGCGGGGACAAGAGTTTGTGATGAATAAGTGAAGTGGTATGTAGGAATTTAACAAAAAAAGATATAAATGTATTTACAATAAAAAAAGATCTTAAAACTAAGTGAAACATTTCGGTTTGACCGGATTCTCATGAGCACTGACGAACCCGGTCAACTTTGGAGCGCTGTAACAGCGTTTTAAAGAATGAAATTGAAAAAAAATATAGCAAAAAAAATTCTCAAAAGAGCATCTACAAGATTGGTCTGAGGTATATTTTTTGTAAAATGAATTTAAAAATATTATAGAGCAAAAAAGAAATTTTTTATAAAAAAAATTTCACTTTTTAGCTTATAACTTCTTTAATTTTAAATTTAGGGCAAAAAGTTATGGAACATATTTGTAGGCAAAACAATTTGCTACAAATTATGTTTAGACATTTTTTTTTAAGACGCATAGTTTTCGAGATATCGCGAAAAATGTGTATGCACCCTTTTTTCCAAGATGGTGGCTGGGGGACAAGGGCGGCAACCCCACAAACTTGAGGTTAAACTTCTATTAACCGCCCCACATGTCCCAAAAATAAAATTGCGTCCTCTAAGAAATGCAATATTCGGCCCGCAAATTGTAACATTTCAATGGACTAATGGGACTTTGGCCACTTATAAACAAACAGTTCAGCTAATAATATATGATTGATTTAATAGTTATTATCAGTAATAATGCCAATATAAACCTAGTTTTGTATCAAGATTTATATTTAGATAATTTTTAAAATTTTATTTAAATTGTTTATGCTTATAATAAAACTTGCTTTAGATGTGCCAGGTTCATCATAAATACAAGGCTGTACTTTGGACCACGGAAGTGCCGCGGTCGTCAAGAAGGGGAGAATCGGAATCCACTTAGAAACAACCAAAGTAATGGCAATAAAACTTACAAAAACAACACTCACTATGCAAAAAAAGAAAGTGAATGAAGTTATCATTCACTTTGTTTTTTTTTGCACTCGTCATTTTGACAATTAACACAACATTTTTAAAACACTGTTGCCAAATAAAAAAAAAGATAATTGTCTATCGATACATATGGAATCGATTATTGTTTGTTTTAAGTTCTTCAGGTATAATGCACTTTTCAATTTATCATTTTTAACTCTTTAATCATTTATATCGTATAGTATTTTTGAATAATATGATTCAATAAAAACTGCATTAAATACAGTGGAACGATTACCCTACACTTTAAATCGATTTGAATGTATTGTTTATGCAATTTTTTTTGGCAACTCTGAAGTCAAATTCAAAGCCAAAGACTTGGTCACACCTGCCAGGGTCGCGAGATTCGTTCGAAAGAGTTACCGTGGCCCTGGCATATGGGCAACTGAAGGAACACGGGTAGGTTTTAGTCAGTAAAAGTTTGACACGCCCTCCCGCTCCGCCCAGAGCGGGAGAAGTCATTTGATGATTTCCCATCCAAAAAAAAAGACTTGTTCACATAATCAAAAATACCAAATAAAAAAAAAGATTTTTTAATGCTTATTCATACAAAGTTATTAGCATCAGATAACTAGCCTGGGTGGAGCACCGCCGTGTCCTCGTGGAGGCGATCGGTGGCAGCGACCTCTCGCGTCCGGCCCTGCGAGCGGAGCGAGAGGGAATGGGAAGCCGTCACCTCCTTCTGCGAAGCAGTAATGCTCGCGAAGGAGGAGGCGGGGCGCGTGAGGAAGTGGCAGTGTCTGCGCCCTCACGCCCCTAGCCCCCGCAGGAGGAGACGCGTCGGGCGTCGGGAGTCGATTGCGGACTCCCGGCCACCGTAGGCGCGAGCTTGCGGGCGGCGAGCAATGGGTAGCTCGCCGCCCGGTAAGGACCAAGCTCGGTTCGACGGCGTGTAGTGTTCCACGCGCGCCTCAAAGAGATGTCAGCAGTAGTGTAGGGGTCTACTAGGACCGATGCCTGCCGGGGTCGCGTGATTGTTCGAAAGAGATACCGTGACCCTGGCAAATGGGCAACTGATGGAACACGGGTGTGTTTTAGTCAGTAAAAGTCTGACACGCCCTCCCGCTCCGCCTAGAGAGGGAGAAGTCATTTGATGATTTCCCATCCAGGAAAAAAAACCGGCCAAGTGCGAGTCGGACTCGCGCACCGAGGGTTCCGTACAAACCTGTAGGTATTCTCGGTTTAAAAATAAAAGTTTTTTAATTTTATTTTATATTTCAGTTGATTGAATGTAAGGTAAATTGCGGTTTACGATTTATGACGTTTTAAAAAAAACTACTCACTCGATCTCGTTCAAACCAATTTTCGGTGGTAGTTTACATGGTAATGTACATCATATGTTTTTTTTAGTTTTATCATTCTATTATTTTAGAAGTTACGGGGGGGGGACACACATTTTACCACTTTGGAAGTATCTCTCGCGCAAACTATTCAGTTTAGAAAAAAATGATATTAGAAACCTCATCACCATTTTTGAAGACCTATTCATAGATACCCCACACGTATGGGTTTGATGAAAAAAACCATTTTCGAGTTTTAGTTCTATGTATGGGGAACCCCAAAATTTATAGTTTTTTTTCTATTTTAGTGTGAAAATCTTAATGCGGTTCACAGAATACATCTACTTACCAAGTTTCAACAGCATAGCTCTTATAGTTTCGGAAAAAAGTGGCTGTGACATACGGACGGACGGACAGACAGACAGACAGACAGACAGACATGATGAATCTATAAGGGTTCCGTTTTTTGCCATTTGGCAACGGAACCCTAAAAAAGGCCCTTTACTAAAACAGAATTAAAATTATTGGTAAATTACATTTTTCTATAGCAGAGCGTTTAAAATTGGCCAAGTCTGGACAATTTCCTTTGTTTGGGAGTTCGCCACTGTTCTTCTCGATGCGTTCGTTCCCGAACAATGCGTTTGCCATCATACAAAATATTAATCCACACTAATATTATAAATGCAAAAGTAACTCTGTCTGTCTCGCTTTCCTGCTAAAACTACTGACCCGATTTAAATGGTACACAGATAGTTTAGAGCCTGAGAAAGGACATAGGCTACTTTTTATCCCGGTAGTACGTACCCGCGGGATATTTTCCGACCTCCGCGCGGGCAAAACCGCTGGCAAAAGCTAGTTTATAATAAATTGATTAAATATTGAAGGTATTTACATAAAATCTACATTGTGACAAAAATATATCCTTACTTAAAACCATTACCTATGTTTAACAATTTTAAATAGTGGTCGACGGTGGACCCAGCCCAGGGGGGGTCATGACCCCCATGACCCACCCCCTGGATCCGCCCTTGGGCTTCGTTAGCCGATCGCATGTGCCTTTTAGTGACACATTAGAAAAACTATCGTAGTCTACCTGGGGCATACAATATTTAGTTAGCATTTGGAAGTCTAAGTACAGGATTTTAGAGAGGTTCGTAGTTAAGTAACAGCCACCATAGTCGATCGATCAAGGTAAAGCCACGCTTGTTCATAGGTACGTGATCATTTTTTTTGGTATCGAGATTCCGCTGCGCCTCGGAGGGCACATTAAGTAAGTAGTCCCGAATCGGTTTTTTTTTTTGTAGATCTTTGAGAATCGTTAAAAATTATCAAAAGCCCGAAAGTCGCATAACCGCTTTTACCAGAGTTACGGGTTGAAGAGCTCAAGTATGCAGTTGCTTCATGTAAAATTCAGGTTCATCCGGTTAGACAGTGATGATGATGATGACTGACATGATTTTTTTTTTAAAGACTACTTAGATGAATGTAGGAGTAGGTGTAGAAGTAGGGTCATTAAAGTTAGAGACAAATTCACAAAAAAAGTACAAACAAATATTTTTTTATTTTTCAAAACATGTCTGCATTGTATCTGAAGTAGTAAGGGTTATACTAAGGTATTTTAATAGAACATATGACTATATGAAATCCAAAGTTATTTGGTATTCGTAAGGCGTGCTAGCTCTAACACATAGGTAGTATTGGGGAACAATTAGACTAGATAAACAAAGTTATGCATATATACTTAGTTTAGTTAAATAACACTAGTTATACGAAGTTATATAATATATTATATAGTTAGTTTAGTTAAATTAAACTACGTATACAAAGTTATACATATATTTATTTGAGTTGGTTTATAGTTAGTTTTGTGGCGAAGTTTTGAACCAACAAAATATAATACGATATCGCGCCATCGACTCAAGGAAGAAGGAAACCATAGCGGAACATAGTCTTATCTTATCTTTAGAGGGTTTAGTTTCCGTACTTAGACCATGTTCGAAGGGACGTAACAATATTACAGCGGTATTTTATCGTGCACTGGAATTTAAAATCTCAGTATGTACTAGAGCTTTGATAATCCAATGGGGTGCATCCCAGCGCGTCCAAAAACACACTGTTTGATTTTCAACTCTCAGCGCTAAGCAGTGCGTTGTAGATCTACAGTGTACGAAAAATCTGCAGCGATTTTATTAAGCCAGTGGGGAAGAACGTATATAAATCAAGCTTGTGATAATACATAGATACATAACATACTCATTCCTATAGGTGTAGGCAATACTACAAATGCCTTTATTAATGACTAGCTTCTGCCCGCGACTTCGTCCGCGTCAAATTTTTGCTCCCCTGACCCTTGCCGTCGCATCAAATTGCCTGCCAGTTTTCGTCCATTTTTCATTGCTGCTCCGCTCCTTTTGATTGTAGCGTGATGTTATGTAACCTTTAGCTTTCCACAATAAATAGGCTACACAACTCAAAAATATTTTTTCAATTCGGACCAGTAGTTTCGGAGCCTATTCAATACAAACAAACAATCAAATCTTTCCTCTTTATAGTCGAACGGGATAAAAAAAGTATCCTATGTCCGTCTCCTGGTTTTAAGCTATCTCCTTACTCATTTTAAACCAAAATGGGTCAGGCGTTCTTGAGTTATAAATAGTGTAACTAACACAACTTTCTTTTGGGAACACCCAAATACTCCGAAATATTTTATTCCGAATTTCGATGTTCCGATTTTCAAAAGTCCGAATGTCATAATACCTATGAATTATAATGTCTATTATTAAAAAACACGAAATTTATTTTACCGAAAGTCGTAAATTTGATTTGTTAGTTTTTCGATTTTCATACGTTCGAAGAATCAAATGCTCGAAAGGTTCTCGGTCGGAAAAACGACATTCCGATTTTCAATACTCCGAATAAACTAAAAGTCAACATGTTGTGCTACAAAATTTTGTGACAGAAACGAATTGCTGCAAAACCGACTTCACGTAGTCTTGTCTGCCCTACCCCTAGAGTGTAATTTAAACCCGCGTAGGCGCGAAAGAGTGGGTCGGCCCGCGAGCAGGTGGTTTGAAGGCCAGTCGCCGCGGCTGAGGCTTGAGCCAAAGCTGCGGTGATGAGCGTTAAGACCATCTGCTGCCTGCTTGCTTGCTGCTGGTCTGCTTGCATGCTGCATGCCTGCTTGCATGTTGCATGCCTGCTTGCATGTTGCATGCCTGCTCGCATGTTGCATGGCTGCTTGCATGTTGCATGGTTGCTTGCATGCTGCATGTCTGCTTGCACGCTGCATGCTTGCTGCCATGTTTTTTGAATTCTACCTCCTCATACTAAACATAATATTATACTTCTCTCTGACGAACAATTATGTTTATTTGTCTTGCTATTCAGTTTTACAAGGTGTTTTTATTTCGGAATTGTAATAATCGGAATTCATATTTTTGATATTTCGAATTATCATTAAGTCGGAATTTTTGTTAGTCGATCTATTGAAAATCGGTATTTTGAGAATAGTAATTATAAACATTAAGAATATTAAAAATTTAGGAATTATAAAAATAGGAGTAATAATAAGTCGGAGTTGTTATATTCGGAATTTTGAATCATTCGGAATTATGAAAATCGGTATTTTGAAATTCGTATTTGTGACTGTCGGAATAAAGTTCTTCGTATTTATGTAGTGTACCCCTTTCGTTTTGAATTATATAAAATAAGGTTATGAAAAAGGGTGAGCATGCTCTTTATTGCATATACTGCAAATACATGCTATAAAGCTGATTAACAAGCCATTGTTTTACAGATAGATTCATATGACACTTTTATAATTTTTCACTTTGTCACGATAATGTTTTCGTAAGGTCAACAAATTCATATTTTTACATAAAATCCATTAGAAATAATAAAATTTGGAGGTGCATGTGTATGGTTCTCCTTAACTGACCATATTTGACGTTCGGAAGGTCTGCTGCCATTGGAAAAGATCAGCCTTGCTGGACATTGTTTTCCATGGGTACAGTACCAGATACTCGTCCGCAAAAATGTCTTATTGCAATAGAACGTGTAGCTGTTCATGATAGCAAGCTCCTTTCCGTTACTTTTCTTTATCCATCGCACTGAAATATTTAATAAAGGCTAGTAAAGACTTATTAAGGCTAGGAATAATTTATTAAGGTTAAACAGGATTGGGACAGGCTCCGCCGCAACGCATCGCATTGCAAACATCTTTCTTCACTTCCAAGTAATCTCAGAAATAGCAAGATCGAATTTGACGGGACTTTCAGATATCTAATGTTATAAGGAGTAAAGGAGGCTTTTTATTTTAGAAAAAAAAAGAATTACGGTCTCACCCAAAAAAAAAATATTCGAAGATTTCCTCCTTCATTGCAGGAAGATTCAATGTTGGAGTTCCACATTATTACTACCCAACATCCACACGAACGAAATCACGGGTACAGCTAGTTATCATCTGCCTAACCTTTACCCTACCATGTTGTCTGTTTTCAGTCCAACCGGATGCAGCTGAGTACCAGTATTTTACGTGGAGCGACTGCCTATCTGACATTCACAATCGGTTATACGACACACCTTAGTAAGAAACTCTGATGACCACATCAGAGTTTCGGGTTTCTGGCGACCCGTGACGACTGACAAAGATCAAGAAGTGACATCCGTGACTAACGGCTTAACGTCCTTTCCGAGGCACAAGTATAATTATATAAAATTATGGCTTATAACTCTATTCGCACGAATTTACTTACCAGAATCGGGACTATCGACATTTTTAAATATCATAAAAAGACTTCGGAGTAGCGTAAACAATATAATTGTTTACGCTACTCCGAAGTCTTTTTTTTTTTTTTTTTTTCAGGATGGGAAATCATCAAATGACTTCTCCCGCTCTGGGCGGAGCGGGAGGGCGTGTCAGACTTTTACTGACTAAAACCCACCCGTGTTCCATCAGTTGCCCATGTGCCAGGGTCATGGTATCTCTTTCGAACAATCACGCGACCCCGGCAGGCATCGGTCCTAGTAGACCCCTACACTGCTGCTGACATCTCTTTGAGGCGCGCGTGGAACACTGCGCGCCGTCGACCCGAGCCTGGTCCTTACCGGGCGGTGAGCTACCCATTGCTCGCCACCCGCAAGCTCGCGCCTACGGTGGCCGGGAGTCCGCAATCGTCTCCCGACGCCCGGGGCGTCTCCTCCAGCGGCGGCTAGGGGCGTGAGGGCGCAGAGACTGCCACTCCCTCACGCGCCCCGCCTCCTCCTTCGCGAGCATTACTGCTTCGCAGAAGGAGGTGACGGCTTCCCATTCCCTCTCGCTCCGTACCATGGCTCGCACCAGGGCCGGACGCGAGAGGTCGCCGCCGCCTATCGCCTCCACGAGGACACGGCGGTGCTCCGCCCAGGCAGGGCACACCTCCACCGTTCACCGAACACCTTAGTTAGCAATAACGGCAAGACGCGTTGACCTGCTTTTATTACTTATAGCTTCTGCCCGCGGCTTCGCCCGCGTGGATGTCGAAAAATATCCCACAGGAACGTACTACCGGAATTGAAAGTATCCTATGTGTTAATCCAGGTAAACAATGTGTTATTCTATTGCTTGCTTTGTGTTATCCATGGAGCAGGGCTCGGATTGATAAATGCATTGCTTGCTTTGTGTTATCCACGGAGCAGCGCTTGGATTGATAAATGATGGGTACGTATTTGAATATCGAAGATTAAAATACCTACGCTTAAAATACCAATGTTCAAAACATCGAAAATTTAAATATCGATTATATCAAAATGTCGAAAATTGTTATACCTAAGCTTAAAACGTCGAAGATTGAAATGCCGAGTGATTAAAATTTCGAATGATTCAAAATATCGAATGACATTATGCCTAAGTTCAAAATATCAACATTTCATACATCTAAATTCATAATATCTACGTTAAAAATACCTACTAGTTGAAATACCGAAAAAAAATTATATAGGCAGTATGAGTGTATTCATAAATGTAGGTAGATGTGAAATTCTCACACCCTGCAAACCCGTTGCTATTAAGAGTCATTAGTCTGTTTACTAGGGTGGAGCATGAAAGTATGAAAAAAAAATTTTTGTGAGATTTTTTCTTGTAATAGAGGGGGATTGGTGCCTTATATTAAAGTTGAAATAAATACATTTTTTCAATCAATTTGATCACTATCTTCTGCCTCCGCACTGACCTCAAAATTTTAATTTTAAATGAAAATAGTCTAGTACAGATAGACCAAATATTAAACGTAATTTAACGGTAAATGGGTGAATAAATAATATAAAATATATAATTCACATGTTTATTTATCAGAAAAACACGAAATTTAAAAAAAAAAACTATTATTAAAAAATACAATTAATTTGCACGAAAATCTCTTTTAGTCTCAAATTTTGGCATTACGTTCCGTGATTCCATTTTGGCTTTTATTGCACCCAGTCGTGACTTTTTGTACTTTGAGAAGTTGCAGCTTCCGTCGTTACTTTTATAGCCCGTTTAACAGTTTAAGTATGGCATGGAAGCCCCATGAACAACACTTCATCCTCATCACTTGATTGAACGATAGACTGAATTTCTTAGTCATACAAGTTTTTCGTAATCGGTGGTTCAGTTATTATTTCCTGCCAATTTATTAATCCAATATATGTCGAAGCATTGAAATTTATAGACGGCACTTCAAACGAAGGTTGAGGCATCTTGCGTGCCTTTAATATGCGCCGAGCTGCCAGTTCTCAAATGTGCTTCCTGTCATCTATTATCATTGCAAGGAGAATGCTCTCGGGATGTGCAAAATAGCTATTGCGTTGAATGATAGGATCAAAAACCTTTATGTCCTCTGAAGGCTTTAATCATGTTAAAAAGATGTTGCGTGCCATCTTTGCATGATGGTATATTTTTTATATAGAACCAAGATGGTGCGTAAACTTTTACTACAAATGTAGTTAAAGTTGTCAAGTTTTTTGATAGTGTCTCTGTTGTAACATACAATCGTAGTAGTAATTAGGCACGTGTGAGCCAACAGGCAAGTGACATTTTGCCTGGAGATCTGATTGCTAGATCTTCTGGGAAATCGCCTGAAACTACAGCTGAGCCAATCTTGTGCAGGTTCTGTTGATTTGTAATCAAATCTTCCATCAATTATCCTTCAGTGCGCAGATTATTTTTTAACAGGCAATTTTCACAAGTCCCAATTGCTTTCCCCAATGTTCCAGTGTAAGACTTAGGCCACAAAGTACCTCAGTCAAGATGAAAAAACAAGTCGCTGGTTTGCGAGAATAAGGATATAATTTAAAATTCTGTCAAATTGAATACTGTATGCCAAACGATCATTAATCTTTGATATTTTGTCGTGAACAGACATGCAACGAACGAAAACGGCGAAATAACGAACGTTGATTCCAAATCGGCGTTGCATCTCTGTTTTTGATATTATGATAGATTTATCGTCGTTTGGCGTACATTATTCAATTTGACAGAATTGTGATATCGTCCTTATTCTCGCAAACCTTCGAAGTGTCTCAAATGAAGTTCACTCATGTGGAGTAAACAAATTACCCACTGGATACTTGCCAGTATTCACATTGGTACCATCCCAACCGATTACCATAAGATGATGTTGTGAAATGCCATCATGTGACAGGAACTCTATCATCGCAGTTTATATTCCTTTCGCTGAACCAAAGTTAGGTATTACCTACGTACCCACCCGCGCGCCCTCACTTTCTTATTTTAAATTATAAACATAAGTTTATGCAGTCTTTTTCTTATGTTTCGAAAATAAACTGTAACTGCAATAATGTTTGGGAATAAAATCGGTCAGTTTATTAAAATTTCACACATTTACATGTCGTCAAACTGGAATCTAAAATCTTTCTTTTTTCAAAAATTCAATGACGTTGCGGAGGCTGTTACTGTTAATCAAATCAAATAATATTTTGCATGGATTAATTTAAGTCTAAAAGGCATACATTTTTCACTATTAGATCACTCACAACCAAAAATTTTTTTTTCGCTCCACCCTACTGTTTACTGCGTAAATGTAACGTAGTCCTTGTTTTTTTTGTAACCCACCTAGTAACTGATTACCATCTAGCAGCAAACAAGCATGCAGCAATCATGCAACATGCAAGCAAGCATGGTTTCTGTCACGGCTCCGGCGCTGCAGGGCTCCGGCAGTCCCACGCGAGCTTAACGTCGCAGATGGTCTAAACGCTCACCACCGCAGCTTCGGCTTGTTGGCCGGCTTCGCCGGCCAACCTCAGCTGCGGCGGCGGGTGTTAAAACCACCTGCTCCTCAGCTCGCGGGCTGCCTCGCCCCTCCGCGCCTACGCGATTCTAAATTACACTCTAGGGGTAGGGCAGACAAGACTACGTGGAGTCGGTTTTGCAGCGATACGTTTCTGTCACTAACTTTAGTAGCACAACATATTGACTTTCAAGAAAATATTTTAATTTAAAGACCTAAATAATACCTTCACGATTGACCTATGCTTGTACACTAGACACTGATTTTCATGGATAAAATAGGTCAAAATTGTTCCAAAACCGAATTGGGGCACCCCGAATTCACGTAGTCTTTTGGCTGTTACCCCTAGAGTGTATATAAAAATCCGGAGGCGCGAAGGGAGGACAACCCCCGCCCGCTGTAACAAAGCATAGGCTCCCGTGGGAGCCGTAGCGGCTGAGGCTGGTCGCCGGAGGCGACCAGCAAGCCGAAGCTGCGGAGGTGAACATGGGTGCCTATTCTTTGTTACGCAAGGGCGAAGGGGTTGCACTTCCCGTAGCGCCGGAGACGTTGCAGAAGCAACCTTTTTCCACTCATACTACTTACATCAATTTTTTTTCGATATTTTAACTTGTAGGTACGTATTTTTAAGGTGAATTAATGAATGTATTAAATGTTGAAAATTAACCCATTTTTACACGTAGGTATATTCATTTTCGATGTTCTATGTACCCATCGATATTTAGGACGTTCGATAGTTTGTACTTCGATATTTAGGACATTCGATAATCTGTATTTCGATATTTGGATCTTTCGATGTAACTTTTGTAGATATTTAGATTTTAGATATATTGGACGTAGGATATTTAACCATTCGATACTATAAACTTTCGTTATTTTAATTTCCGGTTTTATGGTCGTTCGATTTTTCCATTTTCGATGTTATGAACATCGATATTTTAACAGTAGGTATTTTAATCTTCGATATTCAAATACGTACCCTAAATGATTGATGTAGGATAATTAATCCTAAAAACCTAACAATAGTGACGGAAATATATAACGGAACGGCAAATTACCTACTTGCATGACAAATTTGAAGGCAACTTTAAAGCGAAAATATAAATTCTCTTTATTCCCTGGGAATTTCGAAAAATAATTGTTACCTAAATTATACAAATGAAGATTTTACTTAACTTGCTGTTCACAGGGGTTTGAGACTATTTATTTTTTAGTCTATATTTAAAGTATCTCTTTAAATACTACTTTACGAGGTTCTGCCCTCAGGTGCTAATACAACCAGGCTTCTAGATGAGCTCACTCTCAAGCAGGCCACGTAAAACTGGCCGTGCGAGAAGCAGTCCCCTCTAAGATCATATCCCGCTGTTTACAGTGACTGTCCCCGAGACTTATTATTCGTTATTGCCAAACATACCATAAGGGGACTGCGGCTTTTTAAACTCGAATGGATACTCTGACGGTGTTAGTGGTATCTGCGGTATATAGTACACCGATTCACCTTGAGCACATCCAGTAAATACAATGGCCTCTACCACGTTTTGATGTGAGGTTTTCACACACAACCTGGTCCCATTGCTCAACTTAGCCGGATTAAGATTTTGTAGTAGCATTAATGGAGCTCCCACTTTGAGGATAAGTGTGTGAGACAAAGACCAGATGGGTTGAATAAATTTAAGAGCTCCTTAGGATATATATACAGCAACATTCTTATAAATTCGACACGTATGCATGTAATATAAAAATAATAGTTAAAAAAAACACGCTTCCATAGAAAATCAAACTAAAAAGTAGAAAATAATTGAAAAAAAGCATGGGGTGCCTGATATCATTAAAAAAGGACCTTAAAAAGCACCCCACGCTTTTGTTCCTTTATTTTCTACTTTTTAGTTTGGTTTTCTATGGAACCGGGTTTTTAGTTTTTTTTAATTATTATATATTTTCTATTTTTTGGGTGTTTCAAATTTTGAGACGTATGTCAGCGTAGTTTGTGACGTATGTCAGTGTAGTTTTTGAAGACAGTTTTTTGCTGTCCTGGTAACCCTGGCAAGGATAATGGCAAACATTTATATAATTATTGCATTGTCATCGGTCTTTGGCAGGTGTGCATAGTTTGAATGAAATCTGGTCGTTTCAAGTGGGTCAAAATCGCGCTATAAGGAGTCGGTTACAAACAAACATACAAACAAACAAACATACAAGTGAAGCTAATATAAAGCGTGCAATTAAGACACATGTTTTTTTGCCTGTGTTTATTTCATTGAATTATTTTGAATAGCTTCTGCCCGCGGCTTTACCCGCGTGGCCTACAAGAAACAAATGACTCTTTTTTTTAGAAACAAACATACGCGCTCTCACTACCTCTCAATTTAATATACGAACTCACAATATCCCAAATAAAGCAAATAGGACGAAGTTCTCCGTAAAACTAAACTAACTTCTGGGATGAGAGTAGTATAGTTTTATTAAAACTCATGCGTATGTGAAAAGATTTATTTAAGAGACAATCAGAAGTGGATAATTAACAATTAATATTGTTTACTACGAAATACTGGGCCTACCGCAGAATTTCTTTGTAAACAATATTTTTTGTTTTTACTTCAGGTTCTAGAATCACCAGGCTGCTCTGTAAGCTTACTCTTGAGCAGGCCACGTATAACCGACCGTGTGAAAATCAGTTCGCCCTTAAGTCTACCCCTGTTAAATTAAGTGTTTTGACTTGAGATTTATTTATGGTCTTGTCAAAGCATACTTTGAGAGGAAACTTTACTCTTTTGAACTCGAAGGGGTAGTTCGATGGCGTTAGAGGAATCCTCGGAATAAACACGACTCCTCTCAAAAACAACGTGTCAGTATAGTTGCCTCGATAACATTTCGTTACAATATTTTCACTCACAACCTGGTGTCATTGCATAATTTTGGCGGTTTTAAATTACGCAGCAACATAAATGGGCGCCAACTCTAACAATAAATTTTTAAACCTACATATGTGAGTTGAGAGACCAAGAAGCTTCAATGTGTTAAGAAACTAAACCGGGTAATGTATGGCATCACCATTGTTTATCACTCGAGTCCACTGATTTATAATTATTTTCAACTCCTTCGAACGATTTCAAAAGAATTTCATCCTTGATTGTGGCTTGGTCGTTGTGTTTTTTTACTTTAATGCATAAACCAAATCGCACTATTGCTCACTGAACGTACAGATTTATTTATGTATGTGCGTAAAATATTATAGTAGGTATGTGCCCAATTCCTTTTAACTTATAAAGTTGCATAGGTACCTATCTATTAAAGAATTGTTGGTGTAGTTATTCAGTTTTATCTAATGTGGAAACAAACGCGTTTTTTTACACGTACTGACTTCATTATCATCTGCCTATCCTTTTCCCAACTATGTTGGAGTTCGGTTTCCAGTCTTACCGGATGCAGCTGAGTACCAGTATTTTACATGGAGCGACTACCTACCTGACCTCCACAACCAGTTACTGGGTAATACGATACCCCTTGGTAAGACTGGTTGTCAGAATTTCGGGCTTCCGGCGACCCGTAACGACGGTCTAAGATCTACGAAAGACAGCCGGGATCGGCATCATGAAACTTTGTACACATATTGTTAGAGGTATTAGAAGTGACATAAGATAATGTTTATGAAAAAAAAATGCGAAAGATAAAATTCGGTACGGGGTAAGTTTGAACCCCAAGAAAGGACATAGGCCTATTTTTATTCCGTGCTATCGTCTCCGTCCACGATAACGGACATTTACGCGGACGAAGTCGCGGACAAAAGTTTGTTAGTTCATATTAATATCAGTTACATATTTGATACTTCTTGATACCTTGGTTGAGATTGGACACCGGTGACGACAATGCGCTTCCCGGGCTGCCCCGCACGCCATGCGCACGTCTACCATTCCATGTAAGATTTTCGAAGCCGTATTTGACACAGTAAAGGGATGATTTTGGAAAAATTGTGATACACGTGTCTCATAATTATACTTGAAAAGTATGTATACCAATTTTTGTGTCGATCCACCCAGAGAATAAAAAGTTTCATAGAAACTTCAACCCCCCATTTCACCCTCTTAGGGGTGGAATTTCGAAAAATCCTTTCTTAGTGGATACTTACTCTTTACAAAGAACACACTCTCCAAATTTCATGCTTCTAGGTCCAGTGGTTTAGGCTGTGCGTTGATATATCAGTCAGTCAGTCAGTCAGTCAGTCACTCAGGACTTTGAATTTTATATATATAGATTACTAATAATTTATATTAGATTCAGTGCACTTTCGTCGACCGTGTTAGCTGGGTGTATTCAAACATTTTATTAACATTTTTACATTAAGAACAGTTTTAAGCGGAGACAATAATAGTGTTCAACATAAACATTTGTTTCTCCTCAAAAACACCGACACCTTGCTAACTACCCCAACAATAATGTATATTATTTAACGCTACCCTAAAGCTACTCGCACGAATTTATTTTGCTTGTGGGCGAATCGACAACTCCAGAAATACGTACTAGGCACTATTGCCTGGTACGTATTTCTGAAGTTGTCCATTCAATCAGTAATCGGTTCGATCACAACCTACGAGGTTGTTGGCTGTTTAACCAGACTTGCCTACCTTAATAAATAAAGGCCACAGGCCAGGGATTGAAAACTTACAACTAAAGCGACTACTCGATAAAGACACCTCCTGTGGGGTCCAGACCTCGGCTCAGGGCATCGCTGGTGGAGGGCCAGCAAGGGACGGACTGAATCGAAAAGATTATTATTAAGGGACAAATTTACTCAGCGGCTCAGCGGCGCAGGCTGACTCGAGCAAGGGCCAGGGTGGAAGTTCTTGAAGTAGTAAAATTGCAAATTATAATTAATTTTTTTAACTTTAATCAAACTCCATTGATTAAATGTTAATTAAATTTAATTCAACTTTTGATAGATTGTTTTGATATTTTTTTAAATCTTTATTTCTATAAACTTTGTTACAACGGTGTTTAAAAATGATCTTATTATGTTTATACATAAATTGTAACTTATCTTTTCACATAGGCTATTTGTGAAATAATAAAATTAGGCATACACATGTGTATATACACAGACACACACATACCCACACGCACGCGCACTCCCACTCAGTAACACTCACTCACACACATAGACAAACTCATAATCACTCACAATTTTACCTCGATATATGTACTTGTATGAGACAGTTATTTGTGAAGATGAAATGCAAATTTATTATTCCCTCCAACTGGATGAAATCTACTTTTAGTCCTAGTGCAGAGTCAAAAGACTTTTGTAGTTCATATATATTTATTTATTTTGGTTCACCAGCTATTCTTACACTGGTTTTATGATAAACGTAAAATGCAAAAATATGTTTGCTACAGTGCGACGATCACATGAGTACAGGAAAACTCCGCAACCAAAAAAAGTTGTATACAAAAATATTAATAGTTTCAAATTATTTTTAAATTTCGAATTACTGACATTATTTTTTAATTACATATCTAGAAGTCTAAATAAATTATTAAAGTCTAAATAAATTATACGCTAACAAATCGTCTTTGATGATACATTACAGCTTGACGAAACGTCCATTACGAATAACAAATTTCGGGGGTTTATGATTGTGTTCCAAGTTAGCTCTTACTAAGAACCTTTCATCAGTGTTGGTGATGACCAGCTGAGCTTTGCAGATATGTCCGGAGGAGCAGCTCCAGGTGTTTGTGGCCTGACGTCGCCAGTGACAGTAGAACGAGTATCCGTTTACAATAGCCAGCTCTTTACCATCGTTTTTCTTTACCCAGTACACTGAAAGAGAGAAACGGTGTAAACTGAGTGTATTTTTTCGTAGAAATGAGAATACCTCACTTCATCGGAATAATTTTGGCCAGTCAGAGTGATGGTAGTGGAGTTGCAGCGTATGTACTAATATTGCCACTCTAATTGCACTTGGATTACCGAACAAATACACAAATTTCTTGACAAATAGTCTTTTTTAATGGTAAAAATAATTTTATTTTCATTGACATCATTAACATAACATTTAAGCTAATAGACTTAAAATAATATTATTAGTATGTTCGTATTTAGGTATTTAAAAAAGAGGGAAAACGTACAACGGCACACGGCATCAAATAATTTCTCCGCATCGCTGTCAACAAGAAAAATGCCCAAATGGCTGGTAGTATATATGTGGGTAGGTTTGAAATCGAAACACACAACACAGCTACGAAGAATCACTGAATTCTAAATCACCATACCTACATACCTACTTTAGGAGTCAGGGTATTTAAATATTGACCTTCATATTAAGTTTCATTTCTTATCGTCAGAAGGATACTGTTAAAGGATTTTTGGTGAAAAAGAAATATTTATTTTTTCAGGTAATACATTAAGCAGGTTCATAGTTAACATCAAGTTGAGAAGATATGAGTAGCTTCAAATATTATCTACAGCTAGGTTAAAATATATAATTAATAACCAGTGGGCCCCAAAATAGACTGTTAGACTGTAGCTTCGGGCTCAGAATATAAATTTTAGAGTGGAGATTAGAGAGGTGATTTCAGGTATGAGAGTGTAATGTACTGTTTTTGTGGGTAGTGTGTGGTGGCATGTGTGTATGTGTATCGAATTTATTTATTAATTCGAAACATAAATCGTCACCATAGCCGAAATCAATATGTTATGTATCAATTTTTATTACAATTGCTTTTTACAGTTTAATATAATATCCTTTATTAATTATATATTTTGGGGCTGCATGACTGTGTTCCAATTTAGCTTTTACCAGGAGCCTTTCCTTATTGTTGATGGTGATCAGCTGCGCCTTGCAAGTATGTCCCGCAGAGCAGCTCCAGATACTGGTTGAAATATTTCGCCGATGATAATAGAATGAGTAGCCATTTACGACGGCAAGCTCTTTGCCATTGTGTTTCTTTACATACGTCACTGAAATAAACAGATGATCATGACTAAGTTTCTGTTGCCTAAGGTAATTGTGTAAATCTGTAGTAGAATTTTTACTCTTATACACATCAGGTTAGGTTAAAAAAAAACACAAAGTTACATATAAAACTATAATTATCTGAAAGACAGAGAACACTGAAAGTTTACAAAAAAAAAAAAACACAAACTACTTACTATGTAAGAAGTAACTTAAAAATATTAACCAAAAAATAATAAGAAATGGAATTCCTCTTTGCTCAAAATGGAGACTACTAAGATACCCCAAGTAACGAGTTTTATTAAATTACTACGATACAATGACTAGAAAATTGAACCAAAATCTGACTAGACAGACGCTTACTTCACGAACTCTTAATTCTCCTTCTCTTATATCTGAGCAAACTATATTATCATATTAAAGGGGAAGCGATAAGGTAGCCCGCGAGTTTTATAATTTTCTTACGGTTTTTGTAATTTGCAGGTCAGTTCTACGCTGTATATTGAACAACTATGATACGCCTGAATACATTCCGTGGCAAAACATACAAACCAGTCAACATAATAGTTGTTAGCAAGGTTGGAGGTATGAGGAACAGGGTGTATAGTTAACTGAACCTCCGCAGAAAAGGGAGGATGCTCCGATTAGACGGGTGTCGGTGTATGGTGGGCAACTGCCTGGCAATTGTTTCCTTTTCTTTGGGATTGACATATCGCACGTTGACCTATGAGGTTGACGGCTGCTTAACTGGACTTGGCTGTGTCTACCTTCCTAAATGAAAGCCTTCTGACAAGGCTTGAAAACTGAAAACTAGAGCGACTGCTCACTGAGGACACTCCCTCTGGAGTACGGTCCTCGGCCTAGACATCGCAGGCAGAATAAACGATGGATATCGAGACGTTGAATATATGCTAGTTGCGCAGTAAACTCTGCCTGCGTGACGCAAGAGTTTGCGTGACGTCGGTATGATGCGTATTTTGCATGTGGCGGTCTATGCCGCTACACAAGTATTAATTTAATTTAGTAATTTGATCGCAGTAATTTGTCACTAGCAGCTTGAACATTGCATTTGTGTCCTTTGTAATAGGCAAACTCCGTATCGCCTACATGGGCGAAATGTGGTCTTCTTGTGTATATCCACCCTTGGACGATTACCGGTACGTATCATGTCATGTAAAAGTCTTCACATAAAACCCGCCACTTATTATAAAAGATGGCGGCTTATGATTGTGATTCAGCTTAGATAACAAAACCGTGCGACATGCTGGGTCGTCTCTGTTAGTGACCAACATTCTTGCTTTGCATATCGCTCCGTTGGTGCAAGTCCAGGTGCAGTTATTTGTAAACTGTTTTTGGCAGAAGAAAGTGTATCCGTTGACAATTGCCAGTTCTTTACCATTGGGTTTTTTGACCCATTGTACTAAAAGAAAAAACAATTAACCATATTAATAACGAGGATGTCTGATGAAAGAGAATTGGTTTGTCTAATTCCAATTTTATTAAGTACTAAAAATCTTTACTTAAATATAAGAAGTAGGAACATTATAGGGTAATTAAAAATCTGAATGAAAGTTAAAACATGCGATGCATATACTCGTAATTCAAAATTAAAACACTTTGTCTTGGAGCATAAATATCTTTAATAAAACTAAACACAATTCAGGTAACAATAATATCCTGAAAGGAAATTTACTTTATAATGATTAAATTACTCACCTATCCCATAACTCATTTATTCCCATAACTCATTTCACAATCGTGTACGTAAACTCAATTTTATTTTACAAAACAATAGTTTATTTCTTTTATAAACAACAACAAAAATGTACAATGTGTAATGTATAGAAAATTTCTATGTATCAAACTTGCGGTCGTCTTATAGTCAAAAGTATTTTAAATAAAACTAAATAAATAAGACGCAATATGAGTAACAATTACATCCTGAAAGCTAATAAACTTTATAATATTGATAAATGACTTTATTTCTGTAAGTAGGTTTCTACAAATACTTTCTTTACACATCAGTCATATTTAAAAACTAGGTGAGATCGGCGTTTTCTATCTGACTATTCTGAGATTGATGAGACTATTCAAAGAAACGATGGATGGGTTGTGTGAATTATGACATGCATAGAAAGGGGTAGAGAACCGAGATAACAATAATAGAGAAGTGTGGAAGAAAAAAGCATGTTGCACTGACCCCAAATAAATTGGGACAAGGGCAGGAAAATGTTGACATTAACTTAGTCACATTATCTTAGTCAGATTAGTGTCTGAAACGGTATTTTGAGAAATTCACCAAATAGATTGAGTGGATCTATCCAGTCAGTGCATGCGTTGATTAGTAATCATGCAGCTCAACTCAGACCTTAAAGAGCTCTGGGATTCGACAAACAATACCATAGAAAGAACTTTTGGGTAGGCTGCATAAGTTACTCAAACTGCCCATATGAGAAAAAATAAAGTATTAATAATAAAAAAACATTGTCGTATCCCCAAGTTCGATCTAGCGAACTAGCCCGGTCGGAGCCAAGAGGATACCTGGAAGTGGGCTGCTGTCACCAGGGCACCTTTAAGGTTTGGTCCGAAACCGAGTCAGATTAATCTGGACGCCTTGGTTGAGAGTCTTGATAGTGTTCGGCTCGTCGATTGGAGTGCGCCTTTGATAGTAGTTTCAAGGTCAGAGGCTCTTTGGCCTTAGGGTTCCACTGCCTCAATACTCTCTTGAGGTTTTGTTTAATTAAAACTTGAAATTTTAATTATTTAATTTATTTGTGGAAAATACTTTACACTACTACTTAACACTATTACTCTAAGACTTAGCAGATAGATGCTGACTGACTAAAAGTTCAGCTATATACTGACTGACTGTTCAGATACTGACTGACTGACTGGGGCTCGCAGGCCGCCTTATATAGTACGGTGTAAACAAGTTTGTTTATGTTACACAATGTTTTTTAATTATTATGAAACTAGCTGTGCCTGCGACTTTGTTCGCGTAGGTGTCGGAAAACAGCATTATGCCGCTTATAGCAGACTAGCTTCTGCCCGCGGCTTCGCCCGCGTGGATGTCGAAATATCCCACAGGAACGTACTACCGGGATTGAAAGTATCCTATGTGTTATTCCATTGCTTGCTTTGTGTTATCCACGGAGCAGCGCTCGGATTGATAAATGATTGATGTAGGATAATTAATCCTAAAACCTAACAATAGTGACGAAAATATATAACGGAACGGCAAATTACCTACTTGCATGACTTTGAAGGCAACTTTAAAGCGAAAATATAAATTCTCTTTATTCCCTGGGAATTTCGAAAAAAAATTGTTACCTAAATTATTCAAATGAAGATTTTACTTAACTTGCTGTTCACAGGGGTTTAAGACTATTTATGTTTTAGTCTATACTTAAAGTATCTCTTTAAATACTAATTTAGAGGTTCTGCCCTCAGGTGCTAATACAACCAGGCTGCTAGAAGAGCTCACTGTCGAGCAGGCCACGTAAAACTGGCCGTGCGAGAAGCAGTCCCCTCTAAGATCATATCCCACGTTTATAGTGACTGTCCCCGAGACTTATTAATCGTCATTGCTAAACATACCATAAGGAGACTGCGGCCTTTTAAACTCGAATGGGTACTCCGACGGTATTAGTGGTATCTGCGGTATATACAATAGTACACCGATTCACCTTGAGCACAGTTAGTAAATACAATGGCGTGGCCTCTACCACGTTTTGATGTGAGATTTTCATACATAACCTGATCCCATTTCTCAACTTGGCCGGATTAACATTTTGTAGTAGCATTAATTATTGAAGCACCCACTTTGAGGATAAGTGAGGAGGAGACAAAGACCAGATGGGTTGAATAAATTTAAGAGCTCCTTAGGATATATAAGGTGTATCTATTCATACACGAAATATTTTAAGAGGTACACCTGCAGGTGATAAAGAAGCTATAGAAGCAAAAAGAAATTTTTTATCTAAGCGTTTTTGAATTTTCGTAATTATTATAATTTTAAAACTTTTACTCCAAATTCTATGAATCGGCGGCTTGACGCTGCGACCGGACGGCACAAGCATGGCCGCGGTGTCTCGGGCCGTAAAAAATAAAAAGGAGTCAGTATTTCTTATGCGGGTCAAATAATTTATAAATATTAATTTTTGAAAAAAATACATTTAAATTTTTTTTTTCGTTGCTGTAGCTGTACCTCTTAAAATATTTCGTGTATAAATAGATACACCTTATAAACAGTATCATCCTTATGAATTCGACACGTATGCATGTAATATACCTAATTAGGACAGATGTTTTTTTGCCTGTGTTTATTTCATTGGTTTATTTTGAATAGCTTCTGCCTGCGGCTTTACCCGCTTGGCCTACAAGAAACAAATGACTCTTTTTTTTAGAAACAAACATACGTGCTCTAACTACCTCTCAATTTAATATACGAACTGACAATATCCCAAACAAAGCAAATAAGACGAAGTTCTCCGTAAAACTAAAATAATCTCTGGGATGAGAGAAGTATAGTTTTAATAGAACTCAAAGCGTATGTGAAAAGATTTGTTTAAGAGACAATCAGAAGGGGATAATTAACAATTAATATTGTTTACTACGAAATACTGTGCCTACCGCAGAATTTCTTTGGAAACAATATTTTTTGTTTTTACTTCAGGTTCTAGAATCACCAAGCTACCCTGTGAGCAGTGGTCTCGAACCTACCGATTTTTCGGTATTTCTACCGATATGGGCTCTGTTCTACCGAAATACCGAAATATAACGAATATTCTACAATTTCACAGTACACATGGAAATGTCATTTACCGATTTTGGGTACAAGTTTACCGTTTTTAACTGGCAATTCTACCGATCTCGCTCTATAACGTTCGAGACCACTGCCTGTGAGCTTACTCTTGAGCAAGCCACGTATAACCGACCGTGTGAAAATCAGTTTTCCTTTAAGTCTACCCCTGTTAAATGAAGTGTTTTGACTTAAGATTTATTTATAGTCTTGTCAAAGCAGATTTTGAGGGGAAACTGAACTGAACTGACTTTTGAAGTCGAAGGGGTAGTTCGATGGCGTTAGAGGAATCCTACACAGACTCCTCTCAGAAACAACGTGTCAGTGTAGTTGCCTCGATAACATTTCCTTGCAATATTTTCACTCACAACCTGGTGTCATTGCATAATTTTGGCGGGTTTAAATTACGCAGCAACATAACTGGGTGCCAACTCTAAATTTTTATACCTACATTTGTGAGTTGAGACACCGAGAGGCTTCAATGTGTTAAGAAACTAAACCGGGTAATGTATGGCTTCATCATTGTTTATCACTCGAGTCCACTGATTTATAATTATTTTCAACTCCTTTGAACGATCTCAAAATAATTTAAATGATGATTGTGGCTTGGTCGTTATATTTTACTTTAATGCATAAACCAAATCGCACTATTGCTCACTGAACGTACAGATTTATATGTTAGTGCGTAAAATATAATAGCAGGTATGTGCCCAATTAGTTTTTACTTATAAAGTTGCATAGGTACCTATCTATTATAGAATAGTTAGTGTAGTTATTCAATTTTATCTAATACAGAAACAAACGCGTTTTTTACACGTACTTACTTCATCATCTAGCCTAGCCTTTTCCCAACTATGTTGGGGTTCGGTTTCCAGTCTTACCGGATGCAGCTGAGTACCAGTATTTTACATGGAGCGACTACCTACCTGACCTCCACAACCCAGTAACTGGGTAATACGATACCCCTTGGTAAGACTGGTTGTCAGAATTTCGGGCTTCCGGCGACCCGTAACGACGGTCTAAGATCTACGAAAGACAGCCGGAATCAACGGCTTAACATGCTTTCCGAGGCACAGAAGGGTCTTATTATGTAAAGATGGTCACCCATCCACGGACTAACCGTGGCAAGCGTAGCTTAACCTGAACGATCGACCCGTGCGGCTGTTATAATTTGCAAATAATAATAATACATATTAAGTTTGTTTGTTACGCTTTCACGCCAAAACTACTTAACCGATCATCATGAAACTTTGTACACACATTCTTAGAAGTAGGTATTAGAAGTAACATAAGATCTTTTTATGAAAAAAAAAATTGCGAAAGATAAAATTCGGTATGGAGTAAGTTTGAACCCCAAGACAGGATATAGGCCTATTTTTATTCCGAGATATCGTCTCCGTCCACGATAACCGACATTTACGCGGACAAAGTCGCGGACGATAGTTAGTTAGTTCATATTAATATCAGTTACATATTTGATACTTCTTGATACCTTGGTTGAGATTGGACACCGGTGACGACAATGCGCTTCCCGGGCTGCCCCGCACGCCATGCGCACGTCTACCATTCCACGTAAGATTTTCGAAGCCCTAT
Organism: Aporophyla lueneburgensis; assembly: GCA_932294355.1. Lineage (NCBI taxonomy): Eukaryota > Metazoa > Arthropoda > Insecta > Lepidoptera > Noctuidae > Aporophyla > Aporophyla lueneburgensis. Next base: position 8,549,070 of record OW028742.1, read on the forward strand.
TTGAAGCAGTAAAGGAATGATTTTGGAAAAATTGTCGCATAATTATAATCGTGTCACATAATTATACTTGAAGAGTATGTGTACCAATTTTTGTGTCAATCGACCCAGAGAATAAAAAGTTTCATAGAAACTTCAACCCCTCATTTCACCCTCTTAGGGGTGGAATTTCGAAAAATCCTTTCTTAGTGGATACCTACTCTTTACAAAGAACACACCCTTTAAATTTCATGCCTCTAGGTCCAGCGGTTTAGGCTGTGCGTTGATATATCAGTCAGTCAGTCAGTCAGTCAGTCAGTCACTCAGGACTTTGAATTTTATATATATAGATTAATGTAGACATCTGGCAGCAAGGGAAGCATGAAAGTAGAATAAATGCTGTGGAAATGCGTTCCTTGCAAAGCATGTGTGGTGTGACTATGAATGATAGGCTGAGGAATGATGTGATAAGAGAACGGTGTTCTTTGAAAGAAAATGTAGTGACAAAATTGAAAAAAGTATGCTTAGATAGTTTGGTCACATGACCAACTCAACATTGAGAGGATGAATGAAGGACGACTCACCAAAGGTATTTACAAGGCAGATGTCAGTGGAAACACTGGGAGGGAACGCCCTAGGAGGATATGTAGTGACCTTATTGGTGATGTTCTTCGGAAAGGTCAGGTGCGTAGTACTCGTAACCAGCGTGTGTTTATGACCAATTGTATGAACCTAAATGAATCAAAAGAAATGTGTCGAGATCGTAGCAGGTGGCGTTCCGTGGTTTCTGCCTACCCCCATGGGAAAAAGGCGTGATTGTATGTATGTATGTATATATTACTGTAGACTAGCTGCTTCGCCCAGGAAATTATCACACGGCAACATGCTGCCGGAACAAAAAGCCTACGTTATAATATCAGCTATGTAACTCTTTTTAAAATCAGCTATCTGTGAAAAATAAAACATGTATTTGGATATTTTTTTATTTATTATTTGAAAGAAAGAACTTACAATGTCACGCTTAAACTACAAAAAAAAAAAAAACAACAACGGAACATAAAGAACAACAACAATAGAACATAAAGGGTTATATAACTGTGCCATCAACAAGGTTCTCCATCGACACACCAAAATACAAAGACAACTGCATTAAATATACAAAGAAAAACACATATTATAGTAATACATGTAAAATACAGTTGCTGCTTAGGACCACTATAGATATCAAAAAGGACGACAATATAGAGATCTGCCGATATTTTTAAAAAGTTCTATTTTGGGTCTTTACATACTCTTTAAATATGTGAGGTCTTGAGGAACTGAGTATTTGGTCAGTACTAAGCACAAGACGTGGTCTACCGCATGGCGGATAAAATGTGGGCTCAAATAACACAGAATTGATATCCTGAGACAGTAGAGCGGAGTCATGGCAGATCACTTAGGAAACGACGGGATTACTTTTGTAATGGAGGGAAGCCTTTGCCCAAGAATGGGACAGCGTAGGCAAGTAAAAATCTAAAAATAAAAAAAATAAACAGAAGACTGCACTAATAGCAGAGTAATTATAACATTAAACCAAAGTCTTTAATACCCCCCTACAAATCGTATTCACTGGAGGAGGATGAGTATGTTCTAGCATTGACGATAAGACCCTACGTTTTGACGGATTTAGATCCTTTGTCATTACCAGCCTTGCTTTGCAGTTTCTTCCGGCGGTACAATTCCAAACGTTTTTATTCTTGCGTCTGTGGCAGTAGAAGGTGTAGTCATTTACAACGGCAAGCTCGTGTCCGTCACCCTTCCTGATGTAAGTCACTGAAAATGAAAACTTTGTTTTAAAAAACTGTTATAATTGGCAGGAATAATTTGGTAGCCAGTTCTATAGCACTTTGTAGTCACCCATATGATAGGTCGAGCAGTGAACAATCATTTCCATCGAATACAACTCATATTAATAGAGACATGCCTAAGAGCTCATGAAATCATGGCATCAAATAAAAAAAAAAAAACAAGAAATTATATTGACTGTTGGAAAAATCACAAATTGATCTCAATGCTGTAAGTGATATCGAAACGCATCATAAAATTAAGGTTTTATCATTAACAGTAATAGTTCGGTCAATCTAGACCAAAAATGAGAGTGAAAGTGCATAAATTCTATACAAAATGAAAATCAGTAAAATTGTTCAAAACATAATTAAAAATAAAAGATTTAAGTTACTCATCATTCCCGTGTATGGAAAAAAAATAATCAAGGTCAAAGGTCAAAAAATTAGATTTTCGCGATTTTCAGCAAAACGGTTTTATCATAAAAGTACTTCAGACAAAAATTATAGATCATATAATTATCTATGAAAAATAAGCCAATTCTTTTTGCCGACGAGCCACCGTTTCTGAGATATAACGATTCCAAGAGTTGTAAAAGTTGTTATCGTCATTCAGGGTGCTGTAGAGGCTGCCCCGCTACTGCAGCACATCAGGGATGTTCGCAGACGCAAGTGTGGATTGTTTCTTTTCCACGATGCGTAAGCGCTGTGCGTCCCTGGTGCGTGGGGTGTGGGGCAGCAACAAAAGTATCCTGTCTCTAATCTCGAGGAGGCTAGGCTGTCCGTACGTGAATCGCTGCTGCGCCATTTCCTATGAAATGGTACAGCCGTGGTGACGCGTCGGACAGTGCTGTCGCTATGGATGTAAGGATGTATAATTAAGTTACCTTAGTTACCAACATAGGATAAGTATACCAACAATTGAGTCATTGGTTACTTAAAAAAATATATATACATATATTATATTATTATTTATACATTTTTTTAATTTTGATATATATGTATAAAATGGCTTGGTTACCAACTAGACCCTACAGACTGGGGTTGGAAGTAGGTCAACAATACATTAGAGCCAGTTCAAACTTTACTCCTATCTGGGCCGGAAAAACTGTTGAACACCATTTTTTGCAACTGCAAAAAGCGATGCAGTGCTAAATGTGGTTGCAAAAAAGTGGAAATGTTTTCTTCTCTGACATGTACAAATTGTCAAGGCCGGTTGTGCTCTAATGTTGAATCACCAACAGTGGAGGATTCGTACGATTCCAACGAAGTGTCATGCGATACATCGCTATTGACGCAATTTACTTACACTCAAAATTAAGATGAAGAAGAAGCAGAAGAAGAAGATGAACAAGAAGAAGATCAGGAAGAAGAACAAGAAGAATTTGAAGGTTACGAATCAGACGAATGAACTAAACTCCTTTTTTTAAATTTACATCTCTTTTATCTTTTCCAATCTATGAAAATTTCCGTTATTTTGCAATAGTTTTAAATTAAACAAGATCACAACTGACTATGACGATAACATTTACAACTTTTTGAATCGTTATATCTCAGAAACAGTGGCTCGTAGGAAAAAAAGTATTGATTTGTTTTTCATAGATAATTTTATGATCTACAATTTTTATCGGGGGTATTTTTATGATAAAACTTACCGTTTTGCTGAAAATCGCGAAAAAATCATTTTTTTGACGTTTGACCTTGAGTACAATTTTTTCCATACACGGAAATGATGGGGAACTTACAATTTTTATTTATAATTATGTTTTGAACAATTTTACTGATTTTCAGCTTGTTGGGAATTTAAGCACCTTGGAATATCTAAATTGACCGGAGTATAATTTGATTGCCTTTTAATTACTTATTTACAGTTTATTAGAAGAATCGATATTATATTATTTTTATGCCTTAGTTATTGCCACCATAATCCTATACAAAACTATAGTGTGTACACAACCGCATTAAGTATTTGGAAAAGATGGTAATACATATATGGTGATGTTATAATGTCGCTATGCACATCCATCTATAGTCTTAACAATTCTCCGTACCGCCACTTCGACTGGTTCTATGCTTTTGGCATTCAGCGGATTCCTGCGGCCATTACTAGGTCACCGGTAACTTGTGGGAGGCCTTCCGACGCTACAACTTCCACGGTCGCCACTCCAGAACCTTTCGACAACATCAGCCACATATCCACCATACCATCATATCCTCACATAAAACCCATCCACAACCATGAAGCTTGGCGGTGGATATTTGTGCTCCAGCTTAGCAGATATAACGTTCCGCTTCAGAGGTTCAGATTCGCTGCAGGTGATCAGTCTAGATCTAGTCTTTACAGAGCCATCCATTGGTGCACGTTCATATCTTTGTTTTCGCGTTGTTCTTGTGACAATAGAACGTGTAACCGTTCACCATCACCAGTTCTTTTCCATTCCTCTTCATCATCCATTTGACTGAAAAAGAATTGCTTTTTTAAGGGCGATACGCTTATTGAGTCTGAAATTTATTTCTTGCGTTTTTTTACTGTATGCATCATGTCTTAGAACCAAAAAAAGAACACATAGGACATCTACCAATCCGCACTGGGCCCACAAGGTAGATTCTGGCCAACTCCCTCTCACATAGAGGTGGCTTATGACCCAGTAGTGCGAACATTATAAGCTGACCACGCCGCTTAGTATCGTTATCTGCCTTGCTATTTTCAACTATGCTGGGGTCGGCTTCCAGTCTAACCAGATGTAGCTGAATTTTAGTAGTATTTTACATGCAAAGTAATAGTAGTAGTATTTTATTTTAGAACATAGGTACCTAATTTGTCGTGTATGTATTCTTCAAACATCTCTAAAGTAAAGACTTAAGCATGGTGAAGCATTAAAACATAACACGAAATCATATTTATTGATATTAAACAAACGTACAATATACTGAGTATAATGTTTGATCCAGAAGCCGGAGAAGTAGTGGACAATTATTGTCGGTTTGAAAATCAGTAACGGTATTTTACCAACCCGTAAAAATAAGGTATCATATGGTACTCTCGGGAAGTGTTTAAAATAAAACGAAAATTAATAACTTACAAAATTTTCGAGGTTTTAAATGATAATCGCATTCGCATCCCAACATTAAGCTTAAATATATATTTTTTTTAATGATCATGCTCGTTTTTCATTTGAACTAGGACACCATTCTCGGTAAATACAACTGATTTACATCCTGTAGGTCTCCGAATACAACGCCACCGTATTTTGTTCTTTTTACTAATCAAACAACCTCGATTGAACCGATAGGGTAGATTGAGACACAGATTGCCCCATTTTGTTCTGCTGAATATCGGAAAATCGTTCAGCTCCGAATCAGAATCTGAAACAAAACATGATTGGTAAAAAAAAAACTCTTGGAATCTAAAAAAAATATAAAGAAATTGAAACTGAATAAAGGAGCACAATCATGATATAAAAAACCGGCCAAGTGCGAGTCCGACTCGCACACCGAGGGTTCCGTACAAATGTGCAGGTATTCTCGGTTTAAAAATAAATGTTTTTTTTTTTTAATTTTTATATTTCAGTTGATTGTATGTAAGGTAAATTGCGGTTTACGATTTATGACGTTTTAAAAAAAAACTACTCACTCGATCTCGTTCAAACCAATTTTCGGTGGTAGTTTACATGGTAATGTACATCATATATTTTTTTTAGTTTTATCATTCTCTTATTTTAGAAGTTACGGGGGGGGGACACTCATTTTACCACTTTGGAAGTGTCTCTTGCGCAAACTATTCAGTTTAGAAAAAAATAATAATAGAAACCTCGATACCATTTTTTAAGACCTATTCATAGATACCCCACACGTATGGGTTTGATGAAAAAAACCATTTTTGAGTTTCAGTTCTATGTATGGGGAACCCCAAAATTTATTGTCTTTTTTCTATTTTAGTGTGAAAATCTTAATGCGGTTCACAGAATACATCTACTTATCAAGTTTCAACAGCATAGCTCTTATAGTTTCTGAAAAAAGTGGCTGTGACATACGGACGGACGGACAGACAGACAGACAGACAGACAGACAGACAGACATGACGAATCTATAAGGGTTCCGTTTTTTGCCATTTGGCAACGGAACCCTAAAAATCGTGAAGAAAAAGGTCAACCATTGCAATGTTACTCTTTTATAATTTTCCCAAAACTCACGGCATTATTCTAATTTATACTTTATTGCAATGAGCTTTACATAAAAAAAAAACGATGGGTTGCACTCCGGGAGTGCCGGCAGAAGTGAAAACTTGAATATTCACGTTGTGCATTTTTAATATTTTGGAATGTTTAGGGAATCATTTTGCACGAATTGCTTTCATTATCAGTATAAAAGTACTATCATTTATGTGGTAGAATACAATATTTATTTATTGCACTATCGTACACAAACAAGACAATTTATATTACATTAAAAAGTTTATCTTTCAGAAAAATCAACTTCCATCCATAATTTTGACGACGGCAACTACACAGACGGTCGAGCCATCAGCTGTCACCATCCATGGATGCGCGTGGCATGCTGTAACATAAACACACTCGAACATTCGCGCAAGCGTCCTGCGCCGCCTAAACGAAACAGCAGGCGCAGGCATACATTTTCGCCGCGCCGTAGAAAGAGAGAGGGATACTTCCTCTCCTACTCTCTGTCCATCTTACGAATTTTCGATCAGGGTCACGTGTCCTGACGCGAGTTTAACATTTTTTACCCATTACAAAAAAGTGCACAACGCTGCTAAAGAAGTTTTCACTTCAAAAATCGTGGATGTACTCCTGAAAAGTTGTCTTATAGCTCAATATTTTATATATTATATATTTTATATAACCAATACTAGCAACCGGTATCTACCGTTACCGGCAAAGCTTTTTTTGTTTAAACTTTATGTTCTACTTTTTAATTTAGTTCTCTATAAAAGCGTGATTTTTAATTTTAAGACCATTATTTTTAGGTAGTCTATGATACATTGGACAATAATTTTACAAATGTATTCCAAGTAGGCTGAGAATTAACCACTACGCGATAAAACGGCTGAACGGGTGTAGGTAGATGAACACATGATGGCACATGGGTAGACCATAACCGACCAGGACATAGTTGGCTTTTCACAGTGGATTGCAGACGAAGTTGCGAGCTTCACTTAGTATCATGTTAACACTGTTACTTTCTATCTCTCTCTCTCTCTCTCTGCGAGACTTTAATGTATCTTATAGTCAGATCCTATCCAGACACAGTGAAATAGGTCGTAGTTAGCATAAAGACATACCTACTTCTCAAGAGAGTATTACAGGTGGAAGGTACATACCTTCCTCCTCTAGAACTGCCTATAAATGTGGTCAGTTCTCTAAGGGCTTTTTACTTGAAAATAAAAAAAATGCCACAAAATTCACAAGCCTTTATTTTTTTAATCCGCTAAATTCTTAAACCTAAAATTCCGTCCTTCTTTTTTTGGAATGTCATCTTGATGGTCAACCTATGAGGTTGTCGGCTGCTTAACTGGACTTGATACTACCTTAATAAATAAAGGCCTCCAGCCAAGGCTTTAAAACTTAAAACTAGAGCGATTACTCGCTAAGGGCACCCTCTGTGAGGGACGGACCTCAGCTTTGGGCATCGCTGGTAGAGGATAGCAAGAGACGGGCGGGATCTGAATAAATTCTACTCTTTATTCGAATTATTTATTAAGTACAACATTTTTATTAATACCGCGTGCTGAAATTAACGTAATCGCAATATTTTTGCAGAGATCATCTAGCTCTGTATACACCTTTCTAATACTTACCATTTCTATTTCTATATTCTAATGTACTTTCCATTAGAAGTTTGCATGATTCTCGGAGGAGGATGATTGTATTCTGTCACCGCACTCTTTATTGTTCCATCGTCATTCAGAGTGAGCTTGGCGCGACAGTTCTTTGCTTTCTTTGCTTACCATAATAAATTAAGGCATCCAGCCAGGTCTTCAAAACATGAAACTTGAGCGATAACTCGCTAAAGGCACCCCCCCCCCCCCCTGCGAGGCCCCCTGTGAGGTACGGATCTCGGCTTATGGCATCGCTGATGGAGGACAGCAAGGGATAGGCTGGATCTGAATAAATTTTGCACTGCATTCGATTTTTTTTTTTTACTAAGTACAAGATTTTTATATAGATATAACGCGTGCTGAAATTAACGAAATTGCAACATTTTTACAAACGTCTTCTATCGACGTATACACCTTTCTAATAACTACCATCTATTTTTCTATATTTTAATGTACTTTCCATCAGAAAGTTGCATAATTCTCGGAGGAGGATGATTATGTTCTGTCACCGCACTCTTTATCGTTCCATCTTCGTTCAGAGTGAGCTTGGCGCGACAGTTCTTCCCTTTCTTGGAACAGGCCTGGTAACGAAACGAAGGACCTTGCTTCTAAAAGGTGTAATTCTGGTAAAGAATAACTGTTTTCTCGTTCAGTGTCATTACCGCGTACGGTTTACCTGTAAAATAAAGAATGAATTACTGAGGTATCTATAATGCCGAAGAATAAATGAATTTCTGATGTATCTATAGTGTAGATTAAAGAATTAATTACTAAGATATCTATAATGTAAAGCTAAGAATAAATCACCAAGATATCCATAAAATAAATTAAGTAAAGAAGTAATTAGATGTTCTTTTCCTTCGCTAACATGGAATGTGGAAAATGCCGAGAGAATAGTTTTGAGTATGAATATCGGTGGCTATAAGAGTAGGGGAAGGCTAAAGAAATGATAGATGGTCTGAGATGATATGACTAGAAAGTGGGTGACTACCGAAATGACGACTATTAACCAGTCAATTACCGTAATTACAGACACAATTAAAAAACCATTATGTCTTTACCAAATGTGGTATCTCAGGGACTTAGAGGTTAAAGAAGTGTGGAAGAAAAATACATGTTGCGTTAACCCCAAATAAATTGATTACTTTCACTATGTGACCAACTCGGAAATCACGAAAAAACCGGCCAAGTGCGAGTCGGACTCGCGCACCGAGGGTTCCGTACAAACCTGTAGGTATTTTCGGTTTAAAAATATATATATTTTTTAATTTTTATATTTCAGTTGATTGAATGTAAGGTAAATTGCGGTTTACGATTTATGACGTTTTAAAAAAAAACTACTCACTCGATCTCGTTCAAACTAATTTTCGTTGGTAGTTTACATGGTAATGTACATCATATATTTTTTTTAGTTTTGTCATTCTCTTATTTTAGAAGTTACGGGGGGGGGGGGACACATTTAACCACTTTGAAAGTGTCTCTCGCGCAAACTATTCAGTTTAGAAAAAAATGATAATAGAAACCTCGTTACCATTTTTGAAGACCTATTCATAGATACCCCACACGTATGGGTTTGATGAAAAAAAAACATTTTTGAGTTTCAGTTCTATGTATGGGGAACCCCAAAATTTATTGTTTTTTTTCTATTTTAGTGTGAAAATCTTAATGCGGTTCACAGAATACACCTACTTACCAAGTTTCAACAGCATAGCTCTTATAGTTTCGGAATAAAATGGCTGTGACATACGGACGGACAGACAGACAGACAGACAGACAGACATGACGAATCTATAAGGGTTCCGTTTTTTGCCATTTGGCAACGGAACCCTAAAAAGGGTAGCTGTTTCATATAAAAGTCCAATACCTATTCGACCAAAATGAATGAAACAGCTGATATTTTTTCATGTTTTTCGAGTTGGTCGCATAGTGAAAGTTGTTTATATTCATGCGTCGAACACCCTGTGAAAATTTGGAAGGTGATAAAACTGCCTTCCTGAATATTTCCATACATTTTATTTCCCAGGGATATTGTGTGAGCGATAATATCCTCACGTCAGAAATTATATAAAGCACTCTATAGGTTTTAAAGATCCAAATGAAATAAAAAATTTGATTATGACTGTATCGCAGGAAAACCCTAACTCAGTGTAGAAATTCTATGCGTAGGGAGTTTTTTAAATCTTTCAAGTGAAGCATGGATACCCGAAAGATGTTCGCGAAGTGAGTTATTTTTAGAAAATAAAACGTAAATTTTATTAAAACGGTTTAATAAATCATTCTTGCTTACCTTAAGTTATAAAAAACAAAAACTTTAAAAACACATTATTTTACCAAACGATACCAGCTACTAGTTTCATCATATTAATCCAGTATTCTTATAGTTTTTCATAGTATATCACAAAAACACAAAATCTATACCATCTACACCTATACTAATATTATAAATGCGAAAGTAACTCTGTCTGTTACGCTTTCACGACTAAACCACTGAACCGATTTTGATGAAATTTGGTACGGGGTAAGATTGAACCCCAAGAAAGGATATAGGTTACTCTAATTCCGCGACATCGTCTGCGTCCGCGAAAACCGACATTTATGCGTACGAAGTCGCCGGCAAAAGCTAGTATTCTATGAAGAATGATGATTTCTATGAAAGAACATATTCTAAAATTACATTATTTTACATATTATTATTATTTACAGGGTGACAGGTAGTTCTACGAGCAAATTATAACCACGAATTCAGCACACGATTTGAAACACCTTAACGTAGGAAATTTCGTCGGCTATCAATAAGAAATCTGCTGTTTCATAGACAAGTGTAGTACCTACGCAATCAGAATGCATTGAACAGAATATATACAAAAAAAAAAAAAAACAACGCAATATTTTAGAGGGTCCAGAATCAAGTCATGATTCGCGTCGGTGTTCCTGCCATCATGTATATGTAAAGAGTTTGAGCACAATTATCAGGTACTAGCTTCTGCCCGCGACTTCGTCCGCGTCAAATTTTTGCTCCCCTGACCCTTCCCGTCGCATCGATTTACCTGCTAGTTTTCGTCCACTTTTCGTTGCTGCTCGCTCCTTTTGGGTTATAGTGAGTCAACCTTAAAAGATAGACATATGCTCTTGCGGATTTTTTTTTAGAACTTTTTAAAAGGAACAATTCCATCATACATGATTTTTGCGTAACTTTAACCGTTTACGCAGCGCACGCAACGGAAACTCTCGAAAGGAATAAATTTTCCCCGTTTTTGCAACATTTTTCATTACTGCTCCGCTCTTCTTAGTTGTAGCGTGATGTTATATAACTTATAGCCTCCCTCGATAAATAGGCTACCCAACACAAAAATAATTTTTCAGTTCGGATCAGTAGTTCCTGAGATTAACGCGTTCAATCAAACAAACAAACAAACTCTTCAGCTTTATAATATTAGTATAGATAAATTTTCAGCAATCTGACAATAAGTAAGATATTATTACGATGACTTAAAAAAAACAAATGAGTAAAATTACAGTATTTTAAGGCCTCCCCCACATTAGGCGCGCGCGTTCCTCGGGCGTATGAACGACGCGGCACTGCGTAAGCGTCGCGTGTTGCCGCCGTGTGACGTGTGTGCAGGGAGCGCGCAGCGCGCAAGCGGCGCTTGCCTTGACATTAACCCCCTTCTGTCAAGTCACTCACAATTTGGACAATTTTCGTTTCAATATCTTTTATAAATGAAGTGCTGTAGTCATGTCCCATATCGCAGGACGATTCTGTATTTCTAGGATAAAGCTTTCGATATTAATTTCACTCGGTGACTCCATTTTTAACGCGTGTCAACACAACACTGTCCACTATGTGACTGACCGAAACAGTAGCGGGCGGCGCACTATGTAACCCAATTCACTTTTTTCGGCAAAATAAGCTATTGACGTTAGGAAGAACCGATCGCAACGATTCAGGGCAGAAAATACTAGTTATAAATTGTACTTTTAAGAGGCGTAATATACTGAGTAGGTAATGAAAAATATTGAAACAAACCACTTTTCATTTACCGTCTAAAGTTAATACGAAAATGTATACTGCGGATGGACTGGATCAAGCACGTTTAGTCGCCACACTCCGACATCATGGTGCGAGCGAGTAAGAAGATGTGAAAGAAGGTATCGTTCGCGTAACTCGCCGCGCACGTGGTGCGTAAAATAAAAATACCTAAATTAGCGCTGCGCCGAAATGTAACAGAGCTCTTAAGGAAAACCTGCAATAAATGTCAAATTAAATTATTTTGCTTTTTGCAGACCTAGAAAGTTGAAAATTTGCAAGTATCCACTTGAACTTACAATCCAGACCATAAAGTACCATACCTAGATGATAACGTCATTGCCACTCTTTGTCGTACTGAACACTGGCTCGGAATCTGTAAAAAACCAGACTGTTAAAAGAAAAGAAATTTGACTTTATTACCACCTACAAAAAGTATCTAATTGTAATACACACATAATAAATGAATAAAGGTAATTGAAGTATCTGTTTGTAGTGTGAAAATAGAAGCTTTTTAATAAATGCTTTTGAAAGTAATATCGTACTATTGTGGAGAAAAGTACATTTTTTAAGTGCCCGTCTGTCAGCATTTTCCAGCTAATCTCCAAAATGGCTGGTTCGGACGTGACTTACACTGGCAGGTAGCTGATGTCTTAAGGAGTATCATAGGTTAACACGTTCCCCTGGAATAAACTGCGGCCACAGCTAGTATGTAATAAGGAAGTCACAGTGTCTCTTTTCTATACGAGGGTACGTTTCTAAGGTTTTGTATACTACAGAAAAGCTGTAATACTCCCTTTCCTTTCACTACGGTTGGCTTGCACATGGCTTCGTATACGAAAAGGGATTAGGGTTTTTATGCCAAAATACGAATATTTTATCCTTGCATTTCAGTACAGTTTATTCGGTTTTTTTTTTTAACCATTCAATGGTTATGTTCATATTTTATACTAACTATTACATCGTCTACTGTGATCAGAACTGATTTGCATCCTTGCGATCTTCTGGTACATCGCCATCGGATCCTGTGTCCACTGCCAACAGAAGCCTGATTGTAGCGATATGTACCAATGATGATTAAAGGATTGCCATGCACAGTTGTCGTGAACATTGCCTCTGTAATGCAAGTGTACAATCTTTTAATGTAAACAACATAACACCATGTTTCACAAAAGGATAATCAGAGGTCTACATAACGAAGATGTACCTGTACCTTCATCTCACCATTTAGGTATTTTATTTATTTACTATTGTTGGGTTAACTTTAATACTAAAGAACTGGATCGAATAAAGTATAAGTAGGCAAATAAACTCACACTGCACATTGCGGGAACATTACAGATGGAATAATAATACTCACTTTAAAAATCACTAACTCGTTTATTTCTTAATAATTATTATTTCATCACTAACCACAGTACAATAAATTCGTTCAGTATCAAGAAGCACTAGAGGGTTTTTTTTTTTTTTTTTTCAGGATGGGAAATCATCAAATGACTTCTCCCGCTCTGGGCGGAGCGGGAGGGCGTGTCAGACTTTTACTGACTAAAACCCACCCGTGTTCCATCAGTTGCCCAAGTGCCAGGGTCACGGTATCTCTTTCGAACAATCACGCGACCCCGGCAGGCTAGAGGGTTATGTCCAAACTCGACAAGAGCTGGAATCAGACTGCCAGTCCCCAATGCCGCCAATGATCTCCTCATCCATAATATTATGAACGTTTTTTTTTTAATATTACTTCCGGTCAAATACGTGTTCAAATGTTTCCAGAAAAACAAATTTTAAATCAAATTAAATACTGCAATTATTAAAAACCTAACACTATTATCACTTACATTTATTTTACAGGTCATCATCGACTGCATAGCCTTTTCCCAACCCCCTTTTCCCTATGTTGTGGTCAGCAGACCCCAACATAGGGAAAAGTCTAACCAGATGTACCTGAAACCAGTATATTATATGGAGCGATTATCTATCTGACCTAGTTATTGTGTTACATGATATCTCTTGGTAAGCCTAGTTGTCAGCGTTTCAGTCTTCTGAGTTCTGACGCCCAGTAACGACTATCAAAGGTCGACAAATGACAGCCGGGACCAACAGTTTAACGTGCTTACCGAGGCATTCAGGGGTCTCGGTATGTACGAATCCATTCGCAGACCAATCGCGGCAAGCTTAGCTTAACGTGCGGCTATTTTTATTAAGAAACAAGTGTCTCATTTTTTTTATTGGTGCGAACCGAATAGTAAAATGTTACACGCCCAAAAACAATTAAACTGCACTACCATAAAACTGACTTGTTTTAATTTCGTTACTAATTCGTTTATACTACTTACGGTTGGAAGTAGGTATATGTATACGGAATGGAATAAAAGATTTCTCTTTTTATTTTTGTAACATTTTATTGAACACTAAAAATGTCACTAAATTATACTACTTTCTTGTGATTTAATAATTCATAAATTAACAAAAAATGCGGATTTCCCGTGTTTCAATCTTCGACAAAACTTTAATGTCGAAATGAATTAAAACCGGTGGCATACTCGTACATAAAAACAGGTCCACATAATCTGTGTGTTTCTTTCCTCAAAACACCATTTCAGACATCAATCTACATGTCTTAACACGATCAGACCGAGATTGAAAATGACCTCTGAGTTTGTTTCCGCTTTCTTTTTTAAATAGAAAACGCCAATCTCTTTTCATTTTTGAAAAATGATTGATGGGTATAAGTGTTACTATAAGCCTAGTTACTTACAGAAACAAAATCATTTATCAAGCAACGGCGACGATACCCAAAGTTTTTCGTCGGCCCTAACCATCTACCTAAAAATATATTTATATAATACAAATACTTGATCAAAGATTCATACGAATACAGCGGTCTGCAACCGCCATTGCAATTATACAATAAAAAAAGGAATAGAAGAAAAGATTGTAAGAGACAAAAAATAAGATTTTACCTAGCTAATAAATACTAAATGAATGAAATGCACCGAACACAGCGTATTTTGAATAGGCACGATTAAACAAATTATCTCCAAGATTTGCACTAGCTGCAATACCCCTCATGTTTCATACAATAAAAAAAGAAAAAGATAAGCAAGAAAAAAAAAATGACGTACCTAAAAATTAGGAATTTTAATTTTAATGGTTATGTTGGTTTTTAGTTAAAACCAACATTCTATTGACAGTTATGGCAACGGATCTACATCCATAAATTTTTCTAGCACATGTCCATCTCATTCTGGGCCCCAGAGCACCAGCTGCGGCCTGATAATACCGATACCCTTTGATATTCAGCACATAATTACCACTTCTAGTCGTCGTGAAGATTGCCTCTGTAAGTGAAAAACACTTAATTTAGTTACACATTTTACAAACGAATTCACAATTACCTACTATTCATTACTCGGAAGATCGCGGGTAAAACTTGGTTGTGACCCGCACATACCAGCATGAGACAAAAGGAACGGTGATCTATAATTAGCAGGGTGTGAGTCCCGCCCTCCTGTCCATGTCCTGTGTCATCATCGTCTGTGCTGAGTGAAGCTAATCACGTCACGGTACGGACAGCTGCTGCGTCCTGGGGGCAGTAAAATGGCAGGAAGGAAGACGGTTGGATGGATGTCGGTACTTTACAAAAAAATAGTTACATATTTTTCATAGCTACGTCTATGTTAACAAAACTTACTACTCACATTATCCCTCCTAATATTATAAATGTGAATGTAAGTTTGTTTGTTACGCTTTCATGCTAAAACTACTTAACCGATCATCTTGAAACTTTGTACACATATTCTTAGAGGTATTAGAAGTAACATAGGATAATTTTACGAAAAAAAAAACTATATTTGTTGTCATTTTTTTTTCTAACATATTACGTATATTTTTAATTATTTTAATAAAAATCTAAAAAATATTGTTTTTTGTTTTTTAAATATATTTTAATTGTTATTTTTAACGCGAGTGAAGCTGCGGGCAAAAGCTAGTTATAATATATTTTAGTGATATTTATTCTAGAAGTAAAGTAGTAAGTAAGTAAGTACAAGTATGTAATTTTTATTTTGTAAGTGTAAACATAAATTAGAATTTAATTTTTGATTTGATGTTTTCATTTCTACTATTAGACTGCTGGAAAGATACCTGAAGAAATGAGTGTTTCTTTTGTATGTATTTTTCTGTTCCTCTTTTCTTGTCTATTTATATGTGTGCATTTATATGTATGTATAAATAAATAAAATTGTTAACTACGGAATAAAGCTCATATTTTTAACTGCTGAAGATTTTGGGGAATTAGTAAAGATTTGGCGTTTTGGGGACCATCCCTGACATTTAAAGGGTCAAAAGGGTTTTTTTCGGGATTCTCAGCTTTATAGCAACAAAAAAGTGTGAAAATTTTTTTCACATCGTAATGCTGGGAACATGGCAAGATTTAATAAAAAGGGAGAAGTGAGGCCAAGACATTTTGAAAATATATATTTTTATAATATAGATTAATTCATAGTGTTTCTTAAACTAATGGTTATGTACATTTTTAATATGAACAATAACATCATCAACTGTCGTTAAAACGGATTTACAACTAATGTCTGTTCGCGTGCACCGCCATCTTGTCCTACTATCTTTAGGAGCACTTCTTCGGTTATATCGATATCGACCTAGGATGATCACCGGGTTGCCACTCTTTGTCGTTGTATACATAACTGTAAAAAGAACTGGTGTTAATAATGCAATGAAGTTATTCTTACTTATTTCGTTCACTTTGTTTTAAGAGCATATTGTGCCTCATTCACATGTGCAGATTTTGAGTGAACAATGCCCACTGCGTCCAATATAACAACACCTTCAGAACGTTTATAGTACCGCTAGAACACATATTTCGCCGTCGAGCATATTTGCCCGCTCTGCCCGGTTCCTTCCCTTCTCAGTTCTTTCCAGCTAAAAGCACTAGGACGTGGTGAAGGGCGGGCGTTTTGGGGGACTGTCTTATGTAATTTTTTCGGTCAAAAAGTGATGACTTTCAGCTTAGTTTGAATAAATTAGTTTTGATTTTGTCAAAGCTAGCGCCGACTGCTTCGAAGCTAACGATGCGTAAGCGTAGTGTCTCCGGTGCGTATGGTGCCTGGCAGTCCCAACAGCGTGCAGATGATGGTAGCTGACAGGTACGACTATCCATAAATACGACGCTGCAGTAACTTGCACGTCACCTATACGTCACGTTCTCAGTCATTAATATATGTAAAATACCACACAAAACACTACTGTGCTTTGGAAGCACTGCAAGTGTTGTATTGAAAGGTTAAGTTAGGTTTGTATTGCTTTTTTTAAATGTAAATGAAATTTATTTTTGCAAGAATTGTAGTACATTACAGATGGTCGGGTTATTTTACAGTATCTAATACAATTCGCTAAACCTAGCATGTAAAGTAATTGATAACATTAATTAAATAAATGAAGATATTAAATCCGAACATAAATCATAGTTATTAAATTAAGAATAATAAAGTCGATCATTTGTCAAATTATAATAGCAATAAATGTCAATTTTAATCCTTATAGAAACAAAATAAAAAATTTTAAAATGTATATTCGTGGTGACATCCTTAGTTTTACAAAAAAATATATTTATTTCTATCAAATTGCAAAGCAGCTTGTTGGCAAATGTAGCTCCCGTATACAATTTTATATTTTATCTCATAGGTACCTTTACATCAATAATAAGAATAAATTTACCGATAAACATTACCTAAAAATAAACACACATACATATTTTACAGACATAAGGAAGTACAAAATAAATTTAATGTATTTTATATTGGTTACGAGTCATTGTAACTTGAATTAATACATTAAATTAAACTAATGACGACATCAAGTTTACAATAGACGTGAATACTGCTGAAATATCGATAAGTATTAAGTAAGTCACAAAAAGTTTTGTTCGCTGAGAACTACATATTTATCTTGGCGTGCGCTGCCTAACATACTAAACCATTCGTTTTATACGAGGATAAAAATAATATCGTCTTAAACAGTCTTATGTATATTGTCTTAAACAGTTCTAAATAAAAGTTCGCGACAGCATATTTTTACCTTGTATGTACATATAGAAGCAATAATAGTCAAAATAGTTAGGCATAAATACACTTAAATTAGATACATTTTTACATTGTTCTTTTTAGAGTCTATAGTTAATTCTCATCAATATTCATACCATTTTCGCTTTCGATATTCAATGTAGATACTTTGTCTTTTACACTAAGTAATTTCTACGAATTATTTAAAAATTACCACGAGAAGAACATATGATAATTTTTATCAACACACCACGCAGGCGAACCCTCGGGGGAGCTCAGAGACATAATATATAATTTAGTATTCGGACTTTACAAGAGACCAAGACCTGTTTGTTTCTTCTCAGTGACTCACCTACTTTTAACTTATTGACCAAAACAAAAGGAGAAATAAATATCATTTCATTTCAGTGAGTATGTTTATTTTGATGTGAAGCTATAATACCATCGATTGTAGTAATAACCGATTTGCATCGCAAGTCGGTACGAGTACAGGTCCACCGAAATTTGGGGCTGTCATGTTATTGTTTTATCCGATTATACCGATAGGACCCGAAAATGATCACCGGGTTGCCATTCCTTGATGTGCTGAACAATGGTTGCAACTCTGCATCTGTAATAAATTTAATAAGTATATAGTATCTATACAAATAAAAAAACTTAAAGTGTGTGTTTGTAATACCAAAATATCAGCTTTTTACTAAATTGATATGAACGTTATTATACGGTAAATATAGCAAAAAAAAATTTTTTATATTCATTTTGTCTGTCTTTTTGTCAGTCTGTTTGTACAGACTAACTCTGAAACGGCGGAATGGGTTTAGACGTGGATTTCACTTGCAGGTAGTTGATATAATAAGGAGTAACTTAGGCCACTTTTATGTAAGAAAATATGTAAGAAAATGAATGAACATATTTTTTTTTATTAACCCATTGAATACCGTAATTACAGACACAATTAAAAACCATTGTGTCTATACCAAATGTGGTATCTTAGGGACTTAGAGGTTAATATCACTTGAACAAAGTTGCGGGCAGCAGCTGGTCATACCTACATAAATACATTGTATTATTTCTTTCAATATCTTGAGGAAACCAGCATGACTAAGCACCAAAACTTTAAGTTACGTGCTTAACAGAATGGCAGGCCCCGCAAGGAAAACATTAGAAGGGAAGACCCTACACTAGATGGGAAGACGACATGTAAAAGATACCTCCAATAAACTGGATTAAAACAGCTGAGTCTAGAAAAGACTGGATAATTTTGGAGCAGACCTTCACCTGTAGAAGGGCTCTTGCAGAATAAAAAAATATAATTTAGTATGCTTAGAAATAAATAACATAAATGCACTTTAACACAGCTTAGAATATATTTACTAACATTTTTATTTTTTTTACTGTGTAAACTAGTTACTACTTTTTATTTTATTTATTAAGTTACCTGCTGTGTGTACCTACTAAGAACTAACCCACCCACATAATGGATTGCAGATAGGCCCCATTAGTTCCACCTAGAGTTTCCACCATACTACACAATATGTAACTATTACTAACTTAAATATCACTATAATTTATAATGCCATCGGCTTGTAATAAAAGCACAGAAAAGGTTCGATCGTATTATTTTAATTCAACACCAAAGAATGAATAACAAAGAAACATATGTGTAGGTATATCAGCCAAATGTTAACAAATGCTAACAAACAAACACAAAACAGTATATATTAATAAATATTAAGATATTGAAAAAGGTTCTATGAAATTGTCTCAATTCTCAATTCAATTCTCTCAATGGTTATGTTCTGTCTTATGGCTAATAATCACACTATTAAAAGTAAATATAGTAGATCGGCAACCCAATGGGTACGGGTACAAGTCCATCGCACTTTGGCCCCCTTGCAAGATAACACCCGGTTGTATCGATAGGGACCAAGAATGATAACAGGATTGCCACTATAAGTCGTGCTAAAAACTGGCTCCACTTCTGTGAATAAAACACAGTAATATTTTATTTTATTGATATATTATTAAAACATAAAATTGATAAGCCAATGACTAGCTTAACAAAAAGGTATTTAAAAAAAGTTGTTGTTTCAGTAAAGACTGAATGAAAAATTACGGACATTGAAATATATTGTATTCTTTGGTATTATGATACTAAGAAAAATTAAAAAAAAAACGATTTATTTTAGACAAACATTTACTAATACAAACAAACACTCACACAGCATATCATTAAGAGTTTTCAATATCAGTGGTTTACGGAAATCAATGGTTATGTTCACTCCTGTGGGTAACAATTACATCGTTGATGGTTACAATCGTAGATCGGCATTTTGACGAGGTACGGTTACAGGTCCATCGCACTTTAGCGCCTCTACAAGTATTAATCCGATTATATCGATAGGGGCCAACGATGATGACATCATTACCTTTCCTTGTCTTGCTAAAAACTGGCATGTAATCTGCAACAAACATAGAAGTATTGTATAACGTGTTATCTATGTATACGAGCATTTGGTTATGTTCGTCAACAAAAGAGAAATAGTCAAGAATGATCAAAAACAAATATTTCTTCGGCTTACAACTAGCAGTTGTGAAAGTCGACCGTCACCACCACAAAGAAAATGGTCTCAACAATCCTGAAGTACTCATTTTGATACTCAAGTTAAATATAAAAACAAAAATATTCTCTTACACAAGCTAAAAACACAGAATTAAAAATAAAACTATCTTAGTTGTAATCCATGTTTAATTATTGAGTATTCAAAAACTAGGTCAGATTTAATGCAATAATCTTAGTAGTTAATGTGATTATGTTCAGTCTCATGATAAAAAAATCAGATTTTCGATAGTAATTATAACAGCTCGGCTCGATAATCGGCGTGATTCTTCTCAATGATACTAAAACCCTCCTCTAGGAAAGTAGTAAGTCCACCAGTAAACTCCAATTACACTGACACAGAGCGCCGTCCTTCTGTCCTGGCCACCAAGGCCCACCACGACGTCCCAATCCTCGTCCGCCCCAACCCTTGCACAAGCCAGCCCACATCACTGATCTTGTAGTGTTATCGTTCGTTAGTGTTATCGTGTTCATCTCAAGTAATTATTACCGATCTCACTTTGCTCGCTACTTTCTTAACAATTAAGTGAATGTAGCATACAAGATGCAACATTGTCTTTCTTGTTAAGCATTTCAGCATAATGCAACAGTCGACAATAAGTTAATCCTTGCATGAATGAACTAACGATAACCTCACACATCCGACGTGAATTGCAAAAATGATCGAACTCGGTTTTTGGAGCTGAAGATGCAACCCCATGAACATAAACTTACAGGCGCCCAAAGAAAAATTAAAAACATTTATTTTAAACAAATACGTATAATTACTGTTGCAAACTAAAGACGAAACACTTTTATATTTATACAAAACTACAGATGTGCAAAAAGGTTTAAAGAAATCATTTCAATGGTTATGTTTGGTCTTATAGAGAACAAGAACAATCTGACTGTTGACGGTTACGATAATAGATCGGCATCCCGGGTACCGAGTACAGGGCCTGCAGTCTCGACATAGAAAGCGACACTATCGCAAACTACCGATCGTTAAATAAAACCGAAAAAATTCGCTTGCCGTAACGATGCCAGCGATAAAATGGAAGTCTCGACATCTGAGATACGGACCAAAGTCATACATTATACTTGAAAAAAACGATGACAGTTAGCGCAAAACGCATTCATAGTTCGGTTTAGTAGCAATGGTACGATATTTGGTAGTCTCGACACTCGAAAGTTATTGATTGACATCGACATTTCGATGAACTTTACCGTATTTTGTTAATGTTTACGAGTATGTGTTGCGTCCATTTTTGAAAGCCCGCAAAGTGATTCTTTAGCAACGCAAACTATATGTTTTGGTGTTTGCAAGTGTTTATTAACAAAAAAGGCGTACTCGAAGGTGTGACTGTACTAATGAGGCTTTAAGGCCATCTATTTACGGGTTCCGGCAAAACTAGTTACGAACGAGCGTCGCCAACAACCATCGTATTAGAGGGAGCCAAATACATTTAGTATCTTTTTGAAGGAAGCCGATCGTTGTTTTTATATTTAATAAATAACACAACCGCAAATCATGTTTCCAACTTTATTAAATCTCCATTAAGTATCATCACAGACAATCATCTCCTAATTAGACACGTTCGTTTAAGCTAGAATTTCTACGAGACGTTGCATTCTTATCCACAGGACATTTCCACCGCATTCTGCAGTTTAATAAAATAGCTCGACGTTATTAATCTAAACATATAATATTTAATGATTGATGATGATAATGATGATGATATAAATAATACACAACGGAAAATAATGTTTTCAACTTTATTAAATCTCTATTAAGTTTCAACAGTTCATCACACACAATCATCTAACTACACACATTATTTTAATCTAAACACTTTACATGGCACATATTGCATTCCTATCAGCATAACATTACCACACTTTAATAAAGTAGCTTGACAAAAATAATTTAAATATACATACATATCCAAAAAACTGATATCATGCACTATTACTAAAGGATAGCCGTGAGAGACATGACATAAATTACAGTAGTCAAACCGCAGGAAAACTGAATTAATAGTGTGCGTCAGAATGGCTGGTTGTCTGTGGCGTTGGTCTATGAGAGTTGATTCAAAAATTGCTACATGATTGCTTATATTTGCTACATATAATAAATAATTGCTACATAGGATATATATTTAGAAATAAAATATTTTTTTTGACCAGCAATCCTGACGTTTGGTTGGCTGGTCAACTTCTAGTTTAAAGTCAAGCGTGCAGAGTTTCCCAAAATGTATTGCGTCAATAATTGCTACATATTTACTTCATTTATCTCATTTAGTTGTAACTTCAAACATATGTTAAATAAAGGATGTTGCAATTATTTAAATTATGCCAAGGAAAAGTGCCTGATAAAATAATAAAGGTAAATTTGCAGTGCGTCTTCACTCAACGGTATTGCTACTTTAGGAGGCAGGCGTTCTAAATTGTTAAATGGCATGTTATGTATGAGTAGGTAAGTGGATTATAAGCATATTAAAAGGATATCGTAAATAAAAACAAAATGTGACTCGTTCATAAGATTCAGTTTAATAATTTTACAATTTTCTTAAAAAATATTCATTAATTTACCTTATTTTCATATTATTTTTTCGCATATATTATACAATGTGGAATTAGCTTCTTTTTACTCTTCGTAATTTTTTTCGATTCGTCATCATAACATTTCCATTGTGAATTTCGTCTGCAGTGAGCTTTGTAGTGATCAATTAGTGTTTCACATAGGGGGCTGGGGGCTCAAATTCTATTATTGACAGTAAATGAAAATCAGATCCCTGTAACGAAAGAGATGTTGTTGGATCATCTATTGAAATAAATTGATTGGAATGAAATTCAAATGCAATAAGATCTCGCAAAAATACACTAAATGATTTAACACTTTTACATTTACTTCGCCGGCATTCTGTAAGTTCTTGAGCATTAATTAAAGTATTTGCGGCTTCTTGTAAATCATTAATGGCTAAATTTATATCAACGTGTAGAACAGGTATCTTACGCTGAACTCTATTGATTGCACAATCTGATTCTGTATAATGTTCACTTTCATCTGCACTGTATATATAATCTATTAATAACGCAAGAATAGCATTACTTACGCTGTTACCAGAGCCTAAACGACCGACACCTTCATAACTAAGTATTTGCCTTTATTATTTTATCAGGCACTTTTCCTTCGGATAATTTAAATAATTGCTACATCCTTTATTTAACACATGTTTGAAGTCACAACTAAATGAGCTAAATGAAGTAAATATGTAGCAATTATTGACGCAATACATTTTGGGAAAATCTGCACGATTGACTTTAAACTATGAGTTGACCATCCAACCAAACGTCAGGATTGGTGGTCAAAAAAAAATAATTTATTTCTAACTATATATCCTATGTAGCAATTATTTATTATATGTAGCAAATATAAGCAATTATGTAGCAATTTTTGAATCAACTCTCATAGACCAACGCCACAGACAACCAGCCATTCTGACGCACACAATTAATAAACAGTATTTATCACTTTGTATACAAAAAACATACAACAGCAAATATGTTTCCAATTTTATTAAATCTCCACTAATTATCAACAGTTATGCTCTCTCTATTCAATTAAGTTTCAACAATTCGTCACACACTGAAACTTAATAGAGTTGTTCGACTTCATCAAACACAATAATATAATAACACACATTCTTTTATACACTTTACATGGCACATGTTGCATTCATAACTGCATAACATTTCCACAATTTAATAAAGTAGCTTGACAATAATAATTTAACTAAAAACATCCAAAACACTGAAATTATTTTATTAATACACTGTTATTTTATAATTTAAGCATTGCAATCTTAAGTCTAAGCTCCTTACTACTTACAAAAGAGCAACATATGCACTACATTATGCGCAGACTATAAAGTAGTTAATACATAAAAATAAAAATCTGGCGACAATATGGGTGGCTTTTCATGTTTTGGTACTTCTTTGTCTCCCTAGAAGTAGCCATACTTGTAGCTAACCAACAATATTTTCTACCTCAAATGTAGCCCATGTAGTTAACGTTGGATCTCAAACTAATTGTGAATAAACATCGGTGCCCAAGAAACATTTTCTTTGTTCGTTTTGCACCTGATGTTCTAAACTTCTAAATAAAATACCTAAGAAAATTTACCACTAAAAACAACAGCTAAAATAATTAAACAGAACTTGTTAGTATTTTGCACAAGATTTCTTAACCGACAAGAATTATTAAAATTTTGTTTTTGTAATTTAAATGTACTAAATTTGCTTACTTAAATAGGTAGAAAGTACATAGATTCCTCACAACTGTTACAACTGATTGCAAGTTGTACATTCTTTGCAATAAAATATATCTATTCTATTGAAAGATACATAAATAACACATAACCGCATATCATGTTTTCAACTTTATTAAATGTCCATTAGCAGAATCATATAAGTTTACACATTCTTATAATTTAGATACTGTTTACATGAGGCATGGTGCACACCTATTGAAAAATCTTTATCAATTGTTTACAGACTTTACAGCAGACAATGACTCAGTTACCACAAATGATGCATCTCCAAGCATAATTCAAGCTGTGGACCCGTAGTTTCACGCTGCCTTAGCCCTCCGACAGCCTTGATATGGCTATGAGACGGCAAATCTCACGCAAATGAAAATCCTTTGGACTTGTTCATATCTGTACATTTACAGAATTACAGTAGAGGTGTTAACCGAGCTCTTAAGTAAACATTAACCATTTCTTCGAATATAACAACCTCACGAATCTCTGCAGTGTCCCAAGTGTCTGTACGCAGCTATAATATGATTTAATAAGAAACTACATGAAGTGGAGTCGGCGCTTGACTCAAAATGAGTTAGCTGAGTAATAATATGCTGTAACCTTGGCTATTAATGAAAAAATATCATGTTAAATACCACATAATTTGCTATATCAACAAAAAAGACATTTTCCATAATGATCTGACACTTGACAACTTTGGCATTATGTTGTTTAACTGTTATTTTTTTTTATTGACATAAATACGGGGCTTTTGGATACGTTGCATTTTGTTACATTTTTATCTTGTAATGTGCGTTTTGTTTGTGCAGAATAAACAATTTTTCTTTCTTTCTTTTTTTTTTACAATGTTGTAAGGAGGCAGATTATATTATTTTTAATAAATTGCTAGCTGACCCGGTAGTAATAATAGATTCTACAAATTTTTCACTCATTCTTTTGATACAATCAAATTCATTGACTTAAAATCATTTCATGGAAAAAAAAATCCGCAGAAATTCAAAGTGATAAGTAGGTAAAGTATCGGAATGTTGAAATTAAGCACACACAGACATACTCTTTTTGAATTAACATTTTATTTATCTCATCTTAGTTTGTAATCAAATCAAAATATTTTTAATTTACATAAACCTACATGGGCACTTATGAAACGTCAGAAGCTAGGTGCATGTTTCCAAATTGTTGATTTCTATGAAGAAGAACCGGCAAGAAACTCCACGGTTACTCTTTTAAAAATAATTGGTGTTTACAATGGTTTCAAATTACAGTTCTAGGGCAGCGCTGCGCCCCACAGTGCGTCGCTTGACTCCTGATATTGGCGCTAAGTTTGGTCGCCCGAAACGGTGGCGCCAACACAGTGTTAATATCGAAGGATATCATTACCTTGATTAAGTCTAATCATGTTTTTAAACTATTCACCATCATCATTTCTGCCGAAAGACGTCCAGTGCTAGGTTCTGTGCATGTACAGGAGGTGTTGTCATTATCACCATGCTTGGCAGGCGGGTTGGCTATCGCAGTATGGTGGTAAGATTCATAGAGAACGCTGTGGTCACTTTCTAGCAAGTCCCATAGTCGCCTTTTACGACACCCACGGAAAGAAATAGGATGATGTTATTCTTTACGTCCGGCCGGTTTAGTTCATCTAGCTACAAAAGTTCTTTTTATCTATCCTGTTGATCCTGGAACTATTTTCGTATAATAAAGATGTTTTTTCCAAATATAAAGAACAGTAATAATTGAGATAAAAACTATCCTATTTAATTATTTTAGCTGTTGTTTTTAATGGTATGTCTTTCAATTTTCTTAGGTATTTTATTTAGAAGTTTAGAACAACAGGTGCAAAACGAACAAAGAAAATGTTTCTTGGGCACCGATGTTTATTCACAATTAGTTTGAGATCCAACGTTAACTACATGGGTTACATTTGAGGTAGAAAATATTGTTGGTTAGCTACAAGTATGGCTACTTCTAGGAAGACAAAGAAGTACCAAAACATGAAAAGCCACCCATATTGTCGCCAGATTTTTATTTTTATGTATTAACTACTTTATAGTCTGCGCATAATGTAGTGCATATGTTGCTCTTTTGTAAGTAGTAAGGAGCTTAGACTTAAGATTGCAATGCTTAAATTATAAAATAACAGTGTATTAATAAAATAATTTCAGTTTTTTGGATATTTTTAATTAAATTATTATTGTCAAGCTACTTTATTAAAGTGTGGAAATGTTATGTGGTTATGAATGCAACATGTGCCATGTAAAGTGTTTAGATTAAAATAATGTGTGTAATCAGATGATTGTGTGATGAACTGTTGATAATTAATGAAGATTTAATAAAGTTGAAAACATGATTTGCCGTTGTATGTTATTTATATACGAAGTGATGGATACTTTTTATTTATTCAGTTTTCGTACAGTTTGACTGTTGTAATGAACTACAGAATGCATTAGTAATGTCAAATGAATAGGAATGTAACATATGTAAGCAGCATCTAGATTATAAGAATGTGTGTAATTAGGAGATCATTGTGTGAGATGATGATGATACATGGAGATTTAATAAATTTGATTTGAAACATGATTCGTGGTTGTTTTTATTTATTTATAAACAACGATCGTACGATTCGATCCCTTCAAAAGATATAAGGCTCCTTCTAATGCGGTGTTTGTTGGCAAAGCTCGTTTGCACGTAGATTGTCCGGAACCCATAAATAGGTAGACTTAAAAGCCTCATCAGTACAGACACTCAGACACACTTTTGAGAACCCCCATTCCTCATAATTTTTGTTTATAATTACTTTCAAACACCTAAAAACTGGTTTATGAAAACAAAAATGGCTGCAAAAACGACTCGTAAACATCAACAGAGCTCAGTTGCGACAGACCAACGACAGTTGATAACTTTGAGTGTCGAGACTACCAAATATCGTTCCATTCCGATCTTCGGAACTTTGTAACGTTTTCGTTTGTTAAAATGGTCGCTATCTATGTCGAGACTGCAGGCCCAGGTCCATCTCACTTTGGCCCCTTTATAACGATTAACCCGATTATATCGGTAAGGACCAACGATGATGACATCATTACCACTCCTTGACGTGCTAAAAACTGGGATGAAACCTGTAATTTAATTCACTAGCCCATAAAGTAGCACATAAAGCCTACGATTAACAAAAATTGATATCAACGCAAAGGTACTATCGCTCACTTCAGCTTTTCAGTGTATATTGCAATAATAGTCACTGATATTGATTATCTTAAAAGGATTGAAAAAATATAAGTATCTTCGGGATTGTGGCAGTACTATTGCTGCCTTTGGCTTTTCAGTAACTGCTGCAATTAGTCACTGGTATTCATATAATTAGCAAATGGCTTGAAAAAATCTTGTAGGTATTCTTTGTTATTGTGAACCAGAGATAAATAAAAAAAAGAAATTGGCAAATATTTACTGATGCCAACAAAAAAGACACGAAACACTTTTTATGAGTATCTTTATTCTTGTACACAAAATAGTACAGAAAATAATATCAATGCCTATGTTCAGTCTTATGCTGAACAATCAAACTCTTGAAAGAACAATGATGACATCATTACTTCTTATTGTGCTGAAAACTGGTAAGCAATCTGTAATAAAACACAATAAATAGTATTGCATAGCACTGCGTTGGAATCAAGGCTTGATAATACATCAAGACGAGACGTACTATTACTGCCCTAGGTTTTCAGTAACGGTTGCAATGATATTGATATTATTAGAAATATTTTAATTTGAAACAGAGGAAAATTAAACCCTTTTATTTATTTTAAATAAAAATTTAATGACAACAAAAACGAACACTTTCTTTATAACTTTTTAAATTCTTATAAGCAAAAAGGTTGAGGAAATCATATCAATGAATGTGGTCGGTGTTAAGGTGAACAATAATACTGTTGACAGTTATGATAACAGATCGGCATCCTACCGGGTACCGAGTACAGGTCCATTGAACTTTGGCCCCTTTACAACTATTTACCCGATTATATCGATAGGGACCAACGATGATGACATCATTACCACTCCTGGTCGTACTAAAAAATGGCTCGATATCTGTAATAAAACATAAAAGTATTGTAAAATTTAGTATCAAAACATTACGTAGCTGTATGAGAATTTAATTTGATTCGTAAACAAAGTGCCAACCAAGAGGTTAGGGCGATAGAAAAAATGATATTTATCTCCGGCTTTACAGTTAATAATCGCGAAAATTGAAAGTTACCAACCACCGCACAACAACTGTTCAAACTAATTCTGTAGTATTTATTGTGATACGGATAGAAGAAATCATTATATAACATAACAACACGCCTTGTTTCCCCGAAGGGTTGGGCAGCGGTGTACCTATAGTACACCCACTTTTTGCATGTTATGTTTAGGTCCCATGTAATAGGGGGCGAGCCTATTGCCATCAACTGGGCATAAATCCAGACTCCGGAAATTCCAGATGAAAAAACCCAATAACACGTTGCCCGACCTGGGAATTGGACCCGAGACCTCATGCTCGGCAGTAGCGCTTGCTACCACTAGACCAACGAGGCAGCTATCAGTTTTATAGAAAAAAAAGTAGAAATAGAATAAAAGGCCGTTTTATTCAAAACAATGTTTACTTATTACCTATATGTACACCTTAAAACACAGCATTAAGTATCTAACTAAGCTAACATTGTGGATTGCGTTCAACATACTTATTGAGCACTGACCAAGACATTCAGATTATTCATAAGTCTGGGCTCAAGCCTAAATAATACTAGCCCTGCGATCTACTAGGTTAGGCAACGCTTGCTGAGGTCGACCCGTGGAAGGGTGAACATCCGAAATATAACGATACCGTGTCTCGGAAACCACATTAAGAACTTGATCCCAGCTGACATTCCTAAATCAATGACTAACGTTATGAATAGTCAGTAGCCCGACAGCCTGACAAACAGTCTTGCCGAAGGGTATGCTACCTAGTAACTGGGTTGTGGAGGTCTGATACGCTGTCGTTCCAAGTAAATACTGGCATGCAGCTGCATACTGGATATACATATATACATACTAAACTGGCAGCCAACCCCAACATAGTTGAGAAAAAAGGCTAGGTAAGTTGATTGATTTACATAACCACCATACAAGCACATTCTAAGGATCAGAACTTTACAATTCTAAGTAAGTATTAACCATTTAATTACCAGAAAACTTAGCCTAGTAATATACTAGTGGTTATGTTCAGTCCTATGACTGACAATCACAATGTTGACAGTTACGACAGTAGATCGGCATCCCATACTGCTCCGGGTACAAGTCCATCGTACTTTGGCCCTTTTACAAGTATGCACCCGATTATACCGACAGGAACCGACGATGATCACAGGTTTGCCATACCTTGAAGTGCTGAACACAGGACCTGTTTCTGAAACAAAAAAAAATGAATACTCGTTACGGTTACTGACTTTATTGTCGAAGTGGAAGTTAAAGCAAGATGAACAGTGATGCCCAGTGGTATCGGCCCCAACTTACGGAGTCGTATATGGTGGGTTTCAATCCAGGCATTAGACCATTATTTCAACACACGTACTCTCAAAATGGTAAAGGAAAACATGAGGAAACCGGCATTTCCTAGAACAAAATGATGACCTTTGGCCAGGGCGCTGCTGCCTTTAACTACCTTTGGCCGGGGAGCTGTTGCCTTTAACAACCTTTGGCCGGAGCGCTGCTGTCTTTCATAAATTCTGCTATGAACAGCTGCAGGCAGTTATCATCACACAGGCAGTGCTTAAAACAATTCTGCAGTATTTATGAATTCCATGGAAAAAAATGACTTTTAACCTACAAGTACATACTGAGGTAAACACAAAACACAGAGGTATTTAGACATAAAGAAAACTCTGAAGTATTGTAAAAAATAAAAATCTTTATTGATACAAAAAACCTTTGACATTACTTAAGACTAGGATACATAACTCGTTAAACTAAAGGTCACACGGATATGGTACTGACTCCTAAACTAGGTGATCCTGTGACTTAGAAGTCAGTGTTCTGCTGTCACTGTGATACCAAAAAACCTTTTGTTGGTGTTCTAACTTTACAAAAATAGCCATTTACATTGAAGGTTACAAAATATGTATATCAAAATTAAGAAATTGACGCCTAGAGAAACTTTCGCCTAGCGAAAGCAGTTTTATGGCTTACATTTTTTACTTTGCGTTTAGTAGGGTATGATGGGGGAGTTTGCTTGTCTTCTGTGAGTGTCTCGCAGGACAAAGAGCTGTCTCATAGAAAGTAATTTGCAGTCCGAATATAACGCAGTAGTAGGGAATCTGTATGGTCTGCCAAGCATCACCTTAAGGACAGCCCTTTGTGCTCATCATCATTTCAGCCGAAAGATGTCCACTGCTGGACATAGGCCTCCCCTAAGCACCGCCACCTCGACCTGTTCTGTGCCTCTTGCATCCAACGCATTCCTGCGGCCTTCACCAGGTCATCGGTCCATCTTGTGGGAGGCCTGCCAACGCTACGTCTTCCAGTACGCGGTCGCCACTCCAAAACCTTCCGACCCTATCGGCCATCTGTTCTGCGAGCAATGTGCCCTGCCCACTGCCACTTAAGTTTAGCAATTCTTCGGGCTATTCTTCGGGCTTTGTGCTCGCTCCACTGCAATGAACTTGGTTTTGGCAGCCCCTCCCCACACCGGGATGCAGTAGGTGATAACGGACTGAAAAAGTGCCAAATAAACCATTTTTAAAACGCTGGTGTCTGCGCAATGTCTCTGCGATTTAAAAATATAAATAAGTCGTCTGACTCTTGAAGCACATTTCCATTCGTCATCAATCACTACACCCAGGTACTTCGTGTGATTAACACGGGTAAGCGTCGCACATGAGCAAACACTGAGACCAGAGCACGTACATATGTGCCATGATTTCAAAATCTGGTAGAGCCTTGTTCCTATGATTGATAAAGAAGGGAATGAAGTTGGTTTTGTCCACATTTAGGGTGAGTAGGTTGAGTAGCAGCCAGTTCATAACTGTTTTTAAGGACTGCTCCGCAATATTACCATAAACCATAATTGCAGTGTAATCAGTATAAGTAAAAAATTGCGCGTGTAATATCTGAATATTTAATAATACGAAATGAACATGAAGAACAGTGAAGTGTGTACTAATTGAATTACTACATTACAAAATGGACGGTTCGGGAGGCGCAAGAATTTACGTTCGTCGAGAGCGTGCGCATGCGCGCTGATTGAGTATTTGCGACTGACTGACTAATTTTAAAAGCATGATATGGTTAAACGTAGTTTTCATTGCTATGTTAGGCTATTTTAAGTGATACGGCTAATGATCTCTTTGTTGTTAAGTTACTACAATGAACAGTAACGAATATTTATATTATTAGAAATTGCTTAAAATCTTGTATTTTTCTTATAGCAGCGCAGAAAACATGATAAATATTTTGTGCAATTAAAAAACATGAAATTTATAATCACAATGGTTTTAGGAAATCAATGGTTATGTTCAGTTCTATGAACTACAATCTTATTGTCAACAGTTACTAAATAAGATCGGCACCTGCTTGCGTACCGAGTGCAAACCCACCGCACTTTGACCCCTTTACAAGTATGAATCTTATTATAACGATAGCCGCCGTAAATGATCACAGGGTTGCCACTTCTTGTCTTGCTAAAAACTGGCCCCTTATCTGTAACAATATTTTTTATTTTATATTGTACTGTTTAATTTTGCGACGTAAACTTTATATTTAAATACTAGTACAATCGAGAAACAACCAATACGTTATCACTGATGCATTTACATCATCTAAAATGGAAATTAATGCCTTGAGTTTGATTGATGTAATGAAGTGGAATTTGGTAGTATCATCACACAAAATTTTCAAATAATTTTATAGTATTGATACTTTAAGGCGAGAAAAAGACATTTCAGTTCATAAAAATATTTACAGTGTTAATAAGTTAACTAGAAATTGTAAAATACACATACAATAAATACTAATTATTTATTAAGATACCTAAGTATCTTAATCTATTATACCAAACAACCATAACATTACTGTTATATCTGTTACTATCTACTACAATTCTACTATAAACTACATGTCAACTATCTTAGGCTAAGAATTGGGTTTAATCAAGCGTCTCTTTCTCTCTTCAATGGTTATGTTCAGCCTTATGATGGACAATGATACTGTCGACTGTTATGATAGTAGACCGACATCCCAACGCGTACCGGGTACAGGTCCACCGTAATTTGGCTCCTTTGTACCACTGGATTTATTGTACTGATACGGACCAAACTTGATCACAGGAGTTCCATTCTTTGTTGAACCGAAAATAGGTCCTGAAAAATACAAGTTTGGCATAAGATTTAATTGTGATATAAACTGCCTGCTCTTGACCTCGATCTCGCCTATAGGAAGTGATGGATGAGGATGAAGCGAGTGTGTCCAGAAGATGCCTGATTGCTCTTGATTTGGAAGTAGACGGGTTAAATGTGGAAGAGAACAGAGGTGCTGGCAGAGTGCCGCACTTTGAGTGTGCGTAGAAGGGGAGCTACTGTTAATTCAGAGAGTTTTTTGTTTAAGTATTTTTCTTTGATTGACATATTTATTATTCAAATGTCTTAATGGCGAAGGTTTTATTCAGTAAATATAAAAAGAAAACTTCTGACTTACTCACTGGAAGCTACAATTTTTCATAGATGCAAAAAAAGATTTTTTTTTATAAATTCCCATGGGATAGGAAATATAGGGCGGGTGAAGTCCCTGGAGAAGGGTTAGTTAAAGAAAATATAAAACATCTTAGCACTAAGTCTGTATTATGACCCAGGTCATAAAAATCGAATTGTTACTGCTACAAGATAACGTAACGTTACCTTATAGGCAGTAACAGCCTAACGTAACGTTTTGACGTAGGTATCTGAATTTTCATGATTGATTTCGATTATACCCGTAAACATGTTTCAGCTTCCCATCTTAACATACCTAAAAATTTACTAAATTATGGTTTTTATAATTTTATTACAAAATTCACACAAAACACACTTCACTTCACATGATCTGACGAAGAATATACCTGGACTTCAAAAGAGATTTGACCTCCGAGTTTGTTTCAGCAACTAAACTCAGTGTTTATACAACAAACTTACTTACAGAAATAAAATAATTTATTATTAATAATAAGTTCGTATAAATACATCAACGTTCAGTTTCTAAATTATCCATCTCCCTAAAATTAGCGAAATTACTTTTATCTACGACACCATCCATACTTTTGTAACACACATAAATGATTATCAAAATAAACACTAAAAGAATTAACATTAGAGACCTTTTGAATGTTTCACAAATATTTCAATGGTTATGTTCGGACATACTACAGATGACGTCATTATCGATAGTGACGATGCTGGATCGGCAGCCGCTGTTGTGCCTGGTACAGTACCACCGTATCCTGGGCCCCTTACATCCATTTTTTCGATTGTACCGGTAGTGTCCTAGGAAGATCACAGGATTCCCATGCCTAGTCATGCCAAAAATCGGCATTAGGCCTGAAACATAATTAAATGTGGATCCTTTTGGCATAGTCCAATCGTAGTTTGGTGTGATGAATAATTGTAGAATAGAAGAAAGATGGCAAAATAACATTGCAACAAGTAATGGGTAGATTTAAAACCACTTCTGCTTCATTCGTGAATCTTTTCTCACGTATTTATAGACGTTTTATACAATAAGATCCGAGAGTGATCGCTAGATTCCCATTCCTTGTCGAATTAAAATGCTCTTGCTATAAACCAACACCACTCGACTGCTCGTTTCAAGAATTTGGTAAAAGAAATAAAGAAACACTTATATGAATCGCAGTTGTTTTAATGGTTATGATTGCAAATACGACAAACAGCTACATCACTGTTGTGCTTTATACAATATCCGGTGGTATCACACAAGGCACAACATTTCATTCTGGGCTTTTTTCAACTAATATTGTACAGATCATATTTATGTATATATACTATATTGTACACCAGAAAATACATAATAAAAAATACATTTAACACTACAAAGCATAAAATGGACAGCCTTATCACGTTCTGCGATCTCTTTCAGAACACCTTGGAATGGACAGTGATTACGTGGACTTTAAAATAGGGTTGTCGTCATAGGAAGGATGCTTCAAAAATTACAGAATTCCCATGTTCAGTTGTCCCGAAAACTGGTATTGAATCTGAAAAATAGGTCATGAGTGCCTGGCCTATAGCACTGTGTGTATGGGAAGCCGTCACCTCCTTCTTCAAAGCAGTAATTCTTGCAAAGGAGTAGGTCGAGAGCGTGAGGGAGAAGCAATCTTTGCACTCTCACGTCCCATAGGAGACGCTCTGGGCGTTGGGAGTCCGTTGCGGACTCCCGACCACTGCAGGCGCGGGCTTGTGAATTATAGAAGCGATACTTTAGGGCCTAGTGCCTTTCAGGGTTGCGGATTTATTTACAAAATTAACAAAAAAGAAATTACTATTAAGAATACTCAATAACATAACTTAAACTAATAATAAATTAAAATATGGCGTCGAAAAATTCCATCGCATCGCTGTCGACTGGTTAGTACCCAAGAGACTGGCGACTTTGCCACGTTGTATGGCAATGCTTAGCCTTTCGGTATTGAGTAGGTGTAAGTGTGTAGATATTTATTAATGGTTATGCTGCGCCTTGTGGGTAATGACATCACCATCGTAAGTCACGATACTCGATCGGCATCCACTGGGATACTTATTACAATACCACCGCATTTTGCGCCCTTTGCAATTATTAGTCCGATTATACCGGTAGTGTCCTAGAAAGATCACAGGATTCCCATGTATAGTCGTGCCTAAAACTGGCACTGGATCTGAAAAATAATTCACTTGTAAGTATTTTTAGCGTAGTCTCAATAGTAATAATGTTTGGACTTTATAAATAGATTCTGCCCGCGACTTAGTCCGTGTGAAATTTTACTCTCAACCCACCGCGTCACATCCTACCACAGTCCCGCACTATTTTCACTAAGCGTTCTTTTTTTACTTTTCTATTTTTGCTCTACTCTTAAGGGTCACAGCGTGATGTTAATTAGCTTTTAACCTTCCTTAAGAATTAAACTGTGAAGTGCACACACACACACATAACACATAATCAGCCTATAACGTGCCCACTACTGGGACACAGAGCTGCTCGGATGAGCAAGATCGGAACATCCTCGAACGATCGCAGGATTCCTATGCGTAGTCCTGCCGATAAATGGCGTTGAACTTGAAATAAAAGTGTCGAAAGAGAAGCTCAACAATAAAACCAATAATATTACTTCAGTTTGCTTCATAGAAGTACCTACGATAGACTTTTAATACACCCAGAAGTGATCACATAGTCTCTTTTAATGGTGGAAAATAGGCACAGAATAAACATAAGGGCAAAAAATATAAAATAATAAGAGCATTATATTTTAAGCAAACTCCTTTTTGATCTTCGCTCTGTCGTCGTTAAAAAGTCACGTACCTATTTATGACGTAGTACAAGAATAATCGAAATCATTTTTGAGGAATTTCTTCACAACACACCATTGTCAAAAGATTTATTAAAGTTAACAATCACTTATTTATTCTTTAAAAAATACTAATTTCAGGTAAGGATTTAAACATTTAATGATTATGCTCGGACGTATGGCTAATTACGACATTATTATAAGTAAAGATACTTGATCGACACCCCTTGTGGTACCAGGTGCAATACCACCGAACTTTATGACCTTTACAATCAGATGCCCTATTGTATCGGTACGGTCCTTGAATGATCACAGGATTCCCATGCGAGGTTGTACTGAATACTGGTACAACTGAAACACAACGTAAGTATCAGTACGAATACAAAAATATTAAAAATACGTCATTTTGACGTACAATGATAATTACAAAAAATTATACATTTTTTTTTAAATCCTAAAGTCATCACAAGATTTCAAGTCCCTGTCTTGGTCAAAATTGCCAATAGTTCTGAAATAAAACTTAAGTATTAGCACATTTTAGCAATAAGGTACTTATTTTGTGATAATATATGGGGAAATGAAATGTAGACACCAAAATAGTTTTAATCGTATAATCTATACTAGTGATCGCCCATTGGTCGAAATTCGACCGTGCTTCATTTGAATAAAAATACATTATTAAATGAAAAAAAAAACGTATATAATAATAAATATTTAAAAAAATGGTTATATTTGACATTCAGTAACAATATAGATAAATAATATTAAAAACAAATATTCTCGTATGATCATAGATTTTAAAAAAGAAGTAGGTTATATCTATAAAATTAATTTATTACCTATGGTTATACTTGACATTCAGTAATAGTTAGGGAGCTGGCGAGCAAAATTTCGATATGATCAGCACACAAGGCAGACGTTATTAATAGTGATAATTATACCCTAAGAAACATCAAGGACCTCGTCTGCCACCATGGTGGCGCTGCGTTGTAAATTTACAGCGTTTCAACAATGTTTAAAAAAAAGGTGTGTTATATTATGCGCACACGTCTGCCTCTGGGGCTGATGATCACAGTCATCCTGGAAACAGAAAGAATTGAAAAGGCAGACATCCAGGGCTCTGACTTTTGTAATATTCATTTTTTACATTTATTTTTATGATTAAAAAAACTCTATATGAAGTGCACACTTGGCAGATTTGAATTGTTCGATTAAAAACAATGAGAAGAACCACGGAAAAATAGTCTGCCAACATGTTGCCTCTGCATTGTCTATTGCCAGTGCTCCAAAAATGTAAAAAAAAGGTGTGCTATATTATGCGCACACGTCTAGCTATTGGACTGATGTTTGAATGCGTTATGAAAACCAAGAAAATCGATGAGGCAGACGTTCAGGCCTCTGATATTCCAAAGGCAGAATATTAGATTTTTTTTTTCAACCCTACGTTCGCGCCAAACCAAGCAGGTATAAAATATCCCCATAGTTCCTTTCGTGGTGTCTCTCTTTTATTTAAGAATATGAGTGAGAACGGTATAACTCAGTTCCGACCTTTTCCGTATAGTGAAACTAAATGTATAGAGCGTATAACTATATACAGCCTCCCCTTTCATTTTGCACGCTTTTCCTCTCTCTCGCTCTCAGGCACTTTCACGCGTCTTGGTTCAAAATCTATGTATTTTACACAAATAAAACGTGATTAAAAAGTTAAAGACTGTTCCTATCCAGATCCTAATCCTATCCAGATCCTCATCCTATTCAGATTACAGTAATACATTCTAATTAAAGTTCCAAGCGCATTTCATTTCTGGTTGGCATTGAGAAAAAAATATGATTGCATAGATTTCAGCTCCAGAACTTTAATCGTTACCGTGAGTTTAGAGGATAATATTAAACAAAATTATAAGAATAAAACTATAAATAATAACGATAATCCCATGCAATACCCGCTGTCCCTTGATTCCGTGAATTTCAAAAAGTTATACAGCTGAAAATCAGTGAACAAAGAGTCTGCCACATGTTTTTTCGAATCCACAGAGTCATATTGAATCGAATGGGCGCAATGAGAACCGCGTGCAATTGACTTAGTAGAGCTTTTTTTTTAGCATTTTTACAACTCCGTCCCAGGATAATGTCCTGAATGCCTGCCTCTTCGATTTTCTTCGTTTCCAAGATGATTGTGACCATGAACTCTAGAGGCATACATGTGCAAATGATTTAATACCCCGATTTTTTAAGCAACTTCAATCCGCTGTAACGCGAAAACGCAGCGACATAGGACCTTAATTGATTGGACCAAATTGATTCGTTATGATTTAAACTGCAATCCACCTCGCTAAAGCATTAGGTTGATTAGTGGAATTTGTCAGTATCGGGTAGCTTGACGTGCTGGAGTGTATAAGTTAAATTAGACCAACTTACGCATTTAGTCAGGTTAAATGAATAGATGTAGAGTTTGTAAACTCGGAGTTAGATAAATAACACTTTAACTCTTATTACGCGTTGCGCTAGTGAAAAGTGACACCGGCTTAGTCAATGATGTTTTAATGTATAGATGGGGCATTAGCGTGCGAAAATTGTTCCCGACAAATCACAACATTTGGTGTGATTTGATTTAGTCGGCTAATAGCAGCGAGCGAAGCAAAGCGTGTCCGTGGCGTAAAGTATTATATCGAAAATGCCAAGTTGTGTTGTAAGAAAGTGTAAAATTATGGTTCCAAAATAAGTAAGAGTGAAGGAATTTCATACCATAGTAGGTAATGTAGTAAAATAGTGAATATTTGTATAAATATCACGATTATATTTCACATTTAGAAATAAATTTCGATTTATTAACATTGTGGTTCGAAAAGGATAG
The DNA here is from genome assembly GCA_932294355.1 of Aporophyla lueneburgensis. Taxonomy (NCBI): domain Eukaryota; kingdom Metazoa; phylum Arthropoda; class Insecta; order Lepidoptera; family Noctuidae; genus Aporophyla; species Aporophyla lueneburgensis. The sequence goes on from OW028742.1 coordinate 8,588,129, forward strand.
AAAATATAATGGCAACTGCAGCGCGACAAGGTCAAACAGCATGCGTCATAGATTAAATTAACCAGAAGCGAAATCATAGGCATAATTCATAGCATTCGTTAGCCACTAGAATGCGCAACGTGAGTTTTGTTGTTATTTTGTGAGCGTCTTTCTAACAATAATATTATGTATGATGATCATAATAAGTTGTAGCTTTCAACGTTTTATAAATGAGAATTTGATTAGTGATAGCGGGTTATTAGATGTTTTATTAGTAAAATTAAAATGTATGTAATCAAATATTTATTTTTTCATTATCTTTCATTATTTGTCAGATTTGCGAGTGATAATTACACAAAAAGTAAATGGGTCAGCATAGGTCAAGGAGAAAGAAGTCAGTATGTCTGGATTCCTACAAAAAGAAGTACAATATCATATACTCACTGAGTAGGTACATACATTATCGAAAATCCGGTCTGTAGACCTCAAAATTGTTTAGAATTTGTGAGTAAATAGATAACAATTGTGTTTTTTGTTTATTATCAGTGTAGTATTCCCAGTTATAATCAATGTCTCTTCTGTGGCAAATCCGCATATTCTATGTTTCACTAGTGTACTTCAAGCGCAACACACTACAGCTAGCTATCTCTTTCTGTATTATACGTTCCGTATTATCTATCGCAGTCGTTGTTGACAATTACTAAACATCTGTAGGTAAGTACATTTGTACTAACAACGGAACGATTTCTGATCGCCGATCAGTATGAACGTGGCATATCTTTACATTATAACATCATTGGGCTTAGTTAATAAATGAAAGTCTATGTCCAACAGTGAAAATCTTTCGGATGATGATGCCGGATTAAGAAATATCGGCGTTGCAAATCAGAGCACTCTCCATTTTTACTTCTTGACAAAGGTTTTATAATGATTATGCTCAAGCTTTATATTGATTATCTCGTTGTTGACCGTTATGACCACAGATTTGCATCCTGACACGTATCGGGTACAAGTCCAGCGAGCCTTGATTCCTTTGTACTGAAGGCACCGGTTGTAACGGTACCGACCTAGGTTGAGAGCAGGGTTACCATTCTTTGTCGTGCTGAATACCACCCCTGTAATACCAAAGAGTCTGCGTTACCAAAACTATCAAATTTTACGGTCGTTTGAGAAGGAAAAAGAAAGGAAGAAATTGTTTCTGCATAAATAAAACACATTTTACCTACATATTAAACATGTTAAAGCCAAAAGCCGATCTTTCTCACATTGCGTTATTATTTGTCTATGTGTAGGTCTAATTTTCATTCTTCCTTTTTTTCAGTAAGGATTAGTCATTACAGACAAAAACAACATAATATGTATTATATTTTTATAGAAACACACACGCAGTAGGAAAACGGTCTAGCTCGAGTCCAAAATAGGATTTAAAATAAACGTTTAAAACTAATTAAAGAAAAAGTAAAGAGGAGGTAGCAAAAAATATCGTTTTCATACTTTTCTTGAATAAATTGAAAAAAACAATTTATATTTTTAATTAAAAAAAAACGAAACACAAACAATGATGCCTGACTTACGGGGCTTCTCGATTTTAAGGCCTGACAGGTTGCAGACGGACTTTACATTGAATATGGGGTGGTGACCCTCTGTGGGAGGGCACACCACCAGGACCATATCAAAGGCGGTACCTTGCCTGGACCGGTGCATGCGATGGACCTCTGTGACAGGCACGTTCTGTCGTTCGAGGTCCGCCTTAATATCGCTGGTGGCGATTTCGCAAGGGATCCTGCGAATCACCACCCTGGTCAGTCGCTCCTCGGGCAAGGAATACGTGTGGAAGGACACGTTCCTAGCAGAGAGGAGCCTGGTCAGATCGCGATAATCGCCTGACGTGGGGACCGATAGTTTTATCCCGTGCTGGGTGGCACGGGCACTAGTATAGTTGACCCTTTGGTCAACACACCATTTGGACACCTCCGTCCACTTGGCCTTGTCCTGTATAAATACAGGGGGCGGTGGAGGGAGTTTCCTGGCGGTGGTTGAGCCAGAGGGTACGGACGGGGCGCTAGTTTTAGCGCGGGGCGCGGCAACCTTCGCGGAGGTTGAAGGCGAGGGACGGGAGGGGAACGCGTTGGCGGCGGTCGCCGGCGGCGTGGAGGGGATGGACGCGGTCGCGTTGGCGGGGGTCGCCTGCGTAGCGGGGTGGGGGGGGTTCGCGGTGGCGGAGGTCGCCTGCGGGGTGGGGGCGCGAGACGGAGGAGCGGAGTCCTCAGCCGCTATGATTTTAGCGGCCGGGGCTGAGCTGCTCGCCTTGTTCTTCTTGCGCTTACTCCCTTTGCCCTTTGTGTGGGAGACGAGCTCGTACGCCTCTGTGTCCGAGGACGAAGAGGAGTGCGAGTCCGTCTGGGGAGTGAGCGCGGCAGAATCGGAAGGAGTGGGAATGGGTACATCCTCTGTGTCCATTTGACACGGTTCATCGGTGGCGGTTGGGGCCTCGAGGGCATCACTGAAGTCAGCGATGCCCGGGCTGGCTGGAATTGCGAGCTGCTCAGCTCTGTACAGCTCGGAGAATTCGGCAGCGAAATCCTTGTTTTTCTTTATTAATAAAAGAAAAACAGAGACCACAGCCCCGACCTCCAAGTGCTCAATGCTGAGCTGACTCGCAAGTTCAGCCAGGAGCGCCTCGATTTTGGCTAGGGTGTAGATCCAGCGCTGCTTGGGCCCTTTATAGCCTTTGTTCAGGTAGAATCGAAAAGAACCGACGATCAGGACAGGGTTGCCAGCTTTCGTGGTGCTAAAAACAGGCTCTGAAATATAAAAATTTGTTTAATACATACACAAACTTATACCTTTTCCGGTTAATACCTTCATATTCGTGTTTTGTTACTATTACTAACTAAGAAAATAAAACAAAAAAACGTCTGTTTGGTTTATTAAGAAATTGAATTGAATGAAGGTAGGTATAGCATACTCTTCTTATGCGTATCTATTTGTTTACATCCACAGATATGAAAGGAACTTTATCATGCTTACTTTTATTTCCATAAATATTATACCAAACTATATCTTTACAATGATACAAATACACAAACAAAAGAAAAAACGAAATCAGTCGGAATATTTGTCAGATTTTCACTCTGAATAAAACAGGATGCAATGAGGCATCCAAATACTGAAGACACTTTTTTAATGAACTGATGAATTCTAAAAACAACAGTTCAATTTTTACTATGGATAAACGACTGTAATTTTTCATAGTTTCGGTATAGACAAAAGTAGTGATATCACAAAGAAAGTAGAAAAGTCGTCCCCGTATTTTAACTCAAAGATAGGCAAATGTACGCACGGCCACACATCAAGCTATACATTTCCAGTATAAGCTTACATCTCATTGTACGAAAAGCCTATAAAATGCGAGGATTGCTAAAACTGGAAATGTATAGCTTGACCTGTAGCCGTGTGTACAACAGCCATAAAATTAATATATAAATACAATCACTTTAAAACACTGTTGTTAGTTACTAAAGAAAAATTTATGAGAATAAACTTAACCATAACATACATAAATAAACATAACATTCGATCGGTCCGCGCGACTGTTAATACTTAACCACAAGTCCCTCTTGACAAAGAAACAAAAAATGGTGTTAAGAATTTTCATTAATTTGGAAAACAAGTCATTGTATTCACTTATGGTTATGTTCCTTATTTTGTCTAATGATGACATTTTCGTAGGTGAAAATGATCGCCTTACATCCAAACCCCCTTCTAGTGCAGGTCCAGCGCAATTTAGGTCCGCTATAGCCTGAGGTCAGGTTGTATCGACAAGAACCCAACATCAGCACAGGATTGCCAGCTTTCGTGGTGCTATAAACAGGCTCTGAAATATAAAAAGGTACAAACATACATACTTAAGCTCACGCATTTTTCCAGTGAAAAGTAAAAAGTTAGGCACAGATTATATCGTTTTTTGTTTATGGAACAAGGTTTAACTGCATAAAATAAGACTATACTGAACACGAACTAATTAAAATAATTTAAAAGAACTTGAACATAGGATACGGAGAATTTATTTAAGTACTAGTTTTGGGGTGAAATATTAATGAAAAAAAATTTCACTAACTTTTCTTACATATTTATTACTTTTAAAATACATACACATAATAGCTATAAATTACAACATATTCATTTGCATATTATATTCATTAATCCTAATATCCTTCTTAGATTATAAATTGTGTAAGTTTGGATGTTTGTACGATTAGTTACTCGCAAAACACGCAAAAACGGCTGAACGTATTTGAATGTTTGGCACACAGATAGTTTATAACCTGATTTAATACATAGCATACTTTTTATCCCGGTAGTACGTGCTGTGGGACAATATTCGATCTCCACGTGGGCGAAGTCGAAGAAAGCGAAGAAGTTTACAGGCCCTGGTCCAGGCCTCAGCGCCGAAAATATAAACATACTATGTTTATGAAATGATAATTTTAAATAAAATTATTGAAACATGCTAAATTTGTCTAAAGTGAAACACTTGACAATTCCAGCATATGACAAATAATCTAAATGGTGGAGAAAATTCTCATCAATCTGGAAACACGGTCAATTGATTCAATGGTTGTGGTTATTATTTTGACTTATGATGACGTAGTTGAATGTGAAGATTATTGCTTTACATCCATTTTGCTTCTTAGTACAGGCCCAGCGTAGTTTCTGCCCCCCTTTATAGCCTGTGTTCAGGTTGTATCGAAAAGAACCCAGGATTAATACACGGTTTCCAGCTCTTGTGGTGCTAAAAATAGGCTCTGAAATAGAATCAACGGTTGACTTTAATTCAATTAAATACAGAGTACTGAAAAACAGGATAAGGTGAAATTTTTACTGTGCTGGGGTAAGCGAAATAAAAATGAAACTAATTATAATTTATTCTTTTTATTTAATTGTTATTCGTAAAATACATACATAGCATAATCAACTTATACAATTGTCGGCGACGAAATCTAAGCATCTAGGCGCAAGTAGTATCGGAGTGCACCCTGACAATGAATTTGTAAGTTAGAAAGCATTTTTAAATTAGTAAAGGCCTCAAAAGTTCGTAAAAATGTCAAAATTTAGACCCCCTCTGGGTAAGTGGGTGCAAGTAGCGCAGAGAGCGCCTTGATAATAAAATGTAAATATAAGGAAAAGTTTTGTAGCTAGTAAGGAATTTAATAATTTTGAAAAGTCTTGTCTATAAGTTTATGTTTTAGATTCTAACTAGTTTTAGTTTATAGATTTCATGCTTAGTTTTCTTATTAGAATCTAATTAACTTCAATTTGAGTGAATCTTGTAAGGAAATGTACAAAATTTCGAAAGGATGTTCTATAATTACGTAACTTGAAAATGAGGTTTTTTTTTTATGGTCCGATTGTTGCTATTTTTGTTGTTAACGATAGAATTAGATGTAAAACCACTTTTAACGTTTAAATTATCAAAATCGGATCACAGGATTCAGAGATATTATAGATTAAAGATAGTGGCAATTGTCCTAAGTCAAACTTTGTAAGTTTTTGTTCTAGAAAGTTTTTATTGTGACTATGTACATGCAATATTGTGTTTTTATATAAGACGGGACCACATAAAAAATGTAAAAATATATAGATTGTAAGGGGTTATGTGATAATTAATGCAAAATAAAGGGTTCAAAGATTTCGGCTTGTTGAAAACTAACAGTAAAATGGGCTTAAAAATCGCGGTCCTCTATGAGGTAATGGGAAGCGGCCCCCGCGACTATAAAATACGCACGATCGGCCGGACTCGTTTAGTCGCAGCTCAGCCGTTGAAGAGGCACAACGAAGAACAAGCCGAAGTCCATGGACCAAAAGTACTAGAAGAAAAGTGTTTTATTTCGTCCGTTTCTCTCAGAATTCAGTCTCACGTTCAGTCTCCCGAGGTCTTGGTCGACCGTATCGTTATTACGCATTCAGGGGTGCGTGGTGACGTGTTTTACCAGCGCAGTAGGTAAGTAGGGAAGCACGTCAAAAACGTGGGAGAAGTCCCAGGGCGAGTAAGGGTGCTGATCACATCCCATTCGTCCACTACAACAATATTCCCACTGTTTGGACAAAGGCCTTCTGAGAGGGAGTGGCCTGTAATCTACCTCATGTCTTCCAAGTTTTGGTTCAAGCACATGCCGGTTTCCTCACGATGTTTTCCATCACCATTTTGAGAGCAATGATGATGAAATAATTTACACACTGTGTCTGTCTGAGTTCGAACATACGACCTACAACTCGTTAGTCACGGCCATTACCACTAGACAGCAACTGCTCCTTTCCCCCCAGCGGTGGAAAGGAGCAGTTGGAGCAGACTCCAAAATACATACACATCAACTGTGAATTGCGGCACGCTTCATGACCCTGGACCAGGCATCAGAGCTAAAAGTAAATACTTAAACAGGTGTTTAAACGTGTATAATTACATATATATCTTTTTCTAAGTGATAATGTTCACTGGGAAATAAAAACTCCACACTTGACAATTCTAGCACTCGATAAAATCAAAAGGGTGAAAGTACCTATATTCATCAATCTGAAAGACAGTATTTATATTCAATGATTGTGGTAATTTTTTTGGCAAATGATGACAATTGCGTTGCACACTAACAATCAGAATCTGAATGGTATTATTTATTTAAACTTCTCGGTTTTGAAGATTATTTCGAATCCATTCGTCATTTGTTGGAATAAATTAACAGCTATCAAAATGAAACCAATTCTTACGGATAGCAAGCTACGCAATTATTCTTCTGATCTTTGATTCAATAATGGTTATGTTCGTTATTTTGCCTAACGATGACATTTTTTATTGTGATAATGCTCGCCTTGCATCCATGCTGCTTTTTATTGCAGGCCCAGCGCAGTCTGGGCCCAATATAGCCTGCGGTGAGGTTGTATCGATAAGAACCTATGATCAGAACAGGGTTGCCAGCTTTCGTGGTGCCGAAAATAGGCTCTGAAATGACAAATACACGTTTAAATGGTTTGTAACGTATTTTATTTTAAAATTGAATTGTGACTGCGATGTACGAGCTTAAACTCAACACAATTTCCATTAAATTAATTTAAAAAAGTCCGGATAATAGTATAAGACGAATTAATTTTAGTAGTGTCTTGGAGTGAAATAGAAATAAAACTAATTTACATTCATTCGTTTTATACATAATTATTATATACTCGTAAAACACGCACACGTAGAAGCTATAAATTGCACATTCAGTCAAAATTGTTTATATTCATTCATTCACTGAAGTAACAATGAAAAGACGCTTAAAAAGCTTGCCACATCAGGGCCATAAATACACACATACCTAGGTTAAGCAATAAATAGGATTCCATTTGGCAAAAAATAAAAATATAATAGTCAAAAACATATCTTAAAATTAAAGAGTCAAAAGGTATAGGAAAACCAAAAAAAGTTTTGAACTTAGGTAGTCTTTGTGGTTCTGAATTAGAAGTAACGGTGCGTCTCAGGGTGACCCACAGATGCCATGTTTCTAATTTTTGAACCCGTGCGCTTTGTAGAACATTTAATCACAATAACTGAAACCCGAAAATAACTGTTTACTATTCGACTAACCCTATACTCGCAAAACAAAGATTAGCTGCTCCATGCATTTACGTTCGCATGTCTCGACAAGTTGGACACAGCTGATTTTTTACGGTTTCGGGGCTCGTTTATTGTATTATTATGTATTATTTAGTGAGGACCTCCAAGTTGTTCGTAAAGGTGATACAATGACTATTTTTCAGGTTTTCAGTTACATCGGTTTTCTCTTCTTGGAGTTATCTCTAGAACTTTTTGTAAATATTAATTCGCACCTGCGTGTAAATCACGAATAGAACAGGCCAGTACACAGGGCATCTCATGCACCGTCGTAACGCATTCTTGCTCAGTGCTAAAGAACAATACTGAGACTAAAAATTTTTGCAAGCAAACAGATCATTTTTACTTAGGCATCAGTAGGTGAGTAGTAATTTTAATATAATACAATCTCTGAGGGAGCCCTACGATAAAGCATTCGTGATATCACCTTAATCCGTTGCTGCACATCATAGACAGTTTTAAATACATATTTCAGTCTGTCAAGTAAACCCAGTTCGGTCGCTGATCGACATTCAAATATTTTGACAAGTCTTTGGAATTCATAAAGTCTACAATTCTGTAATCATTGTATTACAAAGTAGGTAAGAACTTCCATGGTTGTAACAGCTATATAGATCTCATCATCACGCGACCGTAATTCCGAAGACTGACGATAGTTCCCGAAGCGCACAATGTTCATTGGATACCTGTAGGTAGGTAGGTAGGTACTAATGGTTATGCTCAGCTCTATGATTTACTATAATATTGTTGATTGTGAAGATTGCCGACCGACAACCTAACGAGTACCTAGTACAGTACCACCGCACTTTGGGCCCTTTGCAACCACTGGCCCTATTGTACCGGTACGCACCCAGATTGACTACAGGCTTTCCCAGTTTTGAGGTGCTAAAAACAGGCTCTGGAAAAAAGAATAGACAGTAATTTATGGAATTGTTGGTGGAGTTACAAACTTTGAGAGACTACAGAGAATATTTTTGTATCATAATATTGTACTATACTTAATATCATTACAAAAAATTATTTACAAAACTAAATGTATACTGTACTTTTGTGTCATGTGTGGAAAATTTTATTAATGACGATGCTTCTTCATATGTTGAACGATTTCATAATCGACAGTGACGATCGTCGATCGGCATCCCATGGCGTATCTTGTGCAGATCCAACGTTTTCTGGACCCCCTGTACCCGGTGGACCGATTATAATTATACCGATGAGGACCAACATTGATGACAGGATTGCCCTTCCTGGTCATGCTAAAGATTGGTGCTGAAAAAGCAATTTTTATTAATTAAGGCAAAAAATTAAAAATATAGTTTCATGACCAATAAAAAAATCTTTGATAGATAAGTTTTAATTCATGTGAAGAACTTGATAACTAAAGTAAATGAAAAAAGTCTACAGTCCGTTCAGTTATTTTAACTTTGACAGCAGCAACCAAACAGCAACATTGTCGTAACAAGAGTAAAGGTCATTATGATGTTGACAGACGTGTCATTGATAACAATGTAATGGAAAATGTTGCCAAGATAAAATGGAGAATAAAGATCACTTTGAGTTTGTTAGTCATGCAAAGTCAAAGGTAAATAGCTGAAAGGATATGTCAAAACAAACAAACAAAACAAAGAAAGAAAATAATACATTATATTCACAATTATACAAAATACTAAAACACATAACATTTATAGAGCTGAAGACATAGAAACTAATCAAAATCAAAATCAAAAGTCATTTATTCAAACTAGGCTGAGAGTCAGCACTTTTTGAACGTCAAAGTTACAAAAGACAGTCCCCCCCAAACGCCCGCCCTTCGACACTTCCTAGTGCTTTAGCTGGGAAGAAGAAGTGGCGGAACAAACTCCCCAGCAGCACAGCTGTCTGTTAAGTTAGAAGAACTTGATTCTATACAATTGTAAGGAGGTAACATTATGAGACACAAAACATTAAATTAAATGATTTGCCATCTGTCAGCTAGCCAACCCAATAATCCAGGAAATAAAATGAAATCTATACTCAAGCAAAAGCAAAAAATATTTTTATCATGTAAATAAAGGTACCAAAATAAAAGCCTCCTGGCATAAGGGCGTGACAGCTTACATATGCAATGCTGAATCACGTTCACATAGCTGTTACGACCCGAGTTACAACTCGAGGCCTCAAAATGATAAACTAGGACCATCGGCGTAAAAACAAATAAACAGGTAGGTAATTAACAACAATACCAACATCAAGGTCAGCAAGACGACCAGTCACCACAAACAGCACCCGTTCACGAGCATAACGCAAAGATCAGCCATTACCCCCCTCGCCTTATTTGAGGGAAGGGGGTAACCCGACCCCTGACGCTACCGCAAGCATTGATATCTAAGGGAGCATGACGAACTTGCTGCCGGTTGCTCAGGCAAGAATTGAATGACAACTTGTTGAGGTCGCTAGCTAATCATTTTATGCAATACTAATCATTATAATATGTCAAAGCATAGAACATGTCAAAACCAATAAATACACAAAAAAAAATGACTAACACAGTAAAAAAAAATATATAATAAAAATTATATTACAGCTATATAACCTATCACTAGGTACGCTAGTACTGGAGAAAGAACACAAACATTGTCTTGAGTTAATCACAGCGACCAACTAGTTTTGTCATTTAAATAGTCGTTGATGGAATAATATGCCTTTAGACAAAGGTTGGATTTTACTTGAGCTTTAAACGCATTAAAAGGTAATTCTAGTAAATAAGGTGGTAGCTTGTTGTAAAATGTTATACCAAGCCCAACAAATGAGTTATGCACCTTATGAAGCCGGTGAAAGGGAACACGTAGTTTGTCCTTATTTCTAGTGTTAACAGTGTGAAAATCACTGTTTTTAGCGTGTAAGTGTAAATTTTGCCTAATATATAAGATGTTGGCGAAGATGAATTGTGATGCTACCGTAAGAATACCAATATCTTTAAAAAAGTCCCTTAGAGAAACTCTGGCACCTAGCTGGTAAATTGCTCGAACAGCTCGTTTCTGAAGGACAAAAATATTTTGAATATCAGCGGCTTTGCCCCACAGTAGAATACCGTAAGACATAATGCTGTGAAAATAACTAAAATAGACTAACCGAGCTGTATCAACGTCAGTATATTGTCTTACTTTTCTGACGGCGTAGGCGGCTGAACTGAGCCTCCCCGCTAGACTTGAAATATGTGGGCCCCACTGTAGTTTGCCATCCACTGCTATGCCCAGGAAAACTGTCGAGTTTTAAGAACCTCTTTATTTAAGACGATTTCGGGACCTAGATTTCTAACATTCGGTAAGGCGAACTTTACACATTTCGTTTTCTTGGCATTGAGAACTAAGTTATTTGCCGTAAACCAATCCGTAACCATTGAGAGTGCACTGTTTACGTCTTCAAAATCTTGTCTGTTCCTATCTACTTTAAAAATAAGAGAAGTATCATCTGCAAACAGTACAACGTCACAAATACCCTTTAAAAAGAATGGTAAGTCATTGATATACACTAAGAACAAGATTGGGCCGAGTATAGAGCCTTGAGGCACACCTAACTGAACCGGTAGCCCGGTAGATTTTACACAATTAATATCTACACATTGGAACCTATTATGTAAATAAGAATTTATTACGTTTAAAGCTTCGTTATGGACACCGTAATGACGTAGTTTACGCAAAAGCGTGTCATGGTGCACGCAATCAAAGGCTTTGGAGAGATCACAGAATACTCCGATAGCATTTTGCGAGTTCTCCCATGCGTTAAAAATGTGTTTCAAGAGAGTAACACCCGCATCTGTAGTTGAACGACCTTTCGTAAAGCCATATTGCTCATTATGAAGGAGGCTGTTTAAATTAAAATGTCTTAACAACTGCTTGAGTATTAGCTTTTCGAATATTTTGCTAAATGCAGGTAAGATAGAAATAGGCCTAAAATTAGAAACGTCTTTTTTATTACCTGATTTAAATAATGGTATGACTTTGCTACTCTTCATGAGGTCAGGAAAAGTTCCGACATCAACACATTTATTAAAAGTAACAGCTAAAAAGGGGGCTATGATGTCTATTATATTACTTAATAGTTTGATGGAAATGCCCCAGAAATCACCAGTGTTTTTAGACTTAAGTGTGTTAAAAACATTAACTACATCACGAGGCGTTACATGTTCAAAATGGAATAGGCAACTACTTTTAGGCACACTACTATGCAAAAGGTTTTTAGCTTTAGACGGGGAGGAATTTAAGGAGCGAGTCGTAGTTACAGGTATGTAATTATATATCATGTCATTATGCATACGTATGCAGTTGATGTGTAAATCATCATTTTAATGTAAGCTGATGTAAAGTCAGGGTAATAGATCAGCATTTTTTTTTTTGCTTGCCTGCACTGTCCTACTCCTGGGCAAAGGCCTCCCTCCACTTCTTCCAATTATCGCGAAGCCGCGCGTCCTGCTGCCAGTTTTGATGGAACCTATCCAGCTCGTCCCGCCATCTCCTAGGTGGTCTGCCGCGACCCTGCCTCACTGTCTCAGGACACCAGTTCTGTGCTACTTGGGCCCACAGTTTGGCTGGCATGCGGCAAACATGTCCTGCCCAGTCCCATTTAAGTTGGGCAGCCTTTTGAGCCACGTCAGCTATCTTTGTTTTGGAGCGCAGTAATGTGTTTCGGACGCGATCCGTTAATGTAACGCCGAGTATACTGCGCTGCATTGCTCTTTGGCAGACCTTGAGTTTGGACTTCTGAATGTTAGTCAAAAACCAAGTCTGTGCACCATAGGTTAAGACGACGATTTACAATCTACTAATTTAAATTGTCCGTATATTGAAATCACAACTGTCAAACTCAAAGCTCCTAAATACTCTGAAATAGAAGTCTATCATTTCCCGAAAGTCCTTTAAATTAGTAAATTACTTTAAGCGATTCGTCGTTTTTTTTAAACTAAAAGAGGGTTGATTAATATTTCGAAAAAAGTAATTACGAGGAGTCATTTAAAGTTAAATTCTGACGATTTAAATACTTGATTTAGAATCCATAAAATTACCAATTTAACGAAATATTGAAGTAAAACCTAAATCACTAATGAACAAAAAAGAATGAATGACGAAATTTCAAATTTATTGTAGGTCGTTAGGACCTAGCTATGAGGAAGCAATCTACAGTTAGTTTAACCCGAACTTCCCCATTATAAAATATTGATTACATTCTTGAACAGATTAATTTATTAAGGTAGCCACCGGCAAGTTCGGTTAAGCAGCCTCATATGTTGCTGTTACCTGCGAGATATCATTCCCAAATTAAAAATATAACAGTTGAATAAAATGGCATTTTGCAGAAATGCGTTAATTTAATTATGATCTCTGAGTGCATACGGAAAAAATTAGGCCTTATAAAGGACACCATTTTGTATGATATAGTTTGAAGGATCATAGTCATGAACAAAGTTAGGTCTGTAGATCCTACAGTCTTTAAATGTGAACCTAGCTTTGCAGCCGGACCCTCAGCTGCATCGGCATACGCTATAGGAAGTCTTCTTTCGGTTGCAGTAAAATGAGTACTTGTCAACAATGGCAACTGCTTTCCCTTTAATATTTTTCACCCAAAATACTGAAAGAGAAATCATATATAATCTTACTAGACTACTTACGTCACCGAATCAGGCTTAATTGATAAGTTGTAAATGATAACCATGCAATCTACATAATAATATATAAAACGTAAAAGGTAAACCTGTGCCTTACCGTTCGGGGATTACGTGCGTGATGAATAAAATAGAAACACATGCTTATTTATTTATACTTAGGGCTGATTTTACCAAAGCCAGATATAATATCCGGGGAATAAAACTGACTTCTGACAGACCGTGAAAGTGACGCTTTAGAACCACCAAACTAAATTACGTCTCGATTCCCTCGAATTTGATTCGTCGTAACTGAATCGAGAAAATCTTAGGTCAGACAGTTGCTATTCATTGCCGTCTGTTTCTTATTTCACTGGCCAGATGTGGCCAGTATTTATAATACGATAATTGATGTGGCATTGTTAATAAAGTTAGACCGTTAGACAGAGACAGAACGTTAAGTGATAACTCGGATGGCAGTTGTTTCGAAACATCAAAGGGTTTTGGCGCACAAACGTTGTCGAGTATGTGCGTGGCATGCGTTGACCAAGTACAGTCGGCCAAGAAAGTGGTGTACCACCCTAAGGTTGAATATCGCTTGCAGATTCATAGGTGATAAAGATTAGTTTCGCTTGCAGATCGATCTGACAACTTCTATTGCTGTCTTTATCTGATTATTGATAACGACTATTACTGTTTGTAACGTGACAGCTGTTCTTAGTTTGAACTTGATGGAACCAATGACGTCGTAAAATCAACGGCGGGGGGCTGTAGATTTTGATGACAAAATTGTATCTACAAATTCAGAATTGTAATCAACAAGTTACATAAAATTGTAAAGGCACAAGGCGAATCCACAAACCTACAATTTCTGTAAACTTGTAATTACAATATCAATAAAAAACAAGCTAAAAATAGATTTATCCTTTTATTAAATTTCTACAATCAATTTTAAAATACTTATAACAAACAAAAACATAGCATATATAGTAATATTTAGAAGATATTGAATTTTTTTTTTAAATTAGAAACGGGTGTAACCGCCGTTGGCCTCTATAACCTCTAAAAGACGAGATCTCATTGAACCAACAAGCCGTGAGCAAATATCGGTTCCCCGCATTTCCTCCCAAATATAATTACAGTGACTAATAAGAGCTTGTTTGGTTCTTTCATTTTGATGCGACCATCGTTGGACCATAAGGCCCCAAAGATTTTCTATCGGGTTGAGGTCCGGCGATCTTGAGGACCACTGAATTACCCTTACGTCAGTGTGTGAACGAAACCAGGCTCTTACGATCCTCGCATTATGAATTGAACAATTATCTTGAACAAAATCAAATTGTGGCACTTCGTTCTCCGGGTAAACATTACGGACTGTCGGTAGCATTGCATTCTGAAGCACGTCGATATAATTTACAGCCGTCGCTCGAGGAGGTAGAGAACACAATTCTCCTACACCATCCGCACTCATCCAGCCCCAAATATTTACGGAAATTCGACCTGATTCTCTATTTGGGATTACATGATCATCTTTATACCGTGTTGAATTATATCGCCAAAGGTGAAGACGTCCATGCTGACTGGATTTAAACGTTTTTTCATCACAAAACACTGTATTAGACCAATCAAACTCTAAGTGCTCTCTGGCGAAGTTCAGACGAGCAAGTCTGTGAGCATCCGTCAAATATATTTTCTTGGCGTAATGCCTGTGGTGCAACCCCATGTAATGTAGATGATTCCTTATTGTTTGGGCACTCACATCGAACATCTCCGCAAAATGTTTTGTGGGCTTAAAACCATTGATTTCATATTCCCGTCTCATGAATTCTCTATCGTTATTGGAGAGTGCAGGCCGGCGACCACTTCTTCTGTGATCCAACAAACTTCCCTCCTCTCCTTCACGACGAATCCAAAAGCGGACAGAACGCCTCGATATATTCAAATTCCGGGATATCGCACTGATACTGCTTCCCTCATTAAATTGGGCAATTATTTGTGCTCTTTCGGCAATGGTCAAGTTGGCAGGCATTGAGATGATTTTATATGCAGTTGATTGAAAAAACACGGAAAATATATCGATTTTTTGCATATATTTGACAAAATGTCAATTGTCAGTTTTCTTTTTCAAATGGAATTCGGTTGTCTATTTAAATAGTTTTTATTACTTTTGTTTGGAAACATTTCAATTGCTTTGTAGAAACTAATGTCCTTTTCATTTATACTAAAGGTTAAAATGTCATGTACTTATATGTGACATATGACGTATGAATACTAAATACATAGGTTTACGTCATGATAATGTTGTCTCTTTCAGTAATATCTTTTTATAACGAACCTTGTTGTAATTTTCGATGACCGGGAAACTAAATCAAAACTGGTACACCACTTTCTTGGCTGACCGTACCACAAACAAGCGCAGAATTTTCAACGTGGTTAACTTTTAATTTGAACCACAGTAACGTATTCAGTTTTCCAACGTGCTATTTTTAACGCTATAGTTGAGGCGGAATTTGGTACAAACGTTAACATTTAATGTCGGTGTATTAGTAGCCTTACCTACTTTTTAAATATCAACGATAAAATTCCTCAAGATACAAGATATTTATTTTGCTAAAACATAAATGCAAGATGTTACATAAAAGTTCGATCGAGTCACTGTCATGTTTTTCCTTAAAGACGAACAAAATATAACTGATTAAGAAAAAAACACCACACCACTATTTACTCACACAAGCATTACATACTTCTTGCTACTACTGGTATACATATATGTAGCTGAAAGACTTAAACAACATCAAAATAACATATTTATTGTTTACAACAATTTGAGCCGACAAAATGTAATATTTTATCACATTTATTACATTATTTAAATATTTTTAAGAATTAAAAAAAATATAATATGAAACAACATCAAAATAATATATTTTATTGTTTAAAATTTAGGGACGCTATACCAAATGTTTAACATTTATAACACAATTTAAAAATAAAAAAGGTTTTGATGATGATGATGAATGTGCTAAGTTACCCCGCGAAATTCAATTTTTCTGACGTTTTTTGCAATTTGGAGGGGATTGTTTGGTTTTATGTTGTGTTAAATATATGATTGGCGATCGTCACCAATATGGCATTACAGGACGATAATAATTGAAATCATCATCAATACAATCCTGTAAGTAATTTTTTTTGTTCGTTCGTTCGCTCACCAAGAAATTGCAAAAAACCTAAGAAAATTTGAATTTCGCGGGCTTACCTGACGGTTCAGCCACAACTATTTTTTTAATATGAATTTTAAAATTCATACAACTGGTATCACTGAACGATGTAAATAACATCAAAACATTTTTTTTTACAACGTTTACGTACATACGACGCTACACCAAGTTTTACACATTAATTAGAAAACATAAATATTTTAACTCGTTGAATGCCGCTAATTACAGACACAATTAAAAACCATTGTGTCTATCTATACCAAATGTGGTAACTCAGGGACTTAGAGGTTAAAGAATATAAAAGATTTTGATTTTGATGGTAAACATTTTCTTTCACCATGATTTCCACATCAATTTTAACGTAATAAAAATGTTAATGGCTAAAATATAATCCTAATTAAATTATTATAATAAACTTAAATAATTCTGGTCATATAATTTATTTTCACATTTTTTTTATATCGTAATAGAACATTGTACCTACAGATTTTCACGTTGTTCTACTATTTAGTATTTAGTTAATTTAATGAGAATGAACGTCGATAGATATTGATTAATTAATTAAGTAGAAAAGTACCAGACAGATTAATAGTGAGTTTCAAAAAAACACGGCAAGCAAATAGCTTTTTTGCAATCATGACAGTAGGTGTTTATTCTTTTTGTTTTTAGATCCGCCTGTCTGCTAGTCATCGTCCTCCGTAGTTTTTTGTAACAACTCGTACATTTTCTCCTTTTAAAACCTCTGAGAATTGCATGTTTTTTTAGTAGTTTCAAACCGGAGTATTCTGAAAATTTCGTATAATTTTGTTTCAGACCCAAAATAATTTTCCAAATTGATAAAACTACGTGACAAAAAAAAACTTACCAAATATACATGGTATAAAAAAAAACAAATGAAACATACTATAATACCGACAGAAAAAAAGTTTTTTGAGAAAAACCGACAATCATCACACAATTTTTATAATATAAACATTAAACTTTTTATTGGAAGCGCTATTCATCGCTTATGATCTCAAGACGACTATCCTTTATTTTACAAAGCGAATGACAGCTGCGAGGTATGCACCAATTACAAGTCACAACGGTTGCACGTACCTTAGGGTGAATTAGCAGCCCCTACACGTTTATTCACAGGTAACCGTACCAGTATTATTATTAGTTGCCTTCGAGTCTAGAGGCACTTTGAGATATCGTTTTTTTGACTATGAAATAGTAATTCTGTGACAAACTTACATTTTAATGAATATTGTCGCGAATCATATTTTGCTCAATACATTTCATACAGCCATACAGACTGGCTTTCAGTTTGCACAAAAAAGGAAAAAAAAAACATTTTCGTCGGCTACTTGGGTGTTTCCGCTTTAACGATAGATATTTAACTGCCCTTTTTTTTGGATGGGAAATCATCAAATGACTTTTCCCGCTCTGGGTGGAGCGGGAGGGCGTGTCAGACTTTTACTGACTAAAACCCACCCGTGTTCCTTCAGTTGCCCATGTGCCAGGGTAACGGTATCTCCTTCGAACAATCTCGCGACCCTGGCAGGCATCGGTCCTAGCAGACCCTTTCAGTTTTGCTGACAACTCTTTGAGGTGCGCGTGGAACACTACGCGCCGTCGACCCGAGCCAGGTCCTTACCCATTGCTCGACGCCCGCAAGCTGGCGCCTACGGTGGCCGGGACTATTGACTCCCGACACCCGGGGCGTCTCCTCCTGCGGCGGCTAGGGACGTGAGGGCGCAGAGACTGCCACTCCCTCACGCGCCCCGCCTCCTCCTTTGCGAGCATTACTGCTTCGCAGAAGGAGGTGATGGCTTCCCATGCCCTCTCGCTCCGTACCATGGCTAGTACCAGGGCCGGACGCGAGAGGTCGCCGCCGCCGATTGCCTCCACGAGGACACGGCGGTGCTCCGCTCAGGCAGGGCACACTTCCACCGAATGCTCCACCGTGTCCTCTAGACGATCTTTGCAATGAAAACACCCGGGCGTTTCCTTCCGCTTTATCCTGAACAGGAACTCGCCAAAGCATCCATGCCCGGTGAGGACCTGCGTCAGGTGGAAGGTGAGGACGCCGTGGCACCTCTCTATCCACTCCTCAAAGAGGGGACTTACCGCCGCAATTGTGGCGTGCCCATTTAATTGCACTTTAGGTATCGTTTATCATCGCAGGCTGGTCGGTAGCAGCTGCATGAGAGTCGCCGAGAATCGTTTTAAATAGCATGCAATTGGAGAGACCTGCGTCCCTATAAAATCCCCCAATGGAGGAGGCTTGACTCCAGCACAGGTCTCCTCCAATTTGGGGGGCTTTGCCATAATCGCCAAGCTTGGCAGGTGGGTTTGCAATCGCATTATGGTGGTAAAATGCATAGAGAACGCTGCTGCCCATTCTCTAAAAAGTCCCTTAGACCACTTCTACGTAAGCCACAGGAAGAAATGAGATAGTGCTATTCTTTATGTCCGGCACCACACAGACAATTGGTAAGGTGTTTAAGTCACCGTCAGCAGATGCTCTCGTGTTGCGCCTGTCAATGGAGCCTTAATTGTGACCTCATGTAATACCTATCTGATTGTTAATCAACTTTCACAACATGTTTAATTAAAAAAACAATTAAATAAAACGGCTGACATCAATTGATTTAATCTATATATATAAAATTCAAAGTCCTGAGTGACTGACTGACTGACTGACTGACTGACTGACTGATATATCAACGCACAGCCTAAACCGCTGGTCGTAGAGACATGAAATTTGGAGGGTGTGTTCTGTGTAAAGAGTAGGTATCCACTAAGAAAGGGTTTTTAGAAATTCTACCCCTAAGAGGGTGAAATGGGGGGTTGAAGTTCCTATGAAACTTTTTATTCTCTGGGTCGATTGACACAAAAATTGGTACACATACTCTTCAAGTATAATTATGTGACACGTGTGTCATAATTTTTCAAAAATCATCTCTTTACTGTGTTAAACAGGGCTTCGACAATCCTTGTGTGTAACTTTTTATTCTCTGGGTCGATTGACACAAAAATTGGTACATATACTCTTCAAGTATAATTATGAGATACGTGTATTATACTTTTTCCAAAATCATCCCCCTACTGAGGCAAATTGGGTTTCGAAAATCCTACGTGGCATGCAAGACATGCGCATGGCGTGCGGGCAGCCCAGGGAGCGCATTGTCGTCACCGGTGTCCAATCTCAACCAAGATATTAAGAAGTATCAAACATGTAACTGATATAAACATGAACTATTATAATATTTGCAAGTTATGTAGTACATGTAAAAAACACTTTTGTTTCTGTCTTAAATAAAATTAAATAACTACATTTTTTTTTTTGGATGGGAAATCATCATATGACTTCTCCCGCTCTGGACGGAGCGGGAGGGCATGTCAGACTTTTACTGACTAAAACCCACCCATGTTCCTTCACTTGCCCATGTGCCAGGGTCACGGTATCTCTTTCGAACAATCTCGCGACCCATCAGACCCCTTCAGTTTTGCTGACATCTCTTTGAGGCGCACGTGGAGCACTACGCGCCGTCGACCCGAGCTGGGTCCTTACCGGGCGGCGAGCTAACCATTGCTCGCCGCCCGCAAGATCGCACCTACGGTGGCCGGGAGTCCGCTATCGACTCCCGACGCCCGGGGCGTCTCCTCCTACGGTGGCTAGGGACGTGAGGGTGTAGAGACTGCCACTCCCTCACGCGCCCCACCTCCTCCTTCGCGAGCATTACTGCTTCGCAGAAGGAGGTGACGGCTTCCCATTCCCTCTCACTCTGTACCATGGCTCGCACCAGGGCCGGGCGTGAGAGGTCGCCGCTGCCGATCGCCTCCACGAGGACACGGTGGTGCGCCGCCCAGGCAGGGCAAACTTCCACCGTATGCTCCACCGTGTCCTCTAGACGATCCAAATAACTACATTAACTCTTCTTTGAAAGATACCTATGCAACTTTATAAGTAAAAACGAATTGGGCACATACCTACTACTTTACGCACTAGAACATTTAAATCTGTACATACGTTCAGTGACCAATAGTGCGACTTTAGTTTATACATTTTGTTTTATTGTAAACAAGGCTTACGGACTAACAAACCAATGATATAAAAAATTGCTAATAACAAGCCTCCACATATAGGTAGTTATGAAAATGTCGATAAAGAAAAAGTACATAAGTAATGACTGTGCCAAAATCCGTCTTAAAGTCGCCACACTCGAACAGAACAAATCAATATTTAGGTCCATAGGAAGCCTATTGAAACTAACTGCACTTCTTATTGAGAAAACATTCCGCCTATAATTAGTCATTGCTAAAGGTACATTTAATATTGGCCGCTAACGTAATCCCATCAGATTTGTGCGTAATGACAGATTAGCAACGAGTTCAGGACAGTCTATGTGGCCATTTGCGATACCCAACAGTAAACTCATGTCTCCAATACAACGTCTCATCTCCAGAGGAAGGAAGTGATAGAAAGATAAGATCTAGATAACGTAGGAATTTTATTTGGACGCCCTCAATACGGGACTTATAAGTCTCATACTGCGGGTTCCAAACCTGAGACGCGTATTCCAAATGGCTGCACACGAAAGAACAATACAATATTTTAACCGATTTAAGAGATCTGAAACAGGCCGTGGAGCGTAGTATAAATCAAGTAAAACATAACGACGAAGCCATAATCATCAATTAAATTCTATAAATATATAAATCTTATAAATCTGTGGACTCAGTGATAAAAAACGATGACATCATACATTACCCGATTGAGTTTCTTTACACATTGAAGCCTCCCGGTCTCCCAACTCACATATTAACATTTAGAGTTGGCCAGTAATGTTGCTGTGTAATTTTGCCGCCAAAATTATACAATGACACCAGGTTGCGAGTGAAAATATTGCAACGAAATGTTATCGATGCAACTATACTGACAGGTTGTTCCAGAGAGGAGTCTGTGTTTATTTCGAGGATTCCTCTAACGCTACCGAACTACCCCTTCGAATTCAAAAGAGTGCAGTTTCCCCTCAAAGTCTGCTTTGACATGACCATAAATAAATCTCAAGGCCAAACACTTAATTTAATAGGGGTAAACTTAAGGGAGAACTGCTTTTCACAGTGAAAAGCAGTTCTCCCTTAAGCAGACCAGCAGCTTGGTGATTCTAGCACCTGAAGAAAAACAAAAAATATTGTTTACAAAGAAATACCGCGGTAGGCATAGTACTTCGTTGTAAACAATATCAATTGTTTATTATCCACTTCTGGTTGTCTACTAAATAAATCTTTTCACACACGCTTTGAGTTCTATTAAAATTATATTACTCTCATCCCAGACATTAGTTAAGTTTTACGAAGAACTTCGTCCTATTTGTTTGGGATATTGTCAGTTTGTATATTAAATTGAGAGGTAGTGAGAGCGCGGTTGTTAGTTTCTAAAAAAAAAAAATGCCGCGGGCAGAAGTTATCATTACATATTATAAAATAAAGTCACTTCGCTGTCTGTCTGTCCCTATGTATGCTTATATCATTAAAACTACGCAACGGATTTTGATGCGGGTTTTTTTAATAGATAGAATGATTCAACAGAAAGGTTTATATGTATATAACATGCATAATATAGTAAAGAAACGCTGATCATTTTAGAGGTTTCTAATGTGATGTCATAAATAAACTCATTTTTTTGCGCTTACATTACGAACGCTGGCTGAACCCTACGAAATAGATCAAAATAATGTATTACAGTATTGTACACCTTAAAATGGTCTACAAAAAAGTCCGCGATGGTATATGTCTATCTCTTAGGGATAACCCAAAATAACCATTTTTTATCCTTTACTTTTTACGAGAAATAAGTGCTTATTTACAAAGCGATTTCAAGCAATACAGCATTAATCCTTATCCAATTAAATACATTAGATACGTTGTGCATTTCATGTAGATCAAGATTGCCCTGTACAGCATATCATTGAAATGAATATTGTAGAAGATATCAGAGATTATAATAAAATAGCCACAGAGCGGCTAGCGGGCCGTCCCGCGTTCGGCTGTCTCGGTTGGTAGCAGTCGGGTAGTGCAGGATTAGTAGAATTGTAATATTGTAATTCATATTACTTTGGCTTCATAGCAAATGCGAATATCATGTGTGTTTGAAGTACTTAAAATAAACCTAATTGTATTATTCCAAGTAAGAGACCGCGAAATATGGCTTAGATGTTTAGATTTTTGGATAGATTTGGATTTTTGGTTATCCTACATACTCACCATATAGGATACTTCACCCGGTAGTAGGTTCCCGGGTGAAATTTTCCGACAGCTATACGGGCGAAGCCACTGGCTAAAGTACTATTCTTATAACTATGTTTGATTTGGTGTCTGGTAAATAATTGAGTGTCTGTATAGGTAGAATAGGAACGTTAAGAAAAACCAGGAAGACTTATATTCAATTCAATCCAGCTCTATGTCGCAGTCATCTTACTCTGAATACCTACTATTAGTTTTATTTTAAGTACATCAAACACACATGATATGTAAGGATCATAGCAGGTGGCGTTCCGTAGTTTCTGCCTACCCCCCATGGGAAAAAGGCGTATTTTTTTGTATGTATAACATGGATTAATATATTCTTACCGCGGTAGTACGTCCTCTTGCGATAATTTCCGACATCCACGCGGGCGAAGCCGCGGGCAAAAGCTAGTATTTCATATACTAGGTCATTATTTAAGACGATAAACCAACAAAAGAAAAATAGAAATTATAACAAAACACGATCTAGCTAACTTTATTTTTAGCCTAAAGCTGTGAGCTAGTTTTGTATTTCCAACTTTATTTCTAGTACGGTAAAGTTAATAATACAAAAATAACAACTTAGCAAGGGACTAAGTATTAAGTTATGTATAAAGAACTGCATTTACATAACTATTTCGTTCTTTCTACTAAACTGACTTGGTGAAAAAAAGCCTTTTTTAGGCAGAAAGTTATATTTCTAGAACAATCAGCATCAATAATATCGGAACGGACTGTTTAAAATTGTGTTGTTGCGTACTGTTAGACTAAGAGCAACGTACAGTTAGAAGCTATACCTGGAATATTGGATAATATTGCGCTGCTGATTGCATTAGATTAACAAATATACCATCCCGACAACTATGTTGTAGTAAACTGTCAATAGCATTAATCTCAGGCATCAAATAGAAAGACAGCTCAATGACAGCTCACTTAACTTCAGTAATCACGGTGAGATTTTTACAGAATATACCAGCTAAAGTCACTACAGGTTTGCGATGATCTTAATTTTTAACGCACAGCTTAGCGCCAGCTTAGCGCCGAAATTTTAAAATCAATCATGGTGTTTTTTCGACGTGCTGGTATGCACTCTTTTGGATTCTCAATGTTCGGTTTAGCGCCGAGAGTTGAAAATCCAGTGCATTTTTTTGTGTTTGTCTTTAAGTTAGTACTTACACTTTAATAAAAATACCATTTCGTATAATATAATTTGGGGGAGGATGATTGTGTTCCAGATTACTTGATTTGATAACGTTCCTGTCTTTCGTGACGATAAAGCGAGCCTTGCATAGACTTCCGACGGTGCATCTAAACACATCGGTTGCCTTACTTTGCCCGTCACGATAGTATGTGTATCCGTTTATTATGGCTAACTCTTTTCCATTCTGCTTTCGGCACCATTTCACTGTAAAAAAATAAATAATTGTTAATTATTTGTAAAAAGTTGTACTAGGTATATACCTGCCTCAAATAGCAGGATTTAAAATATTCTCTGCAAAGGACCACCCGCATGACCACCTGCGGTGCACCGAAACACATTAGTTCTTTTACTTCCCCCTACGCGAATGAATCTGTATCTCTATTCAGCCATACGCACCAATTAACTGTAGAAAATTAAACACTTAGGAATTAGTCACTTTTTATTTTTTTCCTAGACATTGTTCTGCGAGAGTCGCGTCGCGCTTGTTTGTGGGAGCCTTAATAAAGGAAAGGGGAAAGGAAATAACGAGAATAATAATTCATGAATTATTTATTTTCAGTGCTAAAAACGATACATAGGTTATATCAGTAAAAATCCCATTAACTAAGTTAATAAACTTATTTACGAAAAAGATGCCAAACGATACAAAAAAAAAAAAAAAAACTAACGTAGCTAGTGTTTACGTAGTTAATGTTTTAAATGATAATAACTACTATTACTAATGTGTACTTTAGGTACACTTCTGCCCAACCCTTCGGGGAAACAGGCATGATGTTATGTGGATCTTTTCGCCAGTGTTGTTTAAGTCACATGTAGGTACTGAATAGGGGGCTAGCCGACTGCCATCAACCGGACAAAATCAAAAATAATTTTCCCGACGTGAGAAAAAAGTATCCAGTACGTCTTGCTCAGAGACCAACGATTCAGAATTATATTATAATGTACGTCTTCTATATCTAGATATCTAAACATATTATGAATTAAAGTTGCTTTTCATGTTTGTCTGATTGGATGTAAGCTAGCTAAGAAACAATGAAACAAAGGAACAAAAATATACACTCATGGACAAATTTAGAGGAACGCAAAAAAACGTTACGTTATTCCTGTTGTAATTATCGTGCGCACTGGCCACAAACATGACTAAATGCTATTAAAAAATAAAGTTGTAAAAATTGTCTTTTTTCAAATTTCATTTGTTTTTATGTAATTATTGCATTCTTTTATACTGTGATTTTTTGCCATCTTTTGAATTTTATTTTAAATTTAGGTTGTGTTCAAATTTTTGCTTGACTGCCTTGTTTATCGTGTAAAGTGTGTATTATTACTGCAAATAAACTGAGAATGCCAGATCTAAACGCCACATGTTTGTTACCTCATACCTTTTGACTGGGTGAACCGATTTTGATGATTATTTTTTTATTTGAAAGCAGATGCTTTTCAAATGGTCCTATTTTAATTTGGTTCCATTCAGACAATGGGGTCCATGTGAAAACCAAATAAGTCTTAAATTTGCATTAAGTATTTGCGCGACAAATTAACGAATACCGTATGTTTGTTACCTCATACCTTTTGACTGGGTGAACCGATTTTGATGATTATTTTTTTATTTGAAAGCAGGTGCTTTCCAAATAGTCTCATTTTAATTTGGTTCCATTTGGACAATGGAGTCCATGTGAAAACCATAGAATCTTAAATTTGCATTAAGTATTTGCATGACAAATGAACGAATAACGCGATTAGATTAGTGCGGAGTATCTATCGTAACTGAAAAGTTAAAAATAAAAACTTTTTACAAAAAAAAAAACAAACGACTTCCTTAAAAAAACACTACAAAGTCAAAAATAACTTTAATTTCGGAAGTCGGTGGCAAAAAACCTTAAATTCAGATCCTAAGACACCGAATTCTGAAATTAAAGTTATTTTTGGCTTTGTAGTGTTTTTTTAAGGAAGTCGGATGTTTTTTTTTTTTTTTGTAAAATGTTTTTATTAATTTTTTCCCTAATTTGATTCTTTTTGTCATTTGATCGTTTGTATTTTCGACTTTTGGAATTTTAAATTAACGAATAATTAGACAAATTCAAATTGATCTACTGAATTATCAGTATCACAAATATCCATGATATTTTGTTTAATACACACTTTTCTTACGTTCCTCTAAATTTGTCCATGAGTGTACTAAAAACTTTCTTTGTATCATAAAAATATTATAAAATTTATTTCTTATAAATAAATAACCGATAAGTTTTTGCCGACTGTTCACCATAGGAAATGACCAATTGAAACAACACCTATAGCTTCTGAAGTGGGGTCCATGTAGGTTTACTTGCAATATGTTCTTTGTAACCACGCTTTTATTAGCTTCATACGTATGTTAGTATGTACCTTCAAAATTTCGGATTATCTCAACATTTTGCATACTTATCAAGGATCGATAACAATATAATAATTTTATAAAGTCCAGCCATTATCTTTGCCGGGGTTACCAGGATAGCAAAAAAATGACTTCGAAAACTACGATAACATACATCACAAAATTCGAAACATCCTGAAAAATAGAAAATAAATAACAGTTTAAAAAACACGCTTCTATAGAAAACCAAACTAAAAAGTAATAGAAAATATTTGTTTGTCTGTTGACTTACTGAAATTAGTTAGTTACTTTTTGATATTATATAATATTATTATGTCAGATGATTTGTAATACAATTTTATAATTAAGGTAGGTCACTACAGTATCAATCAATAAATAACTCAAAAATCATTTCACGCTTTTCCCATTATTTTCGTCTTTGGTTTGGTTTTCTATGTAAGCGTGTTTTTTAGTTTTTCTTTTTCATTTTTTTTAAATTTATTATTCTTATATCGTGTTTTTAAGTTTTTTATATTTCCTAAATATCAAAAGTATAGTAGTTTCAACATTATGTAAACATGTCCAACTGACAAAGATAATAAAATTGATTAAGTATATTAACTTAAAAGTTTACTTAAATTTTTTAAGTAAACTTGTGAAATGGTTCTCAAATTTTAATGTAAACACCATCACGTATTATAAACCTGGGGGGTGGATGATTATGATGCAGATTCCTTGATTTAACAACAGCCCTGTTCTTTGTGACGACGAAGCGAGCTCCACATTTCCTGCTGATTGAGCATTTGTATTTATCGGTTGACTTATATCGACCGGAAACACTAAAAGAGTATCCTTGTAGCACGGCTATTTCGCGTAAATTAGGTTTTAGGTACCATTTCACTGTAAAGAAATAAAGAATATGAGCAGTGAAAAACAAGACAATTACAAAACAGGACACAAAGAAGATATTTTTAAGCTATTGCATAGCTTCTATCGAGGGCCTTGAGCGCGGGGACCGAATCCGAAAAAAAGTGTAACTTGAATTAATATCAAAGAAAAAGAAATACTGCATAAATAAAATAAATAAATAATTATAATTGCATAAGTTGATACAAACTATGCAATAGCTTTACCGCGGAAAATCGGTTCAAAAATAACAACAAAATTTTGAACAGTCTGAATATCGTAATACTTTAACGCGGACTGCACCTATCTACACACGAAGTAAACATATATTCTATAATAACTTAGTTTTACGAGTTGATATTAAATGTGTTTGAGTCGTAAAAATATAGCCAAAATGCTATTTATTTATTTATTACGCAAGGCATACCAACGACATACCGTCTAAATATGTACATCACCTATAGGCGTGCATAACATTAATAGTAAAAATGAACAACTATTGGATAAAAAATGAAATATTAGTAATAACATTAAATTCGTACATATTAAAATTACAAATTCATATTGAGTTATAAAATTAAATTAAAATAATACATTTCGTCATATTCTACTAGAAAATTGCAACCATACAAAATCACAATAAAAAATATTCGTACTTTTAACAACATCGAATATGGAATTAATGAAATAAAGCCAAGTATTTAAATGACGTGTAAAAAATTAAAGAGGAAAAATAATAAATATCGTAAATGTAATAAAATTAATTTCAATACAATTAAATATAATTACAATAGTATTATTACAGTATGGTTAAAAAATCGAATGAAATTATGTTAACTTTACGTCGCGCGTTTCGTGCTTGAGCCTCGGTTTTAAAAGCAGTTTTACTAAACCCTATACAGCACATTCTGACGTACCACAAACTTTGGAGCTTCATGGTTATGGTTCAGCTGGGATGATACAATACTTCCAGCTAAATTGGTGATGGCGGCAACTTGACCACCGGGTGCAGCGCCATTGATTGGTGGAGGCACTTGTGCCACCGCAGTAGAACGAATGCCCTTGAAGCAACGCCAGCGCCTTACCGGCAGCGTTGTGCACGTACTCCACTGAGGAACAAGGAGAATGATACAAAATAAAATTTTGATTAAAAATTAAACCGATTGTCATTTAACAAAGGGGATAAAATTACATAGGGATTATAGTCAGTTTTTATGTTTTTTACAAATTTAATCGGTGTCCAAGACTTCCTACTTAAAAATATTTAATTAAAAATTATAAATTTTCGGATATTAACACCCTTTCGTATATCAAAAGTAGGGGGTAGATGGCTGTGTTTCAGATAACACGATTATAGTCGTCTTCCCGTCCTTTGTAACAAGGAAGTGAGCTTTTGTAAAACCTTCCAGAAATGCGCAAATACTCATTGGTTTCCTCACGAAATCTATTTTTCAGGTGGAATGTGAATCCTCTTAGTAGGGCTATTTCTGTTCCACTCTGTTAAAGGTACCATTTACCTGTAAAAGAAAAACTTAAACTGCCAGCAAATTGTTATAGGATGTTAAGTAATAGTAAAAACTATGCCTCTATCTGTTATTTAACTGTTTCAAACATTATTCATAAGGAATAACAACTTTACATAATAAGTATTTTGCACGAAAATTTTCAAGGAACATTTCAACGATAAAAAAGAATGACGAAATTTTGAACAGTCTGATCATCCTAATATTTTAACGCTGACTCCACTACTCTTTTTCAGTCTGCACAATCATACTCTAGTAGGCTTAGAAAGAACGCACGAAGTAAGTATATATTCTATAATAGCTTAGTTTTACGACTTGATACTAATTGTGTTTTGAGCCGCAAAAATATACCCACAATCCTATTTATTTATTTATTACGCAAGGCACACCAACGACGTATCGTGTTAATACATAAATAATATAGGCGTGCATTGCATTCTTATAAAAATGTGAACAATTATATGATAAACATGTTTAATATTTAAAATATTAGAAATAACATTAAATTCGTACATATTAAAATTACAGATTCATATTGAGGTATAAAATAAAATTAAGATAATATTCATTAACGTTTTATTCACATTTCATCACATTGCACAGGCAAATTGCAACCATACAAAATAAAAAATATTCGTACTTTTAACAATAACGAATATGGGATTAATGAAATACAGTCAAGTATTTAATTGACGTGAAAAAAATTAAAGAGGAAAAATATCAGATATCGCAAGTGTAATTTTTTTCATTTTAATAATTTAATAATAATTTATTTCTTTCACAAAAGTACTTTCAAAACTTACATATAGCCGCTTTCAACAATATTTATGTACACAAAAAGTTTTAACATCTGAAGCTGAACTAGGAGGTTCTATTTCAGCTTACAGCGCCAACCAGAGAAAACTAATTTAATGTAACCCGAGGGGGGTTAGATTCGGGGCAAAACTCCGCTGCCGCGACAAATCGCGGCACGGCGGACAGAGCTCCGGCAGGATCTCATGGCGACATGGCAGGTACGATTGTCGCAACCCAGCGCTAGGCACGCCACAATTGCGGCGGTAAGTCCCCTCTTTGAGGAGTGGATAGAGAGGCGCCACGGCGTCCTCACCTTCCGCCTTACGCAGGTTCTCACCGGGCATGGGTGCTTCGGTGGGTTCCTGTTCAGGATAAAGCGGGAGGATAAGCCCGGGTGTTTCCATTGCGAGGATCGTCTGGAGGACACGGTGGAGCATACGGTGGAGGTGTGCCCTGCCTGGGCGGAGCACCGCCGTGTCCTCGTGGAGGCGATCGGCGGCGGCGACCTCTCGCGTCCGGCTCTGCTGCTAGCCATGGTACGGAGCGAGAGGGCATGGGAAGCCGTCATCTCCTTCTGCAAAGCAGTAATGCTCGCAAAGGAGGAGGCGGGGCGCGTGAGGGAGTGGCAGTGTCTGCACCCTCACGTCCCTAGCCGCTGCAGGAGGAGACGCCCCGGTCGTCAGGAGTCGACTGCGGACTCCCGGCCACCGTAGGCGCGAGCTTGCGGGTGGCGAACAATGGGTAGCTCGCCGCCCGGTAAAGACCAAGCTCGGGTCGACGGCGTGTTATGTTCCACGCGCGCCTCAAAGAGATGTCAGCAGAACTGAAGGGGTCGGAGGGGGGTCGATGCCTGCCGGGGTCACGTGATTGTTCGAAAGAGATACCGTGACCCTGGCACTTGGGCAACTGAAGGAACACGGGTTGGTTTTAGTCAGTAAAAGTCTGACACAACCTCCCGCTCCGCCCAGAGCGGGAGAATTCATTTGATGATTTCCCATCCAGAAAAAAAGGAAAAAAAAAGAAGGGGGGTTACATTAAATAAGTTTTCTTAAATGCTTGCATTTTAGAAATCTATCGAATATTTTGCACTCTTATATACTTATGCTATGTAATAGTGATCTGTTCCTCTCTTTGTCGGTTATTCTAGCTAGGTGAATGAGTGAGTGTGAGAGGGTGTGTTAGGTGTGAGTGTGATGAATTGAATTAAATTCAGTTGAAATTTAGTTATTCGATACGAGAGCACAGAAACGATGGATGGATTGTGTGAATTATGATATGAATAGAAAGGGAGTAGCTAGTGACATGACGACTCATAAAGAAGTGTTGAAGAAAAAGATATATTGCGTCGACCCCAAATAAATCGAGATAAGGGCAGGAGAATGACGAATTAGTAAATTCAATTTTTCGTAACTGTGTTCATACTGGATTGAAGCGGATTGGGAAATCAAACACTTGTGTAACGT
The DNA here is from genome assembly GCA_932294355.1 of Aporophyla lueneburgensis. Classification (NCBI taxonomy): domain Eukaryota; kingdom Metazoa; phylum Arthropoda; class Insecta; order Lepidoptera; family Noctuidae; genus Aporophyla; species Aporophyla lueneburgensis. The sequence goes on from OW028742.1 coordinate 8,619,105, forward strand.
AATGTCTTATAATCACGGTAAAACAGTAGGTAAAGGGTCACGGGAACTTTTGTTCAAACAAACCAATTAAAAGAAACACGCGTGCCGGTTAGGAGCTCGAGCGAGTGTCGGCGCGCGGCGGTTCGAGAAGTTCCGTGCGCCTTCAGGCGTGGCTATCCGTCGACTAAAGCTCCCGCGTCGGAGAGGCGTGAACGGCGGGGTTGCGTTATTGCTATCTCTCTCTTATGCCTCTATTGCATAGTCGTTAAAGCGGGAGGGAGGACGTGCGCGGCGGCGTCCGGAAGTACGGGGGATTGAATTGGTTGTGACAGACTCCCCCTCTAGTCTAGGAGAACGCCCTCGTTCCTGGACTTGCTCATTGCCCTGGTGCTTCGGGCGTCCGCGACGTCGCCTGGGAATGACAGGATTAGGTGGTACGTCACTTCCAGTACCACTGTCTACAAAAATAACTCAATCTTAAAGTACCTAAGAATGTATTAATAATTCAAAAAAAAAAATACGCCGCGTTGGGGGACCGCTTCAAACCTAACAATTTAATTACCAATAGTCTTATTACCTAACTAAGCAGTCAACGACGTCTGCACTCGCGGAGCGGTCCCCCAACGCGACGTTGTTTTTTTTTTTGAATTATTAATACATTCTCAGGGACTTTAAGATTGAGTTATTTTTTATTATTTTTTTACTTTTTAAAGGGAAATTAGGTTTTTGTGTCGGGGGTTTTTTAAATTTTTAATTTAATTTTTTATTTTGTACTTTTTATAGGTATATACTTAATATAATGTAGAATCAAACGAAGCTAAGAACACTTTCGATTAATTGCTCAATATTCTCTTCCAGTGCGCTTTCATTTGAGACCCCACTCGAGTATATTTGCTGACATTCGGTTACTCTTCCCCACTTTCCCCCCCACAACTTTTAAACGGCTCAACCGATTTTCATCAAACATGTCTAAGAACACTCGCAGATAAGTCACCTTTAATACATATTTTTTTTTATTGAAATCGCATCATCCGTTCGGGAGCTATGATGCCACAGACAGACAGACAGACAGACAGACAGACAGACACGTCAAACTTATAACACCCCTCTTTTTGCGTCGGGGGTTAAAAAGCGTTAAATCTTGTGCATGGTATTTTCCTAAGGATTCCTCAGGGTTCCCTATTGGAGAGATAAGATAGGTGGTAGGGCTCACTTTCTCCGTGATAACATACGGTCCATCTCGTTTGGGTACAAATTTAGCAGTGAGGCCCTTGCTACCTTGGCTCAGTACATGTGACCGGACCAGAACTTTATCTCCGACCTCGTACGTTGGACTAAGTCGACGGGATCGATCCGCAACCCTCTTAGACTGATTGTTACAGTACAATATCTTTGTGCTGTATCTACAATCTACATCGCAATCTTATGTTCTTTATCGCACGTTCAATATCTATTAAATGTTTCTACTATCTGTTATCATCACGTAGTCGTTAGTATATAAGTTGCACCTTTGGATAATTATAACCAGACTATACTACATCTTTTGTCTCATTTATACCTAACCATATACTGCCAAGAGGTTTGGCAAATTGGTGACCCCGACGAACGAATACGCAGCAAGAAACATGGCGCAACCACCGTGCAAGGCGAGCATTAATCAGCAAGGAACACTTGAAGTAGCTGCTGGCACCTCGGTTTTATCCCGCATTCCGGAATTTTGGAAAGACCAACCCAGATTATGGTTCACGCAACTAGAAGCCATATTAGCACCACAGAAGCAAGGAGACGAATACAAATACTGTACGGTAATAGCAAAGTTATCCAAGGAAGAAATACTGCAGGTTAGTGACCTAATCACTTCGCCACCGTCTACAGATAAATACAAAAACATCAAGGAACGTTTAATTGATTGTTACGAAGAAACAGAACAGCGGCGGTTTCAAAAATTAATATCGGAGACAGAACTCGGTGATCAAAAACCTTCGCAGTTATTACGTCAAATGCGAGTCCTCGGGAGAGGAAAAATCAGTGACGAAACAATTAAACTACTATGGTTCAGGCTTTTACCAACATCAGTTACTACGGTTCTAGCAGTTACGGAAGACATGGAAATTGACAAACTGAGCCTGATTGCAGACAAGATAATAATGAATTCAAAAGTAACCGAAATATCAGCTGTTAGCAACGACACTTCAAACGACAACAATACAGCATGCATTTTAACCCAGCTAGCAAAATTACAGATAGATATTGACGCAATTCAGCAAGGTCGATATGGCTATCGACCCAACACGCACAATCATTTCAAGGAACGTCAACAATTCCCGATTATGAGGCCGAGAACAAACTATAGAGGGGCAAATCGATTTTGTTACTACCACGGAAGATTCGGAAAATATGCAAGGAACTGCATTAAGCCATGCGGTTGGAAACCAATGACTTACGTACGGAACCAGGGAAACGAATAAGAGCACAGACAACGGCGAAACTCTGTGCAATCCACCCATCCAATCGCCTCACCATTACCGACCGAAAAAGTGGTATGAAGTTTTTGATTGACACGGGCGCAAATATCTCAGTCATTAGCAAGCAACAGAGATATTCAATTTTACAAAATGAACAATACACACTATACGCTGCAAATGGGACTAAAATTAGGACTTACGGCGAGAAGACGCTTACCTTGAATTTAGGACTACAACGGTGTTATAAATGGAATTTTATAATCGCCGATGTTACACAACCAATAATTGGAGCAGATTTTCTAGAGCACTATAAACTATTAGTTGACATAGCTGGTCGCAAACTTATCGACAAAGTTACAGAGCTGACAACGCTTGTAATTTCAGAAAAAGCGGCACAACAAGCAATTCGTACTATCGCAGTGGGAACGAATCCACGCATTACGCAACTTTTAAACAAGTACGAAGACATCACGAAAGAGTCCTCTCTACGCAATGCGCCCAAACATAAGATTGAACACCACATTATCACTATAGGACCACCCGTCGCAGCTTGGGCAAGACCATTACCTCCAGAAAAATACGACATAGCCAAAAAGGAATTTCAAAGTATGATAGAACTCGGAATTTGCCGACCGTCAGATAGCCCATGGGCAAGCCCATTGCATATGGTAAAAAAGAAAAATGGCGAATGGAGACCGTGCGGAGACTATCGGATGCTCAATAGCACGACAGTTCCGGACAAATACCCACTACCAAGATTAACTGACTTTACATACATATTAGAAAATAAGAAGATACTAAGCAAGATAGATATACGCAAAGCATACCACTGTATTCCTGTTAAGGATATAGAGAAGACAGCCATCATCACACCTTTCGGACTTTTTGAGTACTTAAGAATGCCTTTCGGATTACGCAATGCGGCACAAACATTTCAACGATTCATGGATTCCTTATTTAGAGATTTAAATTTCGTATTTATATATGTAGACGACTGTCTCATCGCATCGGACAGCGAAGATTTGCATTATCAGCATTTAGAAACGGTTTTCAAACGTTTACACGAGAATGGAATAACCATTAATCTCGAAAAATGCGAATTTCACAGAAGGGAAATAGATTTCTTAGGTTATCATATAACGAGCCAAGGAATACAACCTACCGAGGAAAATTACAAGGCAATCATGGAATTTCCCAAACCGAAAACGATTCAAGAATTAAGAAGATTTTTGGGCATGGTCAATTTCTACAGAAGTAATATTCCACGCGCAGCGGAAAATCAAAGAGTTTTAAACGAATTTCTACATGGTTCAAAAAAGAACGATAATTCACCTGTTCCTTGGACAACGGAAGCAGACCAAGCTTACGAAAAATGCAAGGAAAGCTTGAAAAACGCGGTATTAACAGCGCATCCTTCCCGCAACGCATCACTAGCGCTCATGACCGACGCTAGTGCTACTTGCGTTGGTGGAGTTTTACAACAGAAATCCGGACGCAATTGGGAACCATTAGGTTTTTTTTTTCACAAAAATTGAGCGAAACTCAACAAAAATATTCTACGTTTGACAGAGAGCTGTTGGGAATTTACATGGCCGTCAAACATTTTCACAGATTAATCGAGGGAAGAGAATTTACAATATTTACGGATCACCGACCTTTGACATACGCTTTCTCCCAAAAACCATCATCAAACGATACACCGCGACGGGTCCGGCAGTTGGATTTCATTTCACAGTACAGTACCAACATCCAACACATAAACGGACGTGACAATATTACCGCCGATGCCTTATCTCGAATAGAGGAAATAAACGTGCCATCACCTATCGATTACGCTGAATTGGAAAAATGTCAATCAGCAGATAATGAACTTAGTAAATTACGTGACAATAAAAGATTAAAATTCAAAAACATTACGCTTCCGGGTTCCACAATAAACATCACCTGCGACACGTCTACTGGAAAAAGCCGCCCCTACTTACCAAAGCATTTTCGCAAACAAATTTTCGATACCATTCATGGTATGAGCCATCCAGGAAAAAGAACTACGAGAAAAATGATAACCCAAAGGTATTTATGGCCGTATATGAACAAAGATATCAATAATTGGTGTAGATCATGTTTAGCCTGCCAAAAATCAAAAATACAACGACATACGATATCACCTCCTGGTGCATTTATGACAGCGCAACGTTTTGAGCATTTACATATTGACATCGTCGGGCCACTTCCGATTTCACAAGGGAAGAGATATTTAATCACAATCATAGATCGTTGTACGTCATGGCCCGAAATATTTCCGGTAGAAGATATAACTGCAGAAACAGTAGCCAAGACACTTTTCGAAGGATGGATTACTCGTTTTGGATGTCCATTGCGCATTACTACGGATCAAGGCCGACAGTTTGAATCAAGAATATTTGAGTCACTCTCTCGATTTTTGGGAATACATAAAATTAGGACAACACCTTATCATCCGCAATCCAATGGAATGATAGAGAGATTTCATAGAACTTTAAAGGTAGCGTTAATGACAAGAGAATCCAACGAAAATTGGTTAAAAGAAATCCCAACAGTTTTACTCGGGTTGCGGAGTAGCTTGCGAGAAGACACAGGTTATAGTTCAGCAGAGATGACATATGGAACGCCAATACGACTCCCTGGAGGGTTTTTTGAGTCATCAGCAGCGCAGTTATCAACGTACGAAGAATTTGTAAAACAAATTCAAAAGGACATCACACAAATGACGTCAATTCCGAAAAGAAAAAACCATAACCAAGCTATATTTGTGCATCCCGAACTCAAAGAATGCTCACACGTATTTGTTTGGTGTGATAGAATGAAGAAAGCCCTGACGCCGCCGTATGAAGGACCCTACCCAGTAATTAGTAGAACAGATAAAACATTTTGCATTAGAATTAGGGATAAGGAGACAGTGATATCAATTGATAGATTGAAACCAGCTTTCATGATCAATGACGAATCAAACTACGTGCCAGATTCAAAGGATTGCGACAGACATTCACACACGTACACTACTCGATCGGGACGTAGGGTAAAGCCAGTAGTACGTCTATAAAAATCGCTGATAGAAGCAAGTTATTCGTATATATATTAGCATAGATCTTAGCGTATACCATTAATTCACAACTACCCGTAACAACAAGACATCTAAAATGGGAAATCAAAGTTCTAAGGACCAGGTAACATACAATACGGACAGTTGCCTCAATCAAAACGAAGCGGACAAACTCCGCAACCTGATCCAGGAGGACTTACGGTGGACAAGGAATGTTGCGATGGGACGGATTATTTTAACAATCGGTGCGATCCTAATTTATGGCATAATGAAAACACTGGACAGAAGAATGAAGAGTTTAACGGAGAAAAAATAATAAACACTCGTGCAACAGCTAAGTCAAAGTTACAGACGTCAGCAAATCACGCCGCAACAGGCGTCATCAAATTCCACCGCGTACAATGGCATTATTATTTATATACATCAGCAAATAACTAGTAAGGTCTAGGTCGAATTTATATTGTAAACACTATTACCATAACATTTACTTTTTTTCTTTTAAAGGGGGGTGTACTGTTACAGTACAATATCTTTGTGCTGTATCTACAATCTACATCGCAATCTTATGTTCTTTATCGCACGTTCAATATCTATTAAATGTTTCTACTATCTGTTATCATCACGTAGTCGTTAGTATATAAGTTGCACCTTTGGATAATTATAACCAGACTATACTACATCTTTTGTCTCATTTATACCTAACCATATACTGCCAAGAGGTTTGGCAAACTGATCTTGCTGTAATTCGACTCGTTCACGAACTGCAGATAAAGAGTCGATAAAAGATCTCAGGTACGGAGTGATTTGAGGAAGAAAATTCTCTTTATCCAGGATCGCCCTCAAATCATGCCGAGTATCTGTGGGGGACCTCATTTCTCTGGCAAACATGAGATATGCGGGAGTGGCACCAGTGGTTCTACATACTGCGCTATTCATAGCGAAACGAATCACTGGGAGTTTCGCAGGCCAGGAGCAATGGTCTTTCTCCACGAGTTGTGAGAGCTGAGTCTTAAGGTCCCGATTCCCGCTCGGCGGGGTTTGCCTCTGGATGATAAAGTGGCACAAAGTTTTGTTTAACCCCTAAGATGAACATACATTGTTGCATGACCACCCCCACAAACTGTACGCCGTTATCAGATATGACCCTGCGCGGTAAGCCGTATCGGAGAAAGTATTCCGTAGTAAGAGTACGGGCGCAGGTTTCAGCAGTCGCTTCCTGAAGGTCGTAGAGCTCAACCCAACGTGTGGCGGTGTCTTCAACTAGAAGAATCCATCGTTCTCCTTTCTCTCCTTCAGGTAACGGACCGAAGAGGTCTACAGCTAGGACCTCATTCCGTTGCTGCATCACGGGTGTCTGTAGTAGTCCAGGGGGTTTGTCATTGGTAGCCTTATATCGTTGACAATCGACACAGGCTTTCACATAATCTGTAATGATTCTTCGCATTCCGGGGAAATAATAGGACTGGGCGATCTTGTGGTAAGTACAGTCTGTGCCCTACATTATCTGACCCTCTCGGTATGAACCACGCTCACATCGAAGTGCTAAGTCCCGCCCCATTTAAATAAATCATCTTGTTAAGCCATTTTGGTCATTATCTTGTTAGCGTTAAGATTGAGTTGCGTATTAACAAGTAATATTCTCAACAAGTTACTGTGGCTTCGCGGTTCGATGCTAGATTGACGATGAACGGTGCGTAAGTTCAAATCACACTCCACCTGTTAACAATTTCTTTTTTAATTGTTTTCATTTATGATTTCTGCCATATTTCTTGCATTATTATAGAACTTCTGATATGATTTCGCCTAACGAACATATCTTTTAAACAAGTGGGTAAAATTTCCTTGAATAATAGCGAATTTGATCCTTATCGCGGATTGGAAACTCCTTTGGGTATTTTGGTAAATCATGTTGTCAAGCGATTTTAATTATTATCCTACTGTCGTTAAGGTTGAGAGGATTAAAAGGTTGAGTATCAAAATGCAATAAGACTACTTAAAACAACCAAGGTGAGGGTGGATTAACAAAAAAATCGCGCGTCAACAACATCACAATTTGCTGTATACGCTTAGTATTCTGTGACACATTTTAATAACTGCTTATGATTTTCCGATATTGAACTTAATGATACCTACTATATGGTTCAAATTCTATAGAATATTGCGTCCAGCTCACAACTAACAGCTAATTTGAAGACAGAATAGCAAGAGTTCATTTGGTCTCGTGGTCATTAAACAAATTGTTGTCTGGGTTCAAAACCAGCATAACCTATAGACTACTTTTTGTTCGTAATGGTTTGTTTATTTTTATATTTTTTACTTTTCTCTTTTGTTTATTTTTATATTTTTTTACTTTTCTCTAAGGAACGAAGTCTTTAAATGTGTTTTTCAATGGGTAGTTTGTAAAGGAATGAAACAAAATCATTGCAAAAAAATGATAATCTTTATTAATTAAAATATACTATATACTATACTAGCTTTTGCCCGCGGCTTCGCCCGCGTGGTTGCCGGAAATTATCGCAAGAGGACGTACTACCGCGGTAAGAATGTATTAATCCATGTTATACATACATAAAGTTACGCCTGTTTCCCACGAGGGTAGGCAGAAACTACGGAACGCCACCTGTTACGATCCTTACATATCTTGTGTGTTTGATGTACTTAAAATAAAACTAATAGTATTCAGAGTAAGAAGACTGCGACATAGGGTTGGATTGAATTGAATATAAGTCTTCCTGGTTTTTCTTAATGCTCCTATTCTACCTATACAAACACTCAATTATTTACCAGACACCAAATTAAACATAGTTATAAGAATAGTACTTTGGCCAGTGGCTTCACCCGTATAGCTGTCGGAAAATATCTCCCGGGAACGTATATGGTAAGTATCCAGGATAACCAAAAAACCAAATCCATCCAAAAATCTAAACATCTAAGCCATATTTCGCAGTCTCTTACTTGGAATAATACAATTGGGTTTATTTTGAGTACTTCGAACACACATGATATTCGCATTTACTATGAAGCCAAAGTACCTAATATGAATTACAATATTACAATCCTACTAATCCTGCAGTACCCGACCGCTACCAAGCGAGATGGCCGGACGCGGGACGGCCCGCTAGCCGCTCTGCGGCAATTTTATTATAATCTCTGATATCTTCTAAAATATTCATTTTAATGATATGCTGTAAAGGGCAATTTTGATCTACATGAAATGCACAATTTATTTAAGGTACTTAATTGGATAAGGATTAATGCTGTATTGCTTAAAATCGCATTCATAAATAAGCCATTATTTCTCGTAAAAAGTAAAGGATAAAAGTGGTTATTGTGGGTTATCCCTAAGAGTTAGACATATACCATCGCGGACTTTTTTGTAGAACTTTTTAACGTGTACAATACTGTAGTACATTATTTTGATCTGATTCGTAGAGTTCAGCCAGCGTTCGCAATGTAAGCGCAAAAAAATGAGTTTATTTATGACATCACATTAGAAACCTCTAAAATTATCAGCGTTTCTTTACTATATTATACATGTTATATACATATAAACCTTCCTGTTGAATCACTCTATCTATTAAAAAAACCCGCAACAAAATCCGTTGCGTAGTTTTAAAGATATAAGCATACATAGGGACAGACAGACAGCGAAGTGACTTTATTTTATAATATGTAATGATGAAGTAAATAAAGTGAGTAAATGCTCATAGTTCAGAATTAATTAGCTTTTTTACTGTAACATTCAAAGTTAACTATTTGCTAACAAACATTTTTAACACGTTGAGAGCCAAACAAAAAATTGTTAGTAGCAAGCACGCGATAACGCGTGATCGGCCATAATACAGAGCCGACGAATCACGTGATACCGCGTGATCGGCACTCAACGTGTTAAGCATGACAATGCTTGGAAGTTTGTTGTTTATTTTTAACGTAAAGATTTTTTATTTACCCACCTGTTTACAAAATAAGTTTTTTATTCGAAATTCATATCGGTCTTTCTATAATACTTCTTAATAAGCCTTTCAACCTTAACTACTACAAGATAATGATTAAAATGACTTAACATTATTATCTAGATGTCGTTAAGGTTGAAGGCTGAAGAATATGCAATACGACTACCAGAAATAACCCAATCGAGGGTGGATTAACATAAAATTATAATAAAAACACCACTGTTAGCTGTCAATGCTTAATATTTAATTCCGTGATACATTTCAATAGCTGCTTATTGTTTTTCAATAATGAACTTAATGGTCTATATCATATGGATCAAATTCTATAAAATATTGCGTCTAGCATCACAACTAAAATTTAATTTGAAGTCACCTAATAAGAAGTGAATTGGTCTCATGGTCATTAACGCAGATAGATAAGCATCGTTGTCCAGGTTCGAAACCAGTATAACCTAAAGACTTCTTTTTGTTCAAAATGCTTGTTTTCTATGTTTTTTTTTTACTTTACTTTAAATATTTTAGGCGTCAAATGTTTTTTTAGATAGGCAGTTTGTTTAGGAACAAAACAACATCATTATTGAAGAAAATATTTATTATTTCATTAAAAAATACTTAAGTAAATAAAGTAAGTAAATGCTCATAGTTTCAAAATTAATATATATTTTATAGTAGCACATTCAAACTTAACTATTTACTTAATAAGTTATATAAAACAATATCAATGAAATAACCACAACACTTTCTTCTCTTACATATATTATTAACAACGATATATGTTATGATGAGGACTCATCGGTAAGCTAGTTATTGTTCAACAAACAGTTCATTAACTGTGATTAAGTAATTTGTGAAATGTTTTACAGTTTTATAGGTATAAGTATGTGGTGAATCAACATGTTATTTAAACAGAAAAATGGATTTCCATTTATAACAATAACATCACCACAGAAATTGTAACATTGTAATGGTTTAGCATTCATTGAATTGAGCATTCACTTACTTAATATGTTTAAAAATACTTATGTAGATAAGTGAGTGGCGGCGTGACGCATCATCTCCAATAACTTGCTATAAGCGGCTACGTATGCACCATGTTCCAGAACAAATCTTTTCCTCTCATGTGCTGCAGTAGCCCAGGGTCATTCTACCGATGGTTAGACAAGGTAGTAAGAAATATTATGTTTAATTGCAGCTAAGCGAATAGGCATCAATGGACATTGCATATGGCTTGCAACAATAAGTAGTTTGGTGGCGTTCGGATTCGTGACTATACGATATACATCATGGGATTTGCTCCTGGACGATTGCACTGAAGATTTTTCAGTATTTCCATAAAGTCTTAACCATAACCTGACTGTATTCGTCTGAAACAAAAGAAAAAAACTTATAAACAATTTTGGAAACGTGCAGCTAACTTGTAGGCAGTGGGTGTAATGGAATAATAGCAAAATACAAGATTACTAGGCTATAACAAATTATAAAGGTCAATTTCAAAGAGTAAAATTAAAAATTAAAACACGTACCGATATATTAACACTACGAACAATCTCTTTGATTTCACCATTTTGCTCATGTAAACATAATTATTATTTTATGTCTAGTATAATCAGTAGATTGCGACATGACGCTTTGTTTACACAACAAAATCAATAAAGACATGTCTAATGTTACTTTTCACGATTTACGTCAAACGTTTTACCAATGTTTTGCTTTGTCACTGCTATTAGGCGTAGATTGACCTGTGTCACTTAAAACAACTTACTTCAATCTACCCCACGAAGTCAATATATTTTACTTCCTTGGTAATTATAAGTTCTGTGGACATAAAGATTTCTTTATTTACCCACTTGTTTGAAAGATATGTTCGTTAGGTGAAAATCATATCACCAGTTCTGTAATAATGCAAGAAATATGGTAGAAATCATAAAATGAAAACAATTTAAAAAAGAAATTGTTAACAGGTGGAGTGTGATTTCGAACTCACACACCATGCATCGTCAACCCAGCATCGAACCGCGAAGCCACAGTAACTTGTTGAGAATAAGCGAAATTAACGATTAGGTAGTAGCCGTGTAAACACAAACATATTACTTGTTAATACGCAATTCAATCTTAACGCTAACAAGATAATGACCAAAATGGCTTAACAAGATGATTTATTTAAATGGGGCGGGACTTAGCACTTCTATGTGAGCGTCGTTCATACCGAGAGGGTCAGATAATGTAGAGCACAGACTGTACGATCGATTCCATAATGACCCGCAAGAGGTGAATCGTGGCACTCTTTCAAGAAATCTGGACGGAGTGAAATTGGAATAACAAGTTGAGGAGCCTCGCTATCTGAGTCGGGATTATACCGGTATAGTACTCCTTGTGATAACAGGTAACCACGCTCCGTCCACCTACGAGATGCCACCTCGTCTGGACTTTTTATCTCTTTAATGATTTTATCAACCTCCGGGTCAGCAAGCTGCTCCCGCCTTAACTCTGCAGGGCTCTTAGCGGGTAAATCAATTATCACTGAGCAAATGCCGCAAGTGTCACGAGTATCTTGGGAGCATATCGGCCTACTCAGTGTATCTGCCACTACATTTGCTTTTCCCGGAGTGTACTAATATTGAATGTCGAATGATTTTAAGTTGAGGGCCCACCTCACCAAACGACCTGTAGGAGACTTTAACGTCATCAGCCAGCGAAGTGGTTGGTGGTCACTACCAATAATCACCGGATGTCCATCTAGGTAACATCTAAACCGCTCCACCGCCCACACTACCGCTAAGGCCTCTCGTTCGGTTGTAGAATAGTTACGCTCAGCAGCGGCAGAAGACGGCTGGCGTATTCAATGGGTCTTTCTTCCTTGTCCTCCCCCTGGAGTAAAACGGCTCCAACGGCATAATTGCTCGCGTCAGTGCGGAGGATGAACGGGTGATTAAAGTCAGCCTGGATTAAGATTGGCGCTGAGGTAAGAAGCCGTTTCAGCTCGCTTAAAGCAGTGGTCTGAGCTGAACCCCAGGTCCAGGTCTGATGCTTTCTTGTTAGCCTTGTAAGTGGCTCTGCTACCGAGGAGAAATTCGGGATAAATTTCCGGAACCATGAACAGGTTTGTAAAAATGTCCGTAGATGTTTCAAGTTGTTTGGTTCTCTCATGTCTAGTACCGCTTTAACCTTTTCAGGGTCGGGTGAGATGCCCTGCTGGGTAATAACGTGCCCCAGATACTTGACACTTTCCCTAGCAAAAACGCACTTCTCCCGGTTGACTCGCAACTTGAATTCACGAAGCCGACTGAATACCGACTGGAGATCCTGGAGATGCTGCTGGAAACCTTCAGATATGATCAGCAGTCATCTAAATACGCAAGGATCGTCACATTGGCCAGCGATGAACAGGAGCGCAGACGGTCGATTAGCCGTTGAAAGGTCGCCGGAGCGTTTTTGAGACCAAAAGGCATGCGTTTGAATTGAAAGGTTCCCAGTGGACTAATGAATGCGGTTTTATCTCTATCCTGCTCATTAACACTAACCTGCCAGTAACCGGATCTCAGGTCCAGAGTACTCATATAACAATTCCTCTTTGTTGACTGTAATAATTCATCAATCAAAGGCATCGGGTAATGGTCCGTTTTGGTCACGGCGTTTAGGCGTCTGTAATCTACGCAGAAGCGGGTGCTGCCATTCGCTTTAGGAACCAGGAGAGCTGGTGAACACCATGCAGACTCACACTCTTCAATGACGTTGTCCTTCAGCATCTTTTCAATCTCCTGACGCATTAGCTCCTTTTTGGCAGGGGTCAATCGGTACGGAGGTACATAGATAGGAGGGTGCTCACCTGTGTCAATACTGTGCTCAGCATACGGGGTAGGCTCTCCTCCTAGCTGGAAAATGTCCGTATTGGCAACCAAGGTCTGCGCCAGCAGGTTCCGGTCAGGTGGGTTCAACAATGTACCTTCGTCGTCCCTGAGTACGTCAGCAGAGGAACAAGATAGCTCTGGTGATGAGGATGGTTCAAAACGCATCATGTACTGAACGCGGCTGTTGTTAGAAAAATACCAGCATTCCCGAGAAAAATCCATGACTACTTGGGCTGCAAACAAGAAATCCATGCCGAGCAACGTTTCATTGTTACGCGCCTCAGGGAGGATAAGAAAAGGAGTCCTAATGACCTTCTCCTCTAAGTGCACGTCAAGAGTAGTCATGAGCACGTCTGCGTCGCGAGCGTGTCCATCGGCAAGCTTGATACGTCTTCGCGCCGGTTCAAGAGGGTGTCCCTTTTGACAGAGGAGAGTGTGCAGTGTATGGCCCGCAATACAATGTTTGGCACCGGTGTCAACTAAAGCGGTCCCCGACTCGCCTAAAATTTTAATATCAAAAATCGGCCGCAAAACTTTTCTGTCGGAGCTCCTACCGGCGCGCGAGTTCTCTACACATGTGTCACTACACACCATATTAATATTTAACACATTCTTAGAAACATCATTATAACAACATACATCATTTTGCAAAAAATTACAAAAACGGCAGTTACACCTTTTTATTCCGAGGAAATTATTATTAAAAGCGTTATCATCTTTCGAATAATCACAAAAATGGTTCGTAACCTCTAACGCATTACAATCGTTATTACAATAAACTTTACGATTTTCCGCCAATGTACAAAAATCGTCCTTACGCCCCTCTACATTATAATAAATAATAAATTTCTTTATTGCCATAAAAACAGGTTACAGAAAATTTGAGACCCTGGCTCCAGAGCTAGGTTAAAGTACCTGTATTTCAGGAGCCAGTGACTTCTTCCATTTAGGTTGTAAATATTCATGTTTTATGCAGCAAATGGTGACAAATTTACATTACTTAAAATTACATTCAATTCTAATCATTTAAATAAAGCACTAAATAAAATTGTACAAGCAAATTAGCATTAAAGAAAAATTTGTCAATCAATCTCAATAAAATAAAATGAAAACAATTATATATTATTAGAATTATTACAAATATTGATAAAAAAATAATTTGAATTGAAAATTAAAAACAATATTAATATTAAAATTGAGATAAAACAAAATAAAATTAGGGCAAAAACACAATTACAATAAAGCAAGATTAAATAATAAAACAACACTGATTATTATTAGGGTGTGCTGATATGAGTGTAAATGTGTGTTAGGGGTGTGTGTATTTGTGTGCGAGAGCGTGTTGTGAGAGTGTGTGTATGTGTGAGTGTATGTGTGTGTGTTAATTGTGAATACCAATTATTTATTATTTATGTTCCAATAATTTTATGTCGATTGCAATAAATTTTCAGTTGCGCTGTAGTCCTGTGTCAGTAGCCAGATCTTTACCTTCTTTTGTGTTTCACGAATCGTAAGGGGATTGATGTCCAAAATTTTGTTCAATTTATTGTATAGGAAAGGTGCAAGATATATTCGCTGTCGCCTGGCTGCCGCCGTATGACAACGCAAAGGTAGGCAAACGTTTGGTCTGGTGCGCTTCTTATTATAATCTGCATTAAATGGTGTAATTTTGTGCTGTTTGGTAACAACTTGCAGTATATAAATCTGTCTCACTGTTAAAACTTGGCACTTCTCGTATAGGACGCTGGTGGGAAATCTGAAGGGTCTGAAGGTCATTACTTTAAGAAGTGATCTTTGGGCCCTTTCCAAGCGAATCATGAAAGTCTTACATGCACCACCCCACACAGTAACACAATATCCCACGACTGACTGCACGAGCGCATAGTACACAGTGCGAAGGAGTTGGAAGTCGGCCACGTGTCTCAGTTTTTTAAATGCCCACACAAGTTTCCGTACACGTGCTGTGGTGAGATCCATGTGTTCTCGCCAGCTAAGCCTTTCATCTATAGTCACACCAAGATATTTCACGTGTGTAGACTTAGCGATAGCTGTGCAATTACATGTAGTTGACGAAGAAGCCAAGTTGCAGTCATGTAATCTAATATCTAAGTTGATATTTTTAAGCTTTGAAAAGGAGAATTGGAGATATGAGGATTTAGAGAGGTTCAGGGTGAGGCGGTTAGACCTTAGCCAATGGCTTACCGTATGTAATCCCAATTCGGCGCTTCGTCGAACTTCGTCCCAAGTCCCCCCATGAAATACTAATGCCGTATCGTCCGCGTAGGTAAATATCTTACCGTTTATAAGTGGCAGCTGACACAGGTCATTTATATAAATCAAGAAGAGACTCGGGCCAAGAACATTGGGAACGTTTTCGTGACAAAAACAATTGTTTTTGAAAACATCACAAAAATTATCCTTACGTCCCTTTGCAATACGGTCGTCATTGTAACAAAATTTCTTATTGGCAGAAAAAATACGCTTACGCTCCTTTACATTAAGGGCGTCATCATAACAAAAATAGTCATTATCTAAAAAATGACAAAGACGGTCGTTACTATTATCGACCTCGCAGCTGGCAATGTGATCGTTCGACAAATCGTTGTCCAAAATATTACTCTGTACAGAATAACAATCATTATTATTAGAAATAGCGTGACTGGACACAGGCTCACTCGAACTATAACGAGACCAGTTATTATTTTCTTGAACGACCCAACAAACGTTTGCATCCAAATTTTTAAAACTAGAAGTAGAATAGTTCAAATCTTCACAATAATGTTTATCAGAACACTTCTCTACGCGATTATAATTTTCGGAACACGCAATATTTTCGCGATTTGACTTTAGTCCTTGAGTGTACTTTGGTCCCGAAGTTTGCAGAGTACTATCAAAACTACAAAAACTTGATTCGTTGTTACACTTTTTGCAAGTTTCACGAGTAACATTTTTAGATCCGCACTAAAAATATGTAACACGAAACCGAATTATTAGAATCAACAGCTAACTCACCTTTGTCCGCCAACTTACGGCACTGATCGCGCTTGTGTCCGTAGTGTTTACAATACACACAAAACGGTCGTTGCTGTTTCGATGACGCTGCAGCTGGTGCGCGTTCATCGCGCGGTGCTTCGGCGGTGGCACGCGCATGTGATGCGCGCTGTGCGCGCGTCTCGTCCGGAACTTGCGCGTGCGAGTCCTGCGGGCGCGCGGTGGTGGGCGGAGCGCCGCCGCCACCACGTGGCCTGATGGCTGCCCCGTGCGCCGATCTCACGCTTGCAGCGGAGTTTAATGTTCGCGCGCTGTTCAATGCGGGCTGAGTAGGCGTTTCGGTTGCGCTGCGTTTCGTACTCGAAGCAATGGATGCGGTGTTCTGTGATTCTCGCTTTGTCGATTCGTTTAGGGAATCTTCGATAATTCTAGATTTGGATAGCAACTCGGAAAAATTACTGACTTCTTCGCGTCGTAATCTTTTACGGATTTTCCGGTGTAAAAGGCCGTAAATCATATCAAGTTGCACCTTGGTTGAAAGGTCGTTTGATGGTAGGCGTGTTAGGAGGGCGCGACTCTTCGTTACGAAGATATCTGTTCGTTCGTCTTCACCCTGCTCGTCTCTGAATAGCTCCCGGTATATTTTGTATTCAGGACGGCGGTCGCCGTACGCGTCACGAAGGTATTGTATTGCATCTGCCCAGGATGTGACCTCCGCGCGGATACTCTGCCACCAGGTTGCTGCGTCGTTGGTAAGTAGTATAGACATGCCTCGAATAGCGACATCATCAATGATGTTCGTGCATTCTTTGAATGCTTCAATGGCATCGATGAATGTTTCGACGTTTTCCTTCGCCGCTCCGGAGAATCTGGACGAGTATCGTGAGAAATTGCCGGTCTTCTCTGCCGCACTCGGCGCTGACGCCGGTGACTGAGCGGTCAGAGGAGACATGAATGTCGACAGGCGCTCTAACATGCGCTCACAGATCTCCGCATTCGATTGCTGAATCGTTGCTAACAGAGCGGTAAAATTATCGCGAGACAACGTGACGCTGTCGTTGAGTTCATCGTCATGCGAACCATTGAGGGATTTCCTACCCCGTGTCTTCGGCATTGTTACACGATCACTATTTATGTTCACAGTTTTACACACACTAAGTACTTTAACTGCATAGTTTTCACAGGAACTGTGGCATTCGGCCTACAGTTGGGACGCCATCTTTCGTAACTGTGTTCATACTGGATTGAAGCGGATTGGGAAATCAAACACTTGTGTAACGTAATGTCTTATAATCACGGTAAAACAGTAGGTAAAGGGTCACGGGAACTTTTGTTCAAACAAACCAATTAAAAATAACACGCGTGCCGGTTAGGAGCTCAAGCGAGTGTCGGCGCGCGGCGGTTCGAGAAGTTCCGTGCGCCTTCAGGCGTGGCTATCCGTCGACTAAAACTCCTGCGTCGGAGGCGCATGAACGGCGGGGTTGCGTTATGGCTATCTCTCTCTTATGCCTCTATTGCATAGTCGTTAAAGCGGGAGGGAGGACGTGCGCGGCGGCGTCCGGAAGTACGGGGGATTGAATTGGTTGCGACAAATTCAAAAATCGAATGAACCTACTTTAACTTTACGTCGTCGCGCGTTTCATGCTTGAGCCTCGGTTTTAAAAGTAGTTTTACTAAATCCTATACAGCACATTCTGATGTACCACAAACTTTGGAGCTTCATGGTTATGGTTCAGCTAAGATGATACAATATTTCCAGCTAAATTGGTGATGAATCTGGCCCGGCAATGTGACCACCGGGTGCAGCGCCATTGAGTGGTGGAGGCGCTTGTGCAGTCGCAGTAGAGCGAGTGACCTTGAAGCAATGCCAGCGTCATCCCGGCAGTGTTGTGCACGTACTCCACTGAGGAACAAGAGGAATAACCACAAAATTAAAAAATGATTAAAAATATTAAATTGAGTGTCATTTAGCCCAGGCCAAATTACATCGCGATTATGGACAATTTTTTATGTTATTTTTTTTTTAATTAAAACAGTGTCCAAGATTTTATGCGTATTATATTTAAAATTTAAAAAAAAATCACTGAAATCATAATAACACCAGTAACTTTTGTTGCAGGCTCTCGTTTGCCACACATTATAAAATTAAAACTTTTACCAAAAAATTAAACCGCCAAAAAAACCGAAAAGCAAAAAATAATAAACCTTAAAATTATGAGTTGGCGCTTTGAGTGATCTTTGTAAATTGATTTTCAGCGCCGACTCAAAATTTACTAATAATACTTGGCAAGGTATACTCTATCAAATAAAAAAAGAATTAGCAATAATTTATTGTATAATAAATATGTACTAGTGATCGCCCATTGGTCGAAATTCGACCGTACTTCATTTGCATTATACATTTAAATATAATAATAAATATAAAAAATAATATGGTTATATTTGACGTTCAGTAACACTATAGCCAAATTGTTGACGCTGTACTACTGTGGAGAGGGTTCGCTGGCGGGATGGTGATGGCTAGGACCAAAACGTAGGTGTAATGAGTAAAGAATTCTTCTTTAGGACTCTCTTGTTTATTTTCTTAATACTTCTTAACTGCTGGATATGGAACAATATGGAATAAATTATCACAGAAATTTGCTCTGTTTTTATAGAATGTTCCCTATTGTTTTTAATTAATTATGACAGTTCAAAATGTCATAATTATAACCAGCCTGTACAATCTATGACCAGCCTGTACAATCGTGAGGCATACAACCTCTACAGTTTGCACACGACACTAAGTTTTGTATGGGAAACTTACTAATGCCATACTTGACACTCCCCATAAGCCACAAAAATATTTCTTTTACATCTAAACTAAATTCCTATCGTCGCTAATACAAATAATATTAAAGACAAATATTCTCGATATGATCATAGATTTTAAAAATGAAATAGTTTATATAATATATCTAAAAAAAATAATTTATTACCTATGGTTATACTTGACATTCAGTAAGACTATAGACAAAATATTAAAGACAGATAGTCTGCATGTGTGTATTAAATATACGGTAATGAATAGTAGTGTGTGTAACGTGTTAATTATTGAAAATAATGTATCTTTACGCATAATTAAAAAAAAATATTAGCATTCGTCACTTCTTCTCTGTATAAACTATAATTGTGCGAAATTTCATACTCCTCCGTCCGCCCAATTTTCGTAAAAAGGGATCCAAAGTTTTCGCTTCACGTATTAATATATAGATTATACTATTGTATATTTTTTTAACTTTAGAAAGCAATCATTTATTTACCAAAAACTTAACCTGTTTAACATCACTGTTGTTTCAAACGGCTATGGCTATAATCGATGATTTTATGACGGTTCTGTTGTTATACAATTATGGTCCGCTATTTCTAGTGGATCATAATATAGCAGTTTTCTAAACCATGCTGTTTTCTATGGTATATAAAACCGCGTGGCAATTATTGTGATTCCTAATACAGCACCATCCAGATTTTGGGCCGGCAGCTTATTTAATGCCATTTCGGTGCATTACCCGTAGTTGTCCTTGCCGAATCGAAGTTAATTTGTTTTTTTTTTTTTTTATATATGTTTTCATTTATAGTAATAAAAGAGGGAATCTAATTTTAAGAAAAAAAAAAAACCTTGTACACGCGGCTACATATCAAGCTATGCATTTCCAATATACACTGATTGCACATTGTGTGGGATTTCCGTATAGTGAGAGGTTGTACCGTGTGGTTCCGGACGTAAAGAATAACACCACCCCATTTCTTCCCGTGGGTGTCGTAAAAGGCGACTAAGGGACTTACTAGAGAATGGGCAGCAGCGTTCTCTATGCATTTTACCACCATTACTGCGATTGCCAACCCGCCTGCCAAGGGTGGCAATTATGGCAAAGCCCTCCAAATTGGGGGAGGCCTAAGTCCAGCAGTGGACGTCTTACGGCTGAAATGATGAGAGGTCAGCTTAAACTAGAAAAATATAACTTGATATGTAGCCGTGTGTACTAATATATGTAATAATGCGAAGAACAAATGTCCTATATCAACAATACTTGACCAACTGCAATATTTTATTCTGTTGATCAAACACCTGATCGGAAACTCGGTTGAACTTAAATCTATCGAAATAAAATCATTTCCTTCATTTAAAAATAGATATGTATTGAAGACACCGCAATAAAAAAGTATATGTATGGACTGTTACTGAAAAATTAACAAGGAGTCTAGTGTTATAAGAATTTTGACGGTAACTTACATTCAGAAGAAATAATACTGCAATCAAATTATGTCATCACATCTACAAACACACAAAATTATTTGGATTCGAGAAGTTTAAGACAAAAAAAAAATAAGTTTACTTAACTAAAGCCTGAATTCTGAAAATTCACGCTCCAAATGTGAAACAAGTACATTTTAACATTTGTAAGCAATCATGAGCTTTGGGGTAAAGTGACCTTTTAATCAGCGCCGCAGCGGAAGATCAAGACGTTTTTAACGATGTCTCATTTGTTCATACATACCAGTCAAAATCATAATTCTCGATCAGCGATCGGTGGCGTTTTGTTAATTGCATTAAAAAAAAAATCATTTTTTTTTTACTGATGTCATGTAAAAGTTCGAATTTAGAAACTCGTAATAGAAAAAAATTACAACTATCATGTGTGTGGATATGACCAGATAATTTAAAATTGTAGTGTGAAAAAGCCCTTCGAGCTGCAGAATAATTGCGGAGGCTTATGGTTGTGTTCGCCCAAACAGTCAGTGACGACTAGGTTGGAGTTGGTCATAACAGCTGCCTTGCATCCGTGGTGGTACCGGGAGCAGTACCACCGCCACTTGTTGTCCCTCGCGCATTGCTTGCGATTATAAGTGTACCCGAGGGCTAAAAGGGCTTCAGCTTTGCCGAGTTTTATGATCTTGCCTGTAATAAAGAATACATTAATTATTTAAGTCCTGTTTTATTAGAGTACATGCACAAGGCAGGCACTTTACTTTGTGTAATTTATTTCATCACCACTGCTTATAACGGATAAAGACAATTTTGTGAGGAAACCGGCATTCCGGCGGACCGGTATTCTAGAACCAAAAATACGACATTCACCAACTGCATCCATTCTATTCACCGAGCCACAATGCCCACGTGTCAGTCCTGTTGAATGCAGCAGGACTGATAGGCAGTAGCAGAATGCTGCTAGATCTTGCTTAACCCTGTGGCATCCTGCTGACGACTTTGATCAGTCTGAGCCGCGCGAACCCAAGGCGGACGCAACTTTATATTTTCACCATTTCTTTACATTCAGTTCTTTTTTTACTTTATTTTGAAAAAGTGCCTTACGAGTAGCTATCCGGCAAACCGCAACGTTACACGTTTTAATATCTTTAATGCCACTTCTTTGTGATACGTTTTTTAAATTTAAGCTGCATCAGACTGAATAAGAAAAAAACTAAACACACCAAAGAATATAACTGAGAACTGAAAGATTACGTATATTACACTTAGTCTTAAGTAACATTTTTATTGAAAATATTAATACGTGAAGCGAAAACTTTGGATCCCTTTTTACGAAAATTGGGCTGACGGAGGAGTATGAAATTTCGCACACTTATAGATTATACAGAGAAGAAGTGATGAATCCTAATATTTTTTTTTAATTATGCGTTAAAATACATTATTTTCAATAAATAACACGTTACACACACTACTGTTCATTACCGTGTATCTAATACACACATGCATAGATATTCTTTTGTTTATGGTCCAAATCTGTCTTTATTCTTTTGTGCAGTGTTACCAACATCCAGAAATATTTACCCCTAAAGCTTAAGTTAAAAACCCCTAAAATTGCCACAATTACTAAAAAAATCCGCTAAAAAATTATAATGAAAATAACCAACGAATGCTCAGTAATCATAGACCGGCACACAGTAGTAATATTTGTCTATACTTACTACGCGACATTTGTTAATCATTCACTCTGCATTCTTAGTATCGAGGAACCATACTAGAAGTCGCTAATACTTTTATTGTAATCAAAAACACAATGAGAAATGTAAGATGGCAAGAAATCCCTAAGAATACCCCTAAAAATGGAACGCCCCTAAAAAATCTCAATCCTCTTATTTACCCCCTAAGTTTGGGAAAACTCCTAAGTTGGTAAGCCTTATTTTGTGTCTGTAGTCTTACTGAATGTCAAGTATAACCATAGATAATAAATTAATTTTATAGATATATAACCTATTTCATTTTTAAAATCTATGATCATTTCGAGAATATTTGTCTTTAATATTATTTGTATTAGCGACGATAGGAATTTAGTTTAGATTTATAAAAAATATTTTTTGTGATTTTATGGGGAGTGTCAAGTATGGCATTAGTATGTTTCCCATACAAAACTTAGTGTCGTGTGCAAACTGTAGAGGTTGTATGCCTCACGATTGTACAGGCTGGTCATAGATTGTACAGGCTGGTTATAATTATGACATTTGGAACCGTCATAATTAATTAAAAATAATAGGGAAAATTCTATAAAAACAGAACAAATTTCTGTGATAATTCATTCCATATTGTTCCATATCCAGCAGTTAAGAAGTATTAAGAAAATAAAAAAGAGAGTTCTGAAGACATATTCTTTACTCATTACACCTACGTCCTGGTCCTGGCCATCACCATCCCGCCAGCGAACCCTCTCCACAGTAGTACAGCGTCAACAATTTGTCTACAGTGTTACTGAATGTCAAATATAACCATATTATTTTTTATATTCTATTTTTTTTCATTTAATAATGTATTTCTATTCAAATGAAGTACGGTCGAATTTCGACCAATGGGCGATCACTAGTTGAAATAAATTAACATGAATAATGTAGCATGTACCGATACCTAAGTACAAAAAAATACAATATGTAAACGCGATTAAGAAGATACACTTGTATGAGAAATGTAAGCTTTTACTAGCAATGATTATGTTCACGTCCAAACTTGACTATAGTATTTTCTACAGTTGTGATTGATGCGAGACAGTTAAAGTTTTTCTTAGAGCAGCGCCATCTTGTTTTCCCATTGTCCCTGCCACGGTCCTTAATGTACTTATAGGGTCCAATTTGTAGTTTCGGTTGACCATAAACAGTAGTAGTGAATATGGGCTCGCCTGGAAAGATTTTTTGTATTATAAAAATCTGATATAATATGTTTGGACAGAGCTTAATAAATCATTGCACTTCTAAAATTTCATACATGAAGATATTATCTGATGCGTCAACAAATAAGGAAAGGATGTTTTCGGTTTTAAGTGTAGGTTGTGCTTACGGAGTATTATCTTATGATATTATAATTATTTAAAATTCGTTTTATTGCATGCGTCATTTTTTTTACTGGAACAGAATCAGGTTTATAGGTGCAAAACAAAATAGAATCCCTCCATATTTGGACGAACATCTGCACAATGAAGTAAGCGTTTGAGTTTATTAGTATCTTAAAGAATGAAATTTATTTCAAATATGTGGAAGTCATTATGAAAAAGAAAAAAAAAAAAAAGCATTTGTCACTTCTTCTCTGAATAAACTATAAGTGTGCGAAATTTCATACTCCTCCGTCCGCCCAATTTTCGTAAAAAGGGAACCAAAGTTTTCGCTTCACGTATTAGAATATCTGGATGACCGAGCTTTGCTCGGTATGTTTTGGTAAATTGTGTTTAAAATAATAAGTGTATGTTCAAGTTAATTATCGATAAAGTTGGTCATTGAAAACACGAATAAAACGACTTTCATAAAAATGAATCCTAGCTAGATCGATTTATCGCCCCCAAAACCCCCTGTATACTAAATTTCATGAAAATCGTTGGAGCCGTTTCCAAGATTCAGATTATATATATATATATACAAGAATTGCTCGTTTAAAGAGATAAGATATATATGTATTTCTTCTGCAACCAGAATACAAAAATTCGCAAACTTACAGCCTAAAAAATTACTTAGAGGGTAACTGTGGAGATGTGTGATCTTGTTTCCCATGCAAAGCATTAACGACCAAGTCCTCATTAGTGATCACAGAAGCCCTGTACTAAAGCTGATACCGGGTACAATACCAGCCCCACTTTCCGCCTCTGATATTATACCTGGGATTGTACAGATACCTATGTACATAAAAGCTAGCAGATGAATGTTTCTCAGTTTTAAGATTAGCTTCAAGAAGGATTAAAGAGGATAAGAGGAGATGGGGTGAATGAAGGACAGGTTCTAAGAGTATAAAATAAAATGATTTCATATGTTGCACAAAAATCGTCGAAATGACAAGATTATAAATTAAAAAACATATATAGTATAGTCCACTACAAGAACAAGATTTTCTTTAAATTAAATAGATTTTTTCTGAAAGGGCCCTATTTCGTTTTCATCACAGTGTTTTAATTAATGAGTAAGCCAAGCCCAATCAGCAGTGAATGGAATAGTGCTATTAATGATGATGATAATGATGTTGATTATTAAAACATTTTCAGCACATAACAGGTTTATCTTTACATCCACTACAACATGTGTTGGTGGTTCTGCTTTTCTTCTGGCAACGCGAGTTGGATCTTCCACGGAGAGTCGTTGATAGCAAAAGCATCTTTTTCGTATTGTTATGTGATCATCTAAGTTTTCCAGTTGATGCTTCGTCTTTCCTTGTGACACTGTGCAAAAGAATTATCAAGTTAGTGTTTTTTATCGTCTTAGGGATTTTTCTTTGGAACTAGTGGCAGGTAAGCAGGTAGTCTACCTGATGGTCGCTGCCAACTTAAGACATCTGCAATAAAAAAGACATCACATTTACCTTAAAGAAGACTTTTTGAATTATCCCAAACTTTTGCATCCACTAAACCGTACTGAGCCCCACACAGAGAGGTTACACACAGATAGGAGGCCTATATCCTAGCAGTTGGAACGTTAAATGGTTCTTCCATTATGATAAACTTTTCTTTTTTTTTTTCAGGATATCATCAAATGACTTCTCCCGCTCTGGGCGGAGCGGGAGGGCGTGTCAGACTTTTACTGACTAAAACCCACTCGTGTTCCATCAGTTGCCCATGTGCCAGGGTCACGGTATCTCTTTCGAACAATCACGCGACCCCGGCAGGCATCGGTCCTAGTAGACCCTCACACTGCTGCTGACATCTCTTTGAGGCGCGCGTGGAACACTCCGCGCCGTCGACCCGAGCTTGGTCCTTACCGGGCGGCGAGCTACCCATTGCTCGCCACCCGCAAGCTCGCGCCTACGGTGGCCGGGAGTCCGCAATCGACTCCCGACGCCCGGGGCGTCTCCTCCTGCGGCGGCTAGGGACGTGAGGGCGCAGAGACTGCCACTCCCTCACGCGCCCCGCCTCCTCCTTCGCAAGCATTACTGCTTCGCAGAAGGAGGTGACGGCTTCCCATTCCCTCTCGCTCCGTACCATGGCTCGCACCAGGGCCGGACGCGAGAGGTCGCCGCCGCCGATCGCCTCCACGAGGACACGGCGGTGCTCCGCCCAGGCAGGGCACACCTCCACCGTATGCTCCACCGTGTCCTCCAGACGATCCTCGCAATGGAAACACCCGGACGTATCCTTCCGCTTTATCCTGAACAGGAACCCACCGAAGCACCCATGCCCGGTGAGAACCTGCGTCAGGCGGAAGGTGAGGACGCCGTGGCGCCTCTCTATCCACTCCTCAAAGAGGGGACTTACCGCCGCAATTGTGGCGTGCCCAATTATGATAGCCTTTACAAGGTGTTGTTTGAAAGCACTAAAGTAATAATTACAACAAACGGTGGTATGCTCAAAAACTTTATTATTAAAGCTTATAGCCTTAACTTTTTATTGCTATTCCAAAAGGTTTTGAAATATCTTAATGTTAGCTACCACCATCTTAAACATACCGCGATTAATATACTAGTGACTATAGCAATGTTATCATCATCATCATCAGCCTATAACGTTCCCACTGCTGGGACATAGGCCTCCACTCGGTGAGAGGGAGTAATGTAATGTAATATTATGTCTCAAATACGGTTTTGTAAAATCCTTTAATAATATTATAATATGTTTCATGTATTTATTTATTAAATATTTCAGATCATCATTAATGGACTTATCTATAATGCCAAAAAATGTGAGTATATGGTCTTTGGGGTCGCTGGTAAGTGCCGAGATAGTTCAGTCGAACTAGTCATAAGCGGTACGCCTGTACGTAAAGTCCGGAAATTTAAATATCTTGGGCATTTTCTTACCGACGACCTCAGTGACCATATGGACATTGAGAGGGAGCGTAGGGCTCTGGCGGTCAGGGGAATATGTTGGCACGAAGATTTACTCGGTGTAATGACCAAGTAAAGATTACGCTTTTTAAAGCCTACTGTCAGAGTTTTTACACCGGTAATCTTTGGGACAACTATTCGAAAAGATCGCTGGATGTCCTACGCGTCCAATGTAATAATGTTTTTAGCTGTTACGACTGCCTCGTTTCTGCAGTGCCTCAGAAATGTTTGCAGTGAACCATACTGATGGATTTCATGCCATCATTCGAAAAAAAACGGCCTCACTTGAGCAGAATAAGAGGCAGTCATAATAACATCCTGAAGGCTGTGGTGGCAGACACTTCCTCTGCCATAATAAGGCAATTTGTCGGAAGACTTAGACCCTAGTGGCCATTTGCTATGTCCAGCTGCTGGGTGGTCTTCTTATTATTATGAATAAGTTACTAACAATAGCGTTTTAAGGAAAACTGTTACTAACAATTTATGGATCTTAGTTGTCCGAATTAAAATGATTTTATTCATTTATTATTTTTATTATTAATCACATTTTGGTATTTATTCTTAAAGTCTATACACGATTAAACATTTCGCATTTTTCATGAGATGAGGCTAGTAA
This sequence comes from Aporophyla lueneburgensis, assembly GCA_932294355.1. NCBI lineage: Eukaryota > Metazoa > Arthropoda > Insecta > Lepidoptera > Noctuidae > Aporophyla > Aporophyla lueneburgensis. Next base: position 8,646,321 of record OW028742.1, read on the forward strand.
AAATATTTAAAAAATATTTAGTAAAATCACAGCTTTCTATTTATTACTATAAATCTCGAAAAACGCAAAAAATCTGGTTAATGTGTTCTAGGTATCACTGGTACAAATCATCATTTCAGCCGCAAGACGTCCACTGCTGGACTTAGGGGGCTTTGCCTTAATCGTCACGCTTGGCAGGCGGATTGGCGATCGCAGTATGGTGGTAAAATACATAGAGAACGCTGCTGCCCATTCTCTAGTCAGTCCATTAGTCGCCTTTTAGGACACCCACGGGAAGAAATGGGAGAGTGTACAAATAAGTATTTCTAAATACCAAAGTTATTATTATATTTACATTTCTAGTAACTCCAATTCGTGTACAAAAATGGAGGAGTTCATCTTTATATGTCTTGTTTTCCTGAAGAGTATGAATATTTCAGTTATTAGATTTCTAACTTAATCTAGCCCTACGAATATCACGGCTTTAAATTTGATATTATCCTTAAAAGGACTTATCCTAGAAATAAGTCCTTTTAAGGGTACTTTTTATAATATTAAAATTTTAAAGAGGTGAAATGATTAAAGAGAGGAGGCCTTTATCCTAGCAGTAGGCACGTTACATGATTCCACTATTAAGATAGTCTTCACAAGATGTTGTTTGAAAGCACTAAGACAACCTAAAAAAAATTTGCAATTTTAATTCAATAAAAAAATAAATGTAGAACTCAGTGCAATCATTATCATTACATATTATAAAATAAAGTCACTTCCCGCTGTCTGTCTGTCCCTATGTATGCTTAAATCTTTAAAACTTCGCAACGGATTTTGATGTGGGTTTTTTTAATAGATAGAGTGATTCAAGAGGAAGGTTTATATGTATATAACATGCATAATATAATAAAGAAACGCTGATAATTTTAGAGGTTTCTAATGTGATGTCATAAATAAACACATTTTTTTGCGCTTACATTACGAACGCTGGCTGAACCCTAGGAAATAGCTCAAAATAATGTAGTACAGTATTGTACACCTTAAAAAGTTCTACAAAAAAGTCCGCGATGGTATATGTCTATCTCTCACAATAACCATTTTTATCCTTTACTTTTTACGAGAAATAATGGCTGATTTATGAATGCGATTTTAAGCAATACAGCATTAATCCTTAGTCAATTAAGTACCTTAAATAAATTGTGCATTTCATGTATTTCAAAATTGCCCTTTACAGCATATCATTACAATGAATATTTTAGAAGATATCAGAGATCGGTGTCCGGCCGTCCCGGTTGGTAGCGGTCGGGTAGTGCAGGATTAGTAGGATTGTAATAGTGTAATTCATAATTCATATTACTTTGGCTTCATAGTAAATGCGAATATCATGTGTGTTCGAAGTACTCAAAATAAACCCAATTGTATTATTCCAAGTAAGAGACCGTGAAATATGGCTTAGATGTTTAGATTTCTGGATGGATTTGGTTTTTTGGTTATCCTGGATACTTACCATATACGTTTTTGGGAGATATTTTCCGACAGCTATACGGGCGAAGCCACTGGCCAAAGTACTATTCTTATAACTATGTTATAATTGGTGTCTGGTAAATAATTGAGTGTTTGTATAGGTATAGGAGCGTTAAGAAAAACCAGGAAGTTTTATTTTAAGTACCTATATCAAACACACACATGATATGTAAGGATCATAGCAGGTGGCGTTCCGTAGTTTCTGCCTACCCCCATGGGAAAAAGGCGTGATTTTATGTATGTATGTATGTAACACACAGGATGATGACTGCGGTAGTACGTCCTCTTGCGATAATTTCCGACATCTACGCGGGCGAAGCCGCGGGCAAAAGCTAGTAATTCTATAAATTTCTTTAGCCGATTGAATTTCCATTATTATCAATAAATAAAATATTATAATTTGCATTCGAAATTCATCATCCATCATTTGAGAATTATGCGACCGAAATATATTTTTTGAGCTCTGTTTTACAATTGTCTTGTTATGAGCATATTTTATTTTTATAAAATATCGTATTTTTGACCAAGTTGTTTCTTTAAACATTCGGAAATCTTATTCATTTTTTTTTCTGGTTGTACTATGTACCAATATGGATAACTTTGTGAGAACAAACTGTGTGTCTTATGGTATTCCACTTCTGGTCAGCGCCTTAAACAACTATGCTTAAATATACGAGTAGATTCACTCAACTGTGCTTAACGATATTGGTTTCTTACAACATGATAAATTCCGGCAGTGGAACGCATTAACTTTGGGGGGTCGTGTTCGTGTTTGCCAATGGGCTTCGTGACCCGATAACTGGAAGTAGTGAGTACCGCAGCCCTACAGCCCTGATGGTAGCGCGTACAGTACCACCGCCACTTGTTGTCCTTTGCACTGTGCTTCCGATTGTAAATGTGCCCGAGAGCATACAGGAAATACGCTCCATTGGCCATTTTTATTAACTCTCCTGAAAGAGACCAAAATAATAAGCTGTGGTGACAGAGATGGTCATATGTTTGAAAAGTTAAAAGTATTGTATATGCATGCAAGGATAAAAGTGTCGAAACAAATCTTAATAGTCTTACATTTATGAGCATAGACATCATTTTGATAAAAATGCTAAAAAAATAAATAAAGAAATAACACCAATTATAGAATAAAATACGGATGATTTAAAAGATGTATTTTCAAAATACTCACAGGATGTTGTAAAAATATGAATATTATCGAAACATGTATCACATTAGGATGATCTTAAAATAAAACAAAAGCACCATTCAAAACAAAAAACAAAAACAAATGTGCTAAATATAAAACAAACAAAAGTGAGGACAAACTCTTAACATATTTCATACAAATACTAATTATAATTATATACTATCACTAAATACCAATAATTTATTAAATAAAAACTTTCCAGAACATCCAACATTACAAGATAATACTTAAAAATAATAATACATTTTCATACTTATTTATCAAATACATTGTTAAATAGTTAAAAAAAATTGATGATGAGTCTGCTGACCAGTAAATTTCAAAGCTCCTTTGGTAATATTTCTTTATCATTTTAATAATAATTATTATAATTATTATCTCAAACATTTAACGAAACGTACATTGATTATGTCCTTACGTAATTGGAATGTGCTATTTAATACATTTATTATTATCGTTTTATTTTTTTACATTTAGATCAAATTACTATGATTGTTAGGTAAACATGTAATAAGATTAAAATGCCTGCTTCGGTATCATTAGAAATTTTCACCATTACGGTTGGTCATATTGAAATAACGAAGATAGGTGCTACACTTGTGCCTCTTCCCTTTTTTGTCTTTGTAAATATTATAAAGTTCCATTAAATTCCATCTTTTAGTTAATATCTTATATATTTTACAAATTTTACGATTAATGATAAGTAATGTAATTTTGATATTTGTTCATAAATAGTTCAAAACTTTCAAGGCACGTCAAAATTCTTAACACAGTCTCTACGACCACAACACGCACCGAGGGGTGAAATTACAATTTCACGTAGTTCACATATTGATATAGCAAGATATTGTTTTCTATACTCAGCTTCAACAGAGTTTAAAATACTCAAATTTATTGAACATTCAAACGATAAAAAGACAAAATAGATTCTACATCATTTACATCGAATAAATTAAGTAAAACCAAAAAAAGCAATAACAGTGCATCAAGCACTGGTGCCTTATAACAAAGAGATTGATCGATCCACATCGATTCGACAAGTAGACTATGTATATCCGGTACAATTTAAATATGAGTGTGCAAGCCTGTAGTAGATACAACAATCCCGTCGATAGTAACAGCAGAGGGCTTTACATTTGTGCTTGTGTTTCTTAGCACACGTCCATCTTATCCTGTTCCCAACGAGAGATCGCGAATGTCTGAAGAATTTTTGTCCTCCAATGTATATGTTTGTCGTCTCTCTCTTGCAGAATCGGGCACGAAGTAGTGACGAAACGAAATCTGTAAACAAACATATAATCAGAATAAATGATGAAATAATACAAAAGAATTAAAACTACTTACAGTTATTTGAACGAATGTTATGCATCCGAAAATCATTACTGAAGTTAAAGAAACTACGGAATCCCTATCAACCGCCAACATGTAAAAAAAAAGATGAATATAATTTTTAGACGGTAAAAAGAAGCTATTGAACAAGATCAAATTCTTCTAATTTTTGGTCTGAAAAATTAAAAAACAGAATCAAGTTCTTCAATTAGTTTTAATCGTTTAATTATTATAACTTAATCAGCTACTATCAAAATCAATAAGAATATAAAATGCAAGAATAAGGGATCTCGCGCTCTACCCGATCTCGATCACAAATTGGATGTACGAACGGCCGTCATATTAAACAAAAAACCAATCGGATAAATGGCCAAACTTTATTCTTGGTCGGATGTTCTGTGGCCAAAATTGCTAATAGTAGTGCTATGAGTCACGACCTTGACCACGGTCTTTGCATAGTGCGTCAAATCCCTAAAACCGTTCTGATTATACGACAAGTTTCTTTTGAACGACGTTTCTCGTAAGTGACACATTGGTCAGTCGTCAGTGTTGTCAGTTTCTGCATAACACTGCTCGTTCTCTAATTCATATTTTTTATCAACTTCAATCTTTACAAACTTTTCGCTGATCGAAAGCGTATTAAGAAACATAACCATACACGTTTCTATGATTTCGTTATTCATTTTCAGGCTGTAGAAATACTTGTACTTCCTTTTATCAACTCCGAAAGAATACTTCGCACGCTTCTTCACTCTATCTGTTAAAAAAAATCTTCTATGCCTCCAACTTATTACGCGCAGACCAAAAATCTTCAAAAATTCTAACCCCCCTGTTTTTCGGTAAATTTTTCATAGCATCTAGCTCTGCATTGGCATGCTGGTTTTAAATCTCAGGCTCCAACTTGTCTGTATTTCTTAGCTACAATTAAAACTATATTATATTTACAGTATGATCCTCACGATCAAGTTCGTAAAATTAATTTTACCTAATAATTATGAAATATATTACATAACATATAACATCACGCCTTGTTTCCCCGAAGGGTTAGGCAGAGGTGTACCTTTTAGTACACCCACATTTCGCCAGTTATGTTTAACTCCCATATGTAATAGGAGGCGAGCCTATTGCCATCCACCGGGCACCAATCCAGACTCCGGGCTGCTACAGAGTAATTCCAGATGGAAAAACCCAATAACACTTTGTCCGACCTGGGAATCGAACCCAGGACTTCATGCTCAGCAGTAGCGCATGCTACCACTAGACCAACGAGGCAGTACATAATTGAAGGCATATTAAATAACTGATATTTATCATGGAAGGCTACTTATAGGCTACTATAGCATCACCCTTAGGGAGTCGGAAAAATGAGAAAAAGTCATGAATACGAAGTATTCGCACAGGTAAGAGATTCGATGCGACAGGGTGAGTTAGCGAAGCAAACAATTAGATGCAGACGATTTCGCGGGCAAAGGCTATTCTTATATAGCCAGTGTTAGAATTTTACCACAGTATTAAAAAAAAACGAGTATTTTAAATACATTTAATTCTTGTTTCTACAAAATACACATGATTTATTACATAGGTACTCCTATCTACCGAGGCTACGTACATTGCTGAGACAATTTATTACATTTAACTTAGTCACAATATTTAATTTAATTATTTACTTTTGCGGACAAATCGGTTTCTTCACAATTTTATCGTTTACCGTGTTAAGAGCAGTGTGGTGATATAGATGAGAGAGTATTCATATTAAAATAGCATATGAAAATGCCATGTTACATATTAGAATAAAACTTCCCTTTATTAATTATACATTTTTAATTACATTATTTTAAAATTAATTTGAATAATTATGAGATTTATATAATAATACCAGCATAGCTACCCTACAAATACACATACATCAACCTAGCCTTTGGCCAACTTTATTGGGGTCGACTTTCCGTCTAACCGAACGCAGCTAAATACCAGTATTTTTCTTGGAGCGATAGCCCGACCTCCACAACCCACCTACTGGGTAATACGATACCCCTTGGTAAGAGTGGTTGTTAGGCTTTTGGGGGTTTGGGGGTTTGTGATCCATAACGACTGACAAAGATCCACAAATGGCACCCGGATCAACGGCTTAGCGTGCTTTCCTTGACAAGGCAGGGTTTCGGCATGTGAAGCTCACCCATCCACGGACCAATCGTAGCCAGCGTGGCTTAATCTGTTGTTGGCTGAAATTACTAAGCCACGAATCCCTCAAACAAACAAGAAATAATGTTCAAAAAAGCTTATAAAATCAGGACTAAATAAGCACTGTTTCCGTACTTAACATTGTATAAAAATTATAAAAAAATAAACCCTAAATAATGCTACGCGCATTCATTTATAATCTCAAGGTAAATCATTTAAGTACATAACACACATACACAGGATATTAAAAATGAGTTTAGTCGGATTGACTTCTCTTTTTTTAGGAATGACAACTCGCAGGTCAACCTATAAGGTTGTCGGCTGATTAATCGGACTTGCCTGTGGCTACCTAAATAAATTAAGGCATCCAACCAGGGCTTAAAAAACTTAAAACTACAGTGAGTACTTGCTAAGGGCACCCCCTGTGGGATACGAACCTCGGCTTAGGGCATCGCTAGTCACTGGTCGAAATGAAGATTATCCCTCTAGGCGAAACTACGTCAGTGTCGCCTGACGAGTTCGCTCATATGCAAGAAACGGTGAAACTGCATGGTTTTAAGGAGTTGCTTCAAGTGGTTGTTCTGTTTATCTATACATTAATTTTCTTTCTTTTTCTGGTAGCTGCATACGCTTCCCTCTCGTGTGGTAGATGGATCCATTTTCATATTTTTAACCAGAATACAACCACGCCGCAAATGGTCTCTCATGTTACAAGCAGAGGAGATAAGATAAAGAGCAGAACAAGACAGCACCAGGCTCTACCACCACTTCCGCAGCTCATCTTACCAATCCTGAATGAATGCCTTTAGCGAGCTTTTTTCTTAAATTTCTTTTGACAAGCATGATTGTGTTCTGTACACTGTACGACAGTATTCAAATACGTGACGATGGCTGCCCTGCAGCCACTGTTTCTCTTGACACACCGCCATGACACCCGGCCGTCATCGTACTCGTGGCTCTTGTTGTAACGTTGGTGCAGAAATACCAGGGTCCTGTTGCCGTAACAATTGTTCACGAAATAACTTTCTAAAAAAAAAATAGTCATTTAAATACATGTTTTATGATCGCAGCCAAAATGATTGATTACACATAAAAACTGAATTATTTTATATATGTATACCTGTCAATCTTGGCAGCTCCTATTTTTTCATGGGTTAAAAAAATAAAGAATTATTTAGTTCATGCTGTATGAAATAACAGTAAAGAGACTGAAACGATTTTGTTGAAAATTACATGTGAGGTTTAAAATACAATTAAACCTTGCCAGATTTAAACTCAGGATGTGTGCGTTATGTGAAAAAACAGTATTTTGATAAATCTTGATTTAATGTTAATACAATCGAGGCACGGATTGCTGCCAGGGGCAAATACCATTAATACAAGTTTTGGACTAGATTAATAATATATAGTATCATCACGATCACGTAGACTTAGGACACTCGAAAACCTAAAAATAAATAAAAAAGAAGTTTATTCTATGTACATATTTTTATACCCTTTAATAAATTATTTGCATGGACAAAAATAATAAATACTTAGTTAGCACCTACTAAATAGAAACGCTCATAAATTCATTTACACAACTGTTGAGATCACTAGAAATCAGTGCGACGCACAGTGGGCCCATACTGAAAATAAAAATTTCTTCTAAAGTTGATAGTTTGTCTTGAAAAAAATTAATTAGATTTTTTTGTATGGAGCGAATCACGTTTAATTTTTTTTCTTCGATTGTACTAATATGTTGAGTGTGTGGCGTGAGTATATGATAGCTAGGGTCATTTTCTATCCATGAAAAAAAAATCAGCGCCGGCCATCTGCGGCAGCGCGAGTAATCATTCGGTAAAAAAAAATGATTTGGAAGAATTTTTTTGTCATTTAAAATAAATTCAAAGCATATTTGTTGTCTCATTTGGCTGTTTTCACCTTCTTTTTAGTTAAATAAATAGTTTTAATAGCGCATACGTACTTATAACTAGTAATTCTGGTAGAGATTTAGTTATTATTGCATGTTATCGGTAGCACCTGCATTGTGATTGATGACTCATTTGTTTGTGCACTCGGCTAAGCGCATAACTAATGAGTCATCGAAAAATGCTCGTCTCTGATTGGCTGAATAATTTTCACTCACTGTTATGTCCACTACTTGAGTAATTAACACTAACTATAAATATAAAGACATTCATTAAGTCCATCTAGTTTCGCTCTTGTCGCTTGTTTGTGAACACAGTGAAATACTTGTATTTTTATATTTACATTAGAACTATGGCTGGATTTTGTACCAACCTAGATCTTTTTGTGAAATTAAGAAGTGGCGGTGATCTGAAAAATCATATGTTTCTGTATGAAAGTATCATTTCTGTCTTGACTACCGAAGTTTCTGAAGAAGATAAGAACCGAATCAAGGAGTTCTGTCGACTTTTTTGTGTAAATTTAAATAAAAAGTGGATAGAGTCAAGTAGAAATCAAAAAACTTTTATGAATCGTGTAATTAATCGCAAGTGGTTGGAAAAAAACATCAACTGGCCTGTTTGTGACAGTGTTGATCTGCGAAGTGTGATGGGCTTTTCGGACGCAGCCTTATCTGAGCTTGTGGATATAGATTGCCATGTTCCTACTCTTGCAGTATGTTCTGCGGAAGCGGGAACATCTACAGAAAAGGAGCACAGAAAACCGTTCGAAGAGTTAAGTAATAAGCAAAAGAAAAGACGTTCTACTTCCATAGTAGAAGAAAATTCCGAGGAAGAGTTGCAGCACTGGTAAATAACAAAATTGAAAGACGACGGCAAAATGAATCTGGCAAAAGTGGTCGAATACCTTTTCAGTAATCCAGATGCGCTATCCGAAGTAGAAGAGAGACTATTCAAAAAGCAGAGCTTAAGTACTGTCTCTGAAGATAAGTGTTTAGCTCTTTATACATCAGTTGCGCTCTCGAAATGGAAGTACTTAACTCTTCGACAATTTCTGAAAGAAGAAAACTGTGCTGCCTTTCCATCTTATCCAAAGCTTGTAAATGCCAAGAAAAGATGTTACCCACCACAAGAGAGTATGGAGATTACCGGAAACGGAGCTCACATTAAATTGCAAGCGCTATTGGACCACACTGTGGAGAGGATATTACTTGATATAAATACTGTTGATAGGTCTCAAAATGAAGAACTCAAGTTGACCTGGAAATGGGGACTTGATGGTTATTCGTCGCAGAGTAACTATAAACAGAAAACGTCAAACACAGCTACAGAGTTCGATGATTCATCAGTAGTCATGATAAGCATCGTCCCTCTTCGGCTAGTGTCTACTAGGCCATCATCTGGGAATGAAAATCTAGTTTGGGAGAACCCCACACCTTGCTCAACTCTGTACTGTCGACCAGTGAAGTTCACTTTCACTTCGGAGACAGCTGATTTTATAAAGTCTGAAGAGTCTGAGATGAAAAAACAAATTGATGAACGAATATCTACAGTGTGGAAATATTATTGTATCACATGAATTGCATATGACCATGATTGATGGAAAAGTGGCCAATATTATTGCTGGAGTACTATCATATGCAACGTGTCCCATTTGCTTGGCAAAACCGAGTGAGATGAATAATTTAGACGCTTTGACTTCTAAACCACTTCGTGAAGAAATTTACAAACAAGGAATTTCTTCACTGCATATGAAGATTCGCTGTATGGAATGTCTTCTCCATATATCTTATAATCTGGATTTTCAACGATGGACTGCTCGCAGCGAACATAAGGCTTTGAAACAAGCTAAAAAAAATACCACACAGCAAGAGTTTCGTGAGCAAACTGGAATGCTGACTGATATAGTCAAACAGGTATGTATTTAATTTTCGCTCTCTTTATGTTGTTTGTGAATTATATCTCTATGTATTGTATATTACAGTATTGTTTTCCCATTTTAGGGTTTTGGAACTACAAACGACGGGAATACAGCGAGGCGCTTTTTCCAAGATTACAAAAGATCTTCTAGAATAACGGGAATTGTCGAAAATCTGATTTTCAGATTTTCCGTTATTCTACAAGCCATATCATCAGGCAAAAACATTGACTGTGAAAAATTTAGAAGATACTGTAGAGAAACAGCTGATGTGTACGTGCAACACTATTCATGGTACTACATGCCAGTTAGTGTACATAAACTTCTAATGCACGGTGCAGACATTTGTAACCACTTTGGTGTTTTGCCAATCGGTAAGTAAAAAATAAATATAGTTTGATGTATTATTTGACTCGATTGCGTTCTGAAATTAAAATGTATGTACTTATTCGTTTTAGGTACCTTATCTGAAGAAGCTTCGGAAGCCCGTAATAAGGACTTCAGAAACGTCAGGGAGAGGCACACTCGGAAAACGGGGTGAATAGCAACAAACGAAGACATCCTCCATGGACTTCTAATAAGCTCTGATCCCCACATATCCTACATAAGGCCTAAAATAATGAAACAGGTTCATAATGAGTTGTTGCCTGAAGCAACTCAGTTGTTACAGACTACTGAGCCTCCCTGTGACAGTGACATTATGGAGGAAGAAGAATGCCTCATAGCAGAGTCCGAAAATTTGCCGGACCCACTAGCACTTCTGGAACAAGAAATAATGTGATCCGGCTCTAAATGATTCCCACAAAAGCCCATCAGGGTTAGGAATATGACAAACAGCCCTTTTCAGGGCTACAATTACTTCACAGTTTCATATTGATCATACGTACGATAACTTATACTATAATAATATACATACAGTTGATTATGTAGATAATTATCAACGATTTGCCCGTACAAATTAAAATTATTTCACCTATCATTAATAAAATTAGTATAACCTGAAACATTACGATATATTTATTCAACAATAGATAACGTGCAGTTAAAAAATAACACAGCCAATCAGAGACGAGCATTTTTCGATGACTCATTAGTTATGCGCGCACAAACAAATGAGTCATCAATCACAATGCAGAGCACCTGCATTGTGATTGATGACTCATTTGTACCGATAACATGCAATAATAACTAAATCTCTACCAGAATTACTAGTTACATATGCGCTAGTACTAAGTACGTATGCGCTATTAAAACTATTTATTTAACTAAAAAGAAGGTGAAAACAGCCAAATGAGACAAAAAATATGCTTTGAATTTATTTTAAATGACAAAAAAATTCTTCCAAATTATTATTTTTTTACCGAATGATTACTCGCGCTGCCGCAGATGACCGGCGCTGATTTTTTTTTCGTGGATAGAGAATGACCCTAGCTATCATATACTCACGCCACACACCCAACATATTAGTACAATTGAAGAAAAAAAATTAAACGTGCTTCGCGAAATTTTTTTCAAGACAAACTATCAAGTTTAGATGAAATTTTATAAGAATAAAATTTGTCAGGAATATTATAACATAGCGTTTATTATGTTACCTTCACCAGCAGATATCAAACAAGTCTTCATACTAACGCTGTGTCTCTCTGGTAGGCATATTTTTTTTTTATTATTTATTTATTAATCAGACAACAAAGGTCCACACTGACAGAAAAACAAAACGAAGCAAAAATACTTAAAAGGTGTTAGTAACAAATGTATCTTATAGAACCTATGTTAGTACTTATTTACTAGGATTTTAGTAACAATTTGGCTTATAATCTATGTTAGTACTTATATTCTACGACAGACAGTGTTGTTTTGATGAGATGTCCTATTATAGGGCTCTCATCTGGTCTGTCAGCTATCACCTTCAGGATGCTGTTGCCACTGCCACGCAATCTGGCGAGCAGAGATGCACTTTTCTTCCGTACGACAGCTGAGAAGCTGTCGACTCGCGCTTCTGCAAACATCTCTGACGCACTACAGTAACGTGGCAGCCGCATCAACGCCCTGAAGGCGTTATTATATTGGACGCGCAGCGCACTGGCGGCCCGTTTGGTACAGCTAATCCATAGGGCGCTCGAGTACAGAGATGTGCAGTATGCTTTAAAAAGCGTGCGTTTGACTGCTTCTGTACATCGAGCGAACCTACGGGCCAACATGTTCGCCCGTACCGCCAGTACCCTGCGTTCCCGCTCAACATCACCATCATCTTTAAGGTCATCCGCAATAAAATGTCCCAAGTATTTGAACTGATGAACCCGACGAATCGGGACATCATTTATTTTTATAGGTGGCACATTTACTGGACTTTTCTTGCCAACAGCCTTAAAGACCATGAGTTCGGACTTCTTCACATTGTATAGCAACCCATGGCTGGCAGCATAGTTTTCACAGATATTGACTAGTTTTCTCAGTGCACTGGCCGAGGGAGCCAGCAGCACCATGTCATCCGCGTAGCTGATATTGTTAAAACACACCCCGTCAACAAAACAGCTCACATGCGCACTGCTGAGCCCCTCGATCAATGCATTGATATATAAATTAAAAAGATTAGGGGAAGTTAAGCCCCCTTGCCTCACGCCACACTCCAACCTGTAAGGCAGAGAACAGCCATTCCCCCACCTGACAACGTTTGTTTGGTTGCCGTACCAGTACCTAAAAACGTTCTGCAGCTCATTGGGTATCCCTGTTGCCTTTAATTTATCCCAAAGAATGTCGTATGAGACCAGGTCGAAGGCCTTGGAGAGATCCAGGAACGCCGCATATACTGGTGTTTTCCTGTCAGCGTAGTACCTCACAGCGTGCTTAAGGCACGCGATTGCACTTTCGGTGGATAAGCCAGGTCGGAACCCAAATTGTGCATCGTGTAAGGATATATGTTTCTGTAGCTGTACGTTAAGCACACTGTCAAGCACCTTAGCGACAATAGTTGCTAGAGAAATTGGCCTGTAATTCGACCGATCTGATGAGTCTCCTGTTTTGTTTTTAATTACTGGTACGACCACCGTCCTCATCATACTGTCAGGCAAATGAGAGTGCGCAATACAAACATTAAACAATAATGCTAACACTCTAGGTAAGTGGCAGCCCGCATGCTGCAAGTGCTCGATACTGAGTCCGTCGTGACCTGGTGATTTTCCTCTTTTCATATTTTTAAGAGCTACCTTAACGTCTTTAGCTGTGATAAGAGTTGAAATCGGTCCTGTTTGGGATTCAGCATCGATCACCTGCTGCTGGGCCCAACGGAGACCGAACCATAAAGTGGTCTTTGAAAACCTCGGCTATTAGTTGCGGTTCAGTAACGCCATCAACGCTCACGGGAAGACCCTGGGCCGCGCTCATCTTATTAGTACATTTCCAGAAACTACGGAAATCGGAATTCGCAATTCGAAAATCGCATCGATATGGTAACTTTGTTGCCTAAGTCCACTAATTTTCAGTATGGGCCCACTGTGCGACGCGACGGTCGCACTTGATTCAGCGATTTATATGAAAACGCGCGCGACGCTTCACACAAGGGCGACCTGTCGCGCTGCGACACGGTCACGGCCTTTATGAGAAAATTGCTTAGACAGCTTTTAAATACCTTGGTTACTCACTAAGATGCTGTTCCGCTAGAAAAAACAATAATTTAGTTCCAAAGTAAAGTAGGAGACAAGATCGATAATCATTATTAACGACAGCTATAACTATAACGAATGAGAACGATCATTACAATTAATCTATATATATAAAAAACCGGCCAAGTGCGAGTCGGACTCGCGCACCGAGGGTTCCGTACAAACCTGTAGGTATTCTTGGTTTATGCATAAGGTTTATGTTTATAAAATTAAATGTTTTTTTTTTAAATTTTTATATTTGAGTTGATTGAATGAAAGGTAAATTGCTGTTTACGATTTATGACGTATTAAAAAAAAACTACTTACTAGATCTCGTTCAAACCAATTTTCGTTGGAAGTTTACATGGTTATGTACACATTATATATTTTTTTTTTAGTTTTATCATTCTCTTATTTTAGAAGTTACGGGGGGGACACACATTTTACCACTTTGGAAGTGTCTCTCGCGCAAACTATTCATTTTAGAAAGAAATGATGTTAGAAACCTCAATATAATTTTTAAAGACCTCTTCATAAACACCCCACACGTAAGGGAACGATGAAAAAAAAAATTTTGAGTTTCAGTTCTAAGTATGGGGAACCCTAAAATTTATTGTTTTTTTTCTATTTTGGTGTAAAAATCTTAATGCGGTTTACAGAATACATCTACTTACCAAGTTTCAACAGCATAGCTCTTATAGTTTCGGAGAAAAGTGGCTGTGACATACGGACGGACAGACAGACACATAGACAGACAGACAGGCAGACAGTCAGACAGACAGACATGACGAATCTATAAGGGTTCCGTTTTTTGCCATTTGGCAACGGAACCCTAAAAATGAATCCCTATCCCTATCCCTTGGTCATGCCATCACGCGAGAACGGCTGGACCGATTTCACTTTTTTTTTTTATTGTGTTTGGTATTGCCAGGAGAAGGTTTTTATGAAAGAAAAAATTTAAAAAATTGCGCTGAAAATTAAAAAAATTAAGAATACTTAGACAAATATTTTTGAAATTGATTAAATTGTTATAAATATCACGCTAGGGCCTAATGGGATGCGATTAGGTGGGTCGGGGGAAAAAGAAATTTCACGCAGACGAAGTCGCGGGCAGGAGCTAGTGATAAATATAATTATAATAAAGGAGAGCGATAATTCTATTATTAATGATTATGAAAATTCTTGAACTACAAAAACTTCATTATTCGCGGTCATGACAGACGCTTTGCATCCTTTTATTGCACACTTCCAGAAGATCCGTTCTTAAACCTTTTTATATTTGTTGTATCTGACGTCACCAAAGACCAGAATGTTTTCCAGCCCAGATGTAATGAATAAATGATGGTTGCCTGAAATGGGAATACATGAAAATTAACTATCATTACTATGCTCACCTCATAGTGTGTGTGATCAATTAACTTTTACTGAGGAAAGTATACGTAATTGCACTAATCTGTTATTACTTACCTTTTGTTACACTCCAGCTAATTACCACAGTCATCTAAACTAATATTATAAAGAGGAAAAGTTTGTATTTTTGTTTGTAATGGATAAATTCAATAACCACTGGACCGATTTTAAAAATTCTTTCTCCGTTAGAAAGCTACATTATCTGCGAGTAACATAAGCTATTTTTTTTTTAAATAGGGTTCCGTAAGATATTTGGGTTTTTCGGACCCAAGGTGTAAAAAATCATCCAAACAAGTTCCTTATTAATATGTCTTCGAAGTACCAGGTTGTCATAACTTGGTAGGAGCTCACCTAACATGGGTTTTATTGATTCTGAGGCGGTACGAAGTTCGCTGGGTCAGCTAGTTTAAAATAGAAAGAAAAACCGGATGTTACTTAAAAAAGCTATTTAATTTGTTTTAAACTTCCACCACCACTTATTGAATAAAATTTTATGACTCCGACTCTTTTATGTCCGACCAGAGTCAAAAAATTAATTTCAAGAACTAGTTATTTAAATAATGCCAAAATACTTGCTTAAATATTTTAGTAAACAATATTTTCGATACACAATAATAAGTCAATGTAATACTTTATTCAGATCAAAGTGGAACTTTATTAATTAATATGAAAAATTAAGATTTAAATTAATTAAAAAACAAAATTATAACCAAAATTAACTAAAAGTATTTAAAAATTAGAATATAGCGTCGACAAATTCATCCGCATCGCTGTCGACTGGTAATGTACCCAAGAGACTGGCGGCATTACCACGTTATATGGCAATGCTTAGACTCTTGTGTCAGTTAAAATTGGCTCTAAATATAATTAATTTAAATAAATGGATATTCAATCTAATAATTTAAAAATAAAGAGTTGTATTGATGAGTTTTATTATTACAATTCTGTAAATAGGCATTTTTTCCGGTCGTGAATTATACTTTGATCAACGTACAACACAGACTGAAAATAGCAAAAAATGTATGATTTGGATTCCGGGCTGTCTTAGCACATCCTCATAAATGAACTATTCATGATTATGCTCATTAGCCCTCTTCACGATGTTTTGATAGATGGTGGTGACCGCAGCGCGGCAACCAAGAGTCTTGCGCTTTGAGCACCTCCACTCAATTCTATGTTCTCTCTGCCTTTTCTTATGGAACTTTTGATTATTCACCATCAAAAAATAGCCTCGGCGTGTCTGCATCACGTAACCTGAAACAAAACAATACAATTAATATGTCACTTTAATAATAATAATCTAATGAGCCTCTGCGTATTGACTTCATATTTCATGTGCACTACAAGTCCGGGACAGATCTATGGTCCCGAGATATGCGAAAAGCTTAACAATTATACAGTAGTAGCTAACAGTGGCACACAAGATGAAACATAATCTGAACAAGTATTTATGAATTATTTCTAAATAAAATTGATGCCTCATGGTAGGTTGTAGGTAAAGAAGAATGTGCGGAATCATAAATGTGGTGTGAAAATCTAATAATAAAACTTTCGGTGCGTATTTTTTATTTCTTTTTTGTATCGATGTGTGAATGTGATAAAGTTTCTATAATAATAAATTATGTTAGGTTCTATTCTAACAATTATATGTTTACCGTTATAAAAACATTGATTTTTACTTAATAATATAGAAAAAGACATCGACGCTCAAACATTTAGTAGACGTATATGTATCACTAATAAATACCTTCCTACAACAATGTCATTGCATATGCACTTCGGATAAAGTGATTCGACGCAGATTACAGAGAGTCACATTTATTTTAAGTTTCCAATAAAAGGTTACAAAAAAAAACGTATTTATAATACCCACGAGCAGCGATCGATAAATCCTTACCCGTATTGCTTTGAACCATGACCAAAATTCATAAAGTCGGGATCGCTACTATGATTATGTATGCCATGATGACGAACGATTCTTTCCCTTATAGTCAAAATATTAGCTGTACAGTCAAGTGAGCTTCGTTTAGAGCATCTCCATTCGATCTTCCAACCACGTTCCCTCTCGTTGAAATACTTGTTGCCATTGACAACAAGCATTTGTCGTCCATATTTATTGTTCAAAATTATTCCTTCTTGAACTTCTACATCTTCGTCGTCGACTTCTTCATTTAATTCTTCGTACATTACTTTGTTTTCTTCGACTCTATGTTCTGCTTCATATTTTTTGTTTTCTGCTTATAGAAATTTTTAAGAATATTTTTACCGTGGAGCCAAACAGAACTTTTAACATTTAAAAACGGAACAGTCTAGTAATATAGCAACTTTTTATAATGAGGTTTTTACAGATTTCAGATATGTAACGTATTCTATTATTACGTCCTTTTTTCTGTCACTTAAATATAATTAGCAAGTTGCATTGTTGAAGGCATTTTATTCCACCTATCTTTCCTAAAGCAGATAAAACCGCTTTTGGCTTTAGATAAATTTCTAAAAATGTAATGATTTCTGTTTTGATAGGTTCATCAATACCGTAGTTACTCGTAGTCCCAATCTTATCGTGATCATGGTCAGTATCGTTACGATATACATAAACGTCATTACTGTCACTAGGTAATTACTGCAGCACACTCAGGTCCTCTAGTCTTTATATTTATCTATCTATTTACTCATTTTTTGCCTACTGAAGTCCTTCGTGTTGTCAAACGAGACCAAGTATTTCCTGTTGCCAAAAAATACATTGCTTTCTTTGATCCTAAACCACAAAAAGCCAGGTTTTCGCTTCGATCCAAAAATTAGAAAAACTAAAATCAAAAAGTGCTTTTTTCTATGAGATATTTGAATTTATTAGGATAGAACAACGGCTGTCGGTAAACTAGTAAGTACATTAATGTAAATAAAAGCACATAATCACAACTCAAATCATATTCACCACAAATAAATTTACACCCTTCAATGCATTGTGATGTAAATTTCCATCAACCAATTCAATGTCATTATTCCGTTTCCATTCCAGTCATTTTTAGTTTTTGTAATTGGAAAAATGTGGTTTATTATATCACGACATATTTTGTTCTCAGTAGGTTAGTTCTGATTACATAAAGATGTAAATTTCCACCAACACATTAAAAAAAAAGTAAATTTAATTTGGTTAAAAAGTAAAAATCATGCAATTAAGGGTTAATTACTTTGGTGTCACAATTATTTAACCATTTAATGGGGACCCATATATAAAATGATATTTATATGTAAATGATTCAATACAGGACATTATAATAATAAATGTATTTATGTGAAAATCCAATAATCATAATTTAAGCGTACACTGATTTTAAATAACATACCGTGTGAAAAAGTGCTATCGTTTCAATGCATTAAGCTAGTTTCCTTTAAACAGCGGTGGCCGTAATAGCCGCAGTGACGGCCGTCATGAAAATGATGGCCCTGGGAAAGATTTAAATGCACGAGTTAACCGACATAGCCCGAAGAATTGCCAAACTTAAGTGGCAGTGGGCAGGGCACATTGCTCGCAGAACAGATGGCCGTTGGGGCCCGAATGATCTGGAGTGTTTTTGTTTACTATGCCTTAAATCGTGTAATCCATAGTGACGATGTGTGCTGGGCAGTTGATGATCTTCTTAACGCAGCGCTACGCCTTTTTATTAATAAAACGATTTATTTCTCAAAACAACTTTATTTTACTGTAAAATCTAGCACAATATAACAAAATATACATATTTAAATTACATAACATTTTGTACTTACATTTACACAACACCACGCTTGTATTTTCAAAAGAAGGGGTAGGTAGGCAGATATCTTCCTACCTTCAATTAAAATTCCTAATTTCATGAAACACTCAATGTATGTGTTCACCCCGGATGTTTAAAATAATATTCTTCATAGAAATAAGGGTTACTTTGCAACCTTCACGCCTTTTCTTACAAGTCCAGTACTCTTTACCGCCTTGCACTATATTTCTGTAGTACTGGCGAACGTCGTGTAAGAGAGAACATGCACCACGCTTAGTTATCACGAAATCAACGGCACTCGCTGTAAAATAAAGAAATCTTATACACCTTGAAACGAAACTTCATTAAAATTTCATTTATTTTATCTTGTCTACATACACTTACATTATTATATTCTTACTATTCCTACTAAAATTATAAATGTGAAAGTTTGTATATTTAGAAATGTTGTTGGAATGTTTGAAAAGTATCCTGTGCGTTATCCAAGGATTTTATCACGGTGGTACGATCTGGGATGATTTTCGACGTCCACGTCGCCCGGCAAAGCCGCTGGCAAAAGCTAGTAGATAAAAAAAATTGTGACCCTCCTCATTTTTATTTACAGAACAGTCTTTTTGGTGATTTACAAGCATTTGATAACTAGAGAGTAGTAAAATCATAAACTAAGGTAAATGAATTTGTGTATTCAAAAACAGTTTTAAAAGATTTTTATGATAAAAAGATTAATTATACTAACTGATTATGGAAATTGGTCAGAAAGAGACTTTAATATTAACAAAAGAATTTACTTAATTAAGAATCAATTCATATCAAACCAGACTAAGGTTGAACTTTTAATCCTATTCACTAACTTGACAGTTCAATGCAAAATAATGATACCATTCTAAAACAAATAGTGTCGGGGTAGTGAACGATTTCGCATAAAGAATGAATGATAAAAATGTTTTATATTAAATAATACTTTGAAAAAACGTTTTTAGGTGTGGATTATAAGAATAATTAATAATTTTTAATAACAGTTATTTCCTTTTTAGGGTCCGTTGCCAAATGGCAAAAAACGGAACCCTTATAGATTCGTCATGTCTGTCTGTCTGTCTGTCGGTCTGTCTGTCTGTCTGTCTGTCTGTCTGTCTGTCTGTCTGTCTGTCTGTCTGTCTGTCTGTCCGTGTATGTCACAGCCACTTTTCTCCGAAACTATAAGAGATATGTTGTTGAAACTTGGTAAGTAGATGTATTCTGTATACCGCATTAAGATTTTTACACAACAATAGAAAAAAAAAACAATAAATTTTGGGGTTCCCCATACATAGAACTGAAACTCAAAAAAATTTTTTTCATCAAACCCATACGTGTAGGGTATTTATGAATAGGTCTTCAAAAATGGTATTGAGGTTTCTAACATCATTTCTTTCTAAACTGAATAGTTTGCGCGAGAGGCACTTCCAAAGTGGTAAAATGTGTGTCCCCCCCCCCCCCCCCGTAACTTCTAAAGTAAGAGAATGATAAAACTAAAAAAAATATATGATGTACATAACCATGTAAACTTCCAACGAAAATTGGTTTGAACGAAATCCAATAAGTAGTTTTTTTTTTAATACGTCATAAATCGTAAATCGCAATTTACCTTCCATTCAATCAACTCAAATATAAAAAAAAAACATTTAATTTCATAAACATAAACCTTACGCATAAACCGAGGATACCTACAGGTTTGTACGGAACCCTCGGTGCGCGAGTCCGACTCGCACTTGGCCGGTTTTTTTATTTTCTTCTGATAGAAACAAAACTAAATATAAATATCATGTCATATTGCTTATTTTCTTACTATAGTCATTTTATTTCCTCTGACAGCCATATACTACATATATATCGATATATTACACATTTGTTTTAAGACAAGTTATTAAATATAAATTACAAAGTTTGCATATAAGTACATTATTTCAAGTTCATTCAATTTCATTCATTCTTGCACCACCTCACTATCTTTTTTTTGTCAAAACTTGGTATCCCTCCAATTGTCAAGTTAGTGAATAGGGTTAAAAGTCCAACCTTAGTTTAAAGATTCAAAATATTACAATTAACTAGAATTATTCTTTCATTGTTCTAACGACGACATAGCTTAAAATACACACTAAAATATATTTTCTAAGCCACCGGCACCTTACTTTGTCGTGTTGTATCGTGACTAGAGGATACAATCCCGAGCATGTTTTTCAATCCCGGGATTACGGGATTTTTGAAGCGTAATCCCGGGATCCCGGTCCTATCCCGGGATTAGACTATGTGGTTTCTAATTGGTCTAAATTGAAAAAAAACAACTTAAATAATTTAAAAAAAATCTTTTTAAAGTCTTTGCACAACAAAAATCACAATATAATAAGAAAAGATAAAGACAAAACAAAAAAAACTATACTTTTGCAAGAAATCTAAAAGACAACACAAAAAAATATTTAAAATTTCGAAAATATAATCGCAGGAAAATATCAAAGCATCCAATCTTTGACTTCCAAGCCTGCTTCGTAGTTTATTGCCAACATAAGCAGCAGCTGAAAACACTCGCTAAGGTTTACGCTGGTTGGAGGAATAATAGACAATTCGTGTAGATACTTATATGCTGTTTCTAAGTGATATCCACGAACTCCTCCATTTTTGAACAGGCTCATTTCACGTCTAATACTACAATATTTGCCAACCCCAATTCATTTTGTACTTGTACTTCAGGATCTAGGGATTTCATACTCTTGTTAATTTCCAGATGTAACTTTTCCTTTAAGTCCCTTCTAAGTTCTACGACAAATATATATATATATTAGGACTGTACCTGTTTAGTGTGTACTGTGTATAGTAGGTACGTATCGTACGACGGCGTATCTAAGGGTTGTTTTTTGTCGTTATGTAATAAATGCTTTTCATATAGGCTAGGCAAGGTTATTGTCAAGACGCAACGGACTACGGAATACAAATTAGACTTGTTTGTGGCAATCCCGAAAATCCCGGGATTAGCCAAGTACAGTCCCGGAATTTTCGGGGCCAGAACACGGTCGGGATCCCGGGATCCCGAATTTCGGGATCCCGGGATTGTATCCTCTAATCGTGACGCGGGACACATCAATCAAACTATTCACTATCACTGCGTCGGAAGGCGTCATCGGTCACGGCAAGACACAACATAGTTTTGTGTATCCGGCTTTCACTTCTGCATCCTCAAAAGGAATCTGCTGAAAATGTCATACTATCAAGATATTTTCTAAGTCACCGCCACTTTACTGTGTCGTGTTGAGTCGTGACGTGGAATAAATCACTCAAACGAATTACTAACACTGTGTCGGAAGGTGTCACCGGTCATAACACAATAAAACAAGGTAATATAAATACGGCTTCACTTTCTACATTCTCAAAAATAATCTGCTGACAATTTCATACTATTAGTCTTACACCAAATTCAGGTGTTTCGGTAACTGAATTATCTTCTATATATATAAAAGAAAGTCGTGTTAGTTACTTCACTTATAACTCAAGAACGGCTGAACCGATTTAGCTGAAAATTGGCAGGGAGGTAGTTTAGAGCCAGGAGAAGGACATAGGATACTTTTTATCCCGTTTTTTTTTTTTTTTTTTTTTTCCCCTTTTTACGACCGCGTTCCCGTGAGACGTCACATAAAACGTCAAAGAGAATACAAGTCACTATAAAACGTGGTACTATGACAAAAACGTTGCCTTCGAAGTACCAGGTTATCATAACTTGACAGGAGCTTACCAAACAAAGGAGTGTCAGCTAGAAAACGCTTTATGCCTTCGAAGTACCAGGTCATCATAACTGGGTAGGAGCTAACCTAACATATGAGTGTCAGCTAGAAAACGCTTACCAGATCACCACCGCGTACCAGGTTGTCAAACTTGGTACGTTTATAACAACATTTATTGAATCTGAGGCGATACGAAGTTCGCTGGGTCAACTAATTATCTATACTAATATTATAAAGCTGAAGAGTTTGTTTGTTTGATTGAACGCGCTAATCTCCGAATCGAATCCGGTCCGAATTGAAAAATTCTTTTTGTGTTAGGTAGCCTATTTATCGAGGGAGGCTATAGGCTATATAACATCACGCTACACCTCAGAGGAGCGGAACAGTAATGAAAAATGTTGCAAAAACGGGGAAAATTTATTCCTTCTGAGAGTTTCCGTTGCGTGCGCTGCGTAAACGGTTAAAGTAACGCAAAAATCATGTATGACGGGATTGTTATTTTTAAAAAGTTCAAAAAAAAAGTCCCAAGAGCATATGTCTATCTTTTAAGGTTGACTCACTATAACTCAAGGAGCGAAAATGGACGAAAACTAGCAGGCAAATCGATGCGACGGGAAGGGTAAGGGGAGCAAAAATTTGACGCGGACGAAGTCGCGGGCAGAAGCTAGTTTGATATAAAACTAAAAAGAACCAATCAATTTTGGTGTTTATTGAAATAAGCGTCTGTCATTAGGTGGGTTACGAAATTAGTGTGTAATTTAATTGAGCAATTGTACATCTCACTAATTATATTATAAAGCTGATGAGTTTGTTTGGTTATACGCGCTAATCTTCGGAACTATTGGTTTGAATTGAAAAATTCGATATCAAGTAAGGCTATAGAGGTTATATAAGAAGGTTATATATTATAATATCAGTCTAGGACAATAAGGAGCCAAGCAAATAGAAAAAATGTTACAAATACAAAGTTATTTTAAACTTTTTACAGTTCATGTTGAACGTTCAATTAGATTTCATATTAAAATCGAACGTTACAATGGGCGTTTTATTGGAGGCCAAAATGATAAAATAATGAGAAATCAGATTTATTTAACATAGGTACACACTGACAACCCGGCTGCCAAGCGTGGCAATTATAGCACACTCCCCATTTCTTGGGGGAGGACTATGTGCAGCAGTGGACGTCTTTCGGCCGATACGATGATGATGACACAATGCCAGCAACAAAAACACCACATAAACGTTCCGATACTTTTTTACATTTGCTCAGTTCGATCGGCCGAGTTCCGCCGATGACGTACGAGCACAGTTCGGCCGATGACGGATAAGGTGTACGCAAGCCTCCAATACGTCACGTATTGTAAGTTTTCGATAACTTAGAATACGTAACGTATTGGAGGAGTTTTGTATCTCAGTGATTACTATGTTGGCCTTTAATTTTGATAAGTGTCATTCCTTTAGTATGAACGGTAACCCTGCAGCCGTGGGCCTTTCTCCGACACACCCAGTACGAGTGCAGTCCCATCGTCTTATTTCTTAAGTAAACCTCATTTTTGATCAAAAGCTTCATACCTCCTTGGGGTGTTTTTATCAATACAGGTTCTAGAAATAAATAAACCAGGTATTACCTATTAGTAGCGGTTACCTTCTTAAAAAAAGAATATTGTGTATTTATTTATATTTGTCGTATAAAACAACATTCATTTATTTTCAAACGTTTTGTATGATGGTTTATTGTATATAATCATGTTATATATAGTGAAATATAGTACAGCATATTAATAATTTACTAGTGATCGCCCATTGGTCGAAATTCGACCGTACTTCATTTGAATAGAAATACATTATTAAATAAAAAAAAATATATAATAATAAATATGAAAAATAATATGGTTATATTTGACATTCAGTAACACTATAGACAAATTGTTGACGCTGTACTATTGTGGAGAGGGTTAGCTGTCGGGATGGTGATGGCCAGGACCAGGACGTAGGTGTAATGAGTAAAGAATACTTCTTCAAAACTCTCTTCTTAGAAAGAAAGAAAAATTGTTTATCCTGCACAAACAAAACGCACAATATAAAATAGTAACAAAAAATAAAAAAACTAAAAATACACACGTACAAAGCAGCCAATACTTCGTAACTGCTGGATAAGGAATGAATTATCACAGAAAGCTCTGATTTTATAGAACTTTCCCTATTATTTTTAATTAATTATGACAGTTCAAAATGTCACAATTATAACCAGCCTGTACAATCGTGAGGCATAAACCTCTACAGTTTGCACATGACACTAAGTTTTGTATGGGAAACTTACTAATGCCACACTTGACACTCCCCATAAAACCACAAAAAATATTACTTATGAATCTAAACTAAATTCCTATCGTCGCTAATACAAATAATATTAAAGACAAATATTCTCTATATGATCATAGATTTTAAAAATGAAATAGGTTACATATAAAATTAATTTATTACCTATGGTTATACTTGACATTCAGTAAGAACAAAATATTAAAGACAGATCTGATGTTCCCGATTGGACCACAGATTTGGACCATAAACAAAAGAATATCTATGCATGTGTGAATTAAATACGCGGTAATAAATAGTAGTGTGTGTAACGTATTATTTATTGAAAATAATGTATTTTTACGCATAATTTTATAAAAATATTAGCATTTGTCACTTTTTCTCTGTATAAACTATGTGTGCGAAATTTCATACTCCTCCGTCCGCCCAATTTTCGTAAAAAGGGATCCAAAGTTAGTTAGTTGGATATTTAGATTATAAATATACTATTTAAAAAACGTTGTATATTGAATAGAAAAGACGTAGGTACTTATCAACAGAGTTATTGAAAATGTGAGTTAAAAAGGAAGCGACAGTTCTTAGTACTCATTTAACTAGAAACACATTCAGTTTAAAATATAAATATTTACATAACAGTTGGTAAACTTGATTAAAACCAAAAAATACAATTAACTGATTATTTATGTATCTATTTCTTCACCGAATAACAAAAAATAAAGCCTTGTTTTATTTCGCTAGTTATGTTTAAGTCATATATAATAGGGGGCGAGTCTACTGCCATTAATCAGGTACAAATCCAGACTCCGGGCTGCTACTGAGAAATTCCAAATAGAAAATCTCAATAACACTTTGCCCAACCTGGGAATCGTACCCATTACCTCATGCTCATTAGTAGCACTTGTGAACACTGGACCATCGAGGTAGATATTCACTGACTATTTCGCATAAATTCTGAAATACATTATTATTTTTGAGATTTCATTCACAACATCGCCAAAAATACACTTATGATTCCAAATTGTAACGGTAAAAAACATTTATCAATATTTTATTAATAACTAACTTTTATCTCGACTTCGATCGAGCGAACAACAAGTTATAGATACATATGTATATAAAATAATCTATATTATAAAACCTTATTTTCGAAAATTCATCATCGCTCCCTTTGGCACTCATTATCAGACAATCAGCGTTAAAACTCATTGTTTTAAATAATTCAGATTTTTATCATGTGCGCAGTGAACGGTCTGTGACGTCATTTATGGTTATGACGATTCTTAATAGCAATGACTTCTTTATCCATAGTCACAATGAATGCTGGACAGAGTAGTCTTCGTTTCTTGACACACCGCCATCTGGCCCGAGGACCTGGTCTGTCTAAGCGCTTGTTGTATCTGTAACCACCTAGTTCTATAACCGGTTTCCCGAACCTGGATTTGAGAAACACTGGCAGTAGTTCTGAATCATCTGGAAAATACAATCATAATCTTCAATGCACCAGTTTTAGTAGAGATTTTTTATTTTTAATGTCGCTATTATCTCTTACTTTAGGTCGCCGAAAAATACAGAAACTAAATAATTACATATGAGAATTTATTTATGTTTCCTAAGGTGTAAAATACACGCGTTAATTGTCTGCGATGAATCATCTTGAATATTCCCATTTTACTAAAGACATAGGCAACGTTCACACTGACTTGTGACGTTACTTAGATAGGCATTTTACAGTGGCTTCAGACGTTACTAAGATAGGCAAATTTTACACTCAATTCAGACGGTTCTAAGATAGGCAAATTTTACCCTAAATTCAGACGGTTCTAAGATAGGCAACTTTTACGGTGACTTCAAACGTTACTAAGATAGATGATTAAAATCATCATAATTTATATCAATCATAATTGTCAATTATAAATTATCTACATCATGGATTACTTGTACACTGACTTCAGTCGTTACTAAGATAGGCAATTTTTACACTGACTTCAGACGTTACACGTTACCTAAATAGACATACTCGGATATGAAAAACGTCAAGTGCTATGATTATATTATTAGACAAGATGAGCTGATTCTCAAGGGTACTGGCATTTGCCTTCAATCTTTCCTTACTAATGCACAATCAGTTTACTAGGGGTTTCTTACTACAACTTCTATAACAATGAAAACCTATCTTCATCAGAGAATTTCCGGGCCCAAGTCCCTAGGAAGGTTGGCTGAGGAATTCCTGCAATTTGAAACAAACGAAATTAGATGAAGATAAAACAATTAATAATGGATGCTTACATAAATTGTTTATTTAATTGTAATTACTATACTTATATCGCCTTATCATACCAAATTTCATATGGAAATATATATATCGTATAATATTATTGTAAGTGTTCTCACCAGACTGCGATACAGTACCAACAGAATCTTAAAAAAATTGCTGATAAGTATGACGAAAGCCCCATAATAACCGATTTTATAAAAATCACTCTGTCTGTAGCAGAATTTAAGTATTAAGTAGCACTAATATTTAGAAATATAAGTTTTTTATTTGACGCATAAACCGTAACTGTAACCTTCAGTTCAGCACAGCAAGATGCTTTAGAGCAGAATTAATTCTTCGGTTATAACAAAAAACTGCTGTTTCATAGAAAAACGCAATACCTATCAGAATGCGAGCAGCATTAAAAAAAATAACCTACTACGTATTTCAACATAAGGGAGTTCAGAATCATGTTCGTAGGTATAATATGTGTGATGTGCATGAGGGTAAATAAATAAATAAAAGCTACACCATTTAAGGTGATCTAAAATGAAACAATTCGATAAAATGTATTGTTAATTTCATAACCAGAAGTAAGATAAATATAAAAATTTTAAGACAATACATTGGCATGTATTATAGGTCAACCAACCCATGTTATACCAGTTATATATCCAATATATCTATGTCAATATGCTTGTGGCTCAGTAATAACAGCCACACGGATCGATCGATCAGGTTAAGCTACGCTTACCGCTGTTGGTTCGTAGATGGGTGACCATCTTTACATACCAAAATCCCTCCGTGCCTCGGAAAGCACGTTAAGCCGTTGGTCCCGGCTGCCATTTGTGGATCTATGACAGTCGTTACCGGTCTTCAGAAGCCCGAAAGTCTGGCAACCAGTCTTACCAAGGGGTATCGTATTACCCAGTATCTAGGTCCACTTCAGATAGCCAGTCAATCGAAGTAAAATACTGGTATTCAGCTGCATCCGGTTAGACGAAGCTAACCTTAACATATTTGGGAAGAGGCTAGGCAGATGATGATGATCTATGTCAATAAGCACTGAAAAATTTATTGATTTGCGGAGCAAAAACTCATAAATATTAATAACTAGCAGCGCCCCTGCATAAGTCTCAATCCTGTCGGAATATTAGGATTATATTATTCTATGCGTCAATCCAAGTGATAAACGATTATTTCGCCAAATTTCATCCAAATCCGCTCCAAGATTTTTGCGTGTTTACGATACAAACATACAGAGTAAAAAAGAACCCAAAAATACAATAATAGTAGGTTAAATATTTTTTTCAGTTTTAACAAACATTTCATCTACTGTTACTTAAAACTATTAAGCAGCGCTTAAAAAGGATTGAAAGTGCCTTAAATACAAAGATATACAAGTTCTGGTAAGTATTTACGTTTACAGCTTTTCTCATTTGATCATTTTGTCAGAAATCACTTCAAAATAACAGTATTAAAAATTTAATTAAGCCACCTTCATTAACAAATTCAACTATCGCTATCAATTATTTAAAAATATCTGCTTGGTTGATAGCAATTATCTCGCCCGCTATTACATGGGACTTAAACATAACTGACGTCTAAACAAAATACCTATTTGTAATATGTAACTCTCTTTATCTATCAGTTATAATATGGTCGAGTTTACAACTAGTTTTTGCCAGCGGGAAATTATCCCACCGGAACGTAGTACTGGGATAAAAAGTATCCTTTTATATTATTATCCAGTTTATAAACTATATGAGTGTCGACAGTAATCCAAATCTGTTGCGTCGTATAAAAAAATTCACATTTATAATATTAAGGAGGTAGTAGAAGTAAAAATTGTTTATTTCAACATTAGAATTGTATGATTGCTCATTGGTGATTATGTACTCCATTAGTACTGATGATGACTCCTTCAACAGTCATCAGGGATGCCGTACATCGAAGAGTTGTCTTCTTGACGCAGCACCACCGGATTTTCCTGCCAATTGTGCGCTCCTTGTTAAATCGAAAATGACCGACCAGGATGACTGGGTTCCCTCTTATAGACTTCCCGAAGTGAGCTTCTGAAATCGTAATAAAATGGTGGGTTCTTATATGCTTAGTTACTCTACAGATCTTATGTGGCTAAGAGACGTTATTCACAGTAACATTACTGGTTACGCCGAAATCGTTCAATCGGCGAGTGTTGAGGATCGCATTCATTCACTCGTCGGTCGCGCGTGTATTCCGGCGAGCCGGTCTTCTTCAGTCGTCTCTCGATCACCGCTCCGCTAACTTGATGCGTCTGCGCCGCTCCGCGCCGCCATATTATAAGCTATAATTTCTTCGTCCGTGCTAATAATCTCGCTTGCAAGCTCGCCATCTTCCGCGACCATCATTTAAAAACCCCATTTAACTGGACGTGCTTATCTACCTACCTATCGCTTGTGCATGCCGGCTGCCTCAAGTACCTGATCTCCAAGAAGAAATCGTCAGGCAGGTCATCGCGGCGGCATTACTGGTGAGTGGATTGCTGTTCCTTTGCTCCCGTCTGATTGGACATTTTTTTTTTTAGCGTACCATACCTCACCTTGCTCATTTTACTCAATTTCCCGCATTTTTTAATCCAACCGCATCGCTTCACCATAATTTTTGGTCCATTTCGAACCGGATTGAGCCAGTACATACCTTTAAAATTATCCCTATTTCCCTACATATTTACGTTATAACTGTGCTAGAATCAAGTAAATTACGCATCTTTAAGTTAACAAAGAAGCCACGTCTCATGTGCCGTGCTTCGAGTGATTTATCGACGTAGCGAGTGGATAATAGGTTCCATTATATTCAGTTTAAAGAATTAACTAGCGATAATCTAATTTACTTGTTAAATAATCCATAAATAGCATACTGTCTTTAAAATTTAACTCGAACTTAGGTGACGCCACAAAATGGCGTCGGAAGCAAAATTGAAAATGATCATTGCGAAAAAAGAAACTATTTTCGAAAAAATCAGTGACTTATTCAAGATTGCAAAGAAAATAATTCCTTCAAATATTGATACTAGAAGTAAACAAGAATTTCTAGCCGCTTCTTCGAATATCGAACAATTATATAATAACTTTAACGATCTTTGTGATCAACATAATACATTATTATTAGAAATAGACCCTGATTATAAAATAAGTTATAGTAATTGGAGTTCTTTCGAAACATTATTTTCAGAAATTAAATATATACGTAATAACATATTAGAGTCTAACCGCACAAATGAAGGTAAGCCCGCGGGCGATTCTTACTTTTGCCGCCTACCGCCATTGGAATTAATAAGTTTTTCTGGCCAGCCGGAAAGTTGGCCACTCTTTTATCAATGCTTCAAAACTAACGTTCATGATAATAAAAATCTGACTGATGATCAGCGTGTACAGTATTTGGTAGGCAAATTAAATGGCAGCGCAAAAAATGTATTCGCGGGAATAATTCCTAATGCGGCTAACTATCTTACGATATGGAATTCGTTAGTGACAAAATACCAAGACAAAAGGTTACTTGGGTCTATGTACTTAAATAATATACTAGACATAAAACCTACCTCGGGTTCACCCGGTCAATTAAATAATTTTATTGAAAAGGTTCATTCATCTTGGTCCGCGTTAAGACAGTTAGACATTAGCGATTTATCCGATTTCATGTTTTCTCATATAGTTTTAAAAAGGTTAGATCCTCAAGTGCTACAAAGTTTCGAGTTATCCATCCGCGATAAAAATTTACCTACAAGTGATGATTTAGTAAATTTCGTGCGGCATCACATAAAGGTTCTTGAACGAACAACTACTGTTCGTCAGAACACATCTCCTCAAAATAATCAGGGGACTAGCTTACAAAATAGATCGCGTTCTTCTGCATCGAAAATTTCGCATAGCTTTGCAGTAACAGATAAAAAGGAGGTTAGTGTACCCGCTTGTAATTTTTGTAAAAAATCACAACATACTCATTTATACGAGTGTTCAGAATTCAAAAAATTGGATGTTAAAGAACGTTTTAAGTTTATTAAAGATAATAAAATGTGCATCAATTGTTTTAGTGATAAACATACCACATTTAATTGTGGTTCTACTAACACTTGTAAACATTGTTACAAAAAGCATCATTCATTGTTGCATTTTAACAATCGCGAGTTAATCTCGCAACAATCTCAACCTAATGTATTAGGTGCCTCGTCACTGTCGAGTGCAGGCGCACTGGATAGCGGCGCGCAGTCGGTGTGTATGCATGTAAACACAATCGCTCCTCCGCCGCCGGTCGTGACATCTACGTGTGCTGAGTTGAAAGAATGTACTAATTCTAAGAATTCGATCGCGTTGACGTCGCGTAATAATAATATAGATTTAGCTTGTGACCAGTTGAATACGTCAGTTGTTTTACCAACGGCACAAGTTTATGTTCCGATAAATGGAAAACGCTTTGTCATAAGATGTTTAGTAGACAGTGGCTCTCAAAATAATCTTATCACCCTCGCATGTTGTAGAAAATTAAAACTAAATATTCAACCGCTTGTTAACTCATCTTTAAAAACAGTAGGTACGGTTTCCACTCCCATTAAGGGTTACGTGTCGCTTATAATACAATCGCGCATAAGTGACGCTCAATACGAATTGACAATGTTAGTGATTGATCATATAGCTGATCCGTTACCTGTTCGCGCAGTACAAAGGTCCGTGATGGATCATTTCAAGAATTTACCGCTTGCAGATGAATGCTGGGATGTACCTGGGAATATAGACGCGATTCTTGGTACGCAAATGTTCGCGTTTGTTTTTCTCGGTAAAAGGGTTATACCAGCATCCACCTCTCAATCAGCTGATTCTGCGGTCACCGCTCGCTTCATACCTCATGCTTTAGAAACCACGCTTGGCTATATTGTCATGGGTGAGGTACCTTCTGCCCACCATGACAGTGTAGCCTGGTCCTTCGGCCCATTAATAGATAATTTAAATAATTTAATTTTAAAATTCTGGGAAATGGAGGAAGTACCTACTGTGAACAAAAGGGGTCCGGAATAATCAAGAATGTGAAGATTTTTATAAATCAACCGTTTCACGAAATTCATGTGGGCGATATATTGTGTCGTTACCTTTTAAAGGTGAACCTACGTCTTTAGGTAACTCCTTCATTCACGCTCAGCGTAGATTGTCGGCGCTAGAGCGCAAGTTTCATTCCCTTCCCGCTTTACGTCAAGCTTATAATGACGTAATTAATGATTATATAGATAAGGGTTATCTTTCGGAAATACCTTATTCTTTGTCCGCTATAAATGAAGGCTACTTCATCCCGCACCACGCTGTTGTACGGCCTGACAAGTCGACAACAAAAACCCGCATCGTCTTAGACGCAAGCGCTAAAACTGATAGCGGCAAGTCGCTCAACGACTTGTTGCATACAGGGCCTAATTTGCAGGCAGACTTATTTTCGCTTTTGCTTAATTTTAGATATTTTAAGGTAGCAATTACAGCTGATATACGTCAAATGTATCTTAGAATTTTATTGTCAGATAACGATCGTAAATATCAAAAAATATTATATCGTTTTAATGATACCGACAGGGTTCGTATTTTTCAATTTAACTCTGTGGCTTTTGGCCTCCGCTCGAGTCCATTTTTGGCGATGCGCACCGTCCGTCAATTGGCTGAGGACTATCGCGATCGCTTTCCTCTCGCGGCAGATGTCGCCATGAGAGAACTGTACATGGATGATTTAACTACTTCTGTACCCACTGCCGAAAATGGTACTCGTTTAGCAGACGAGTTGCTCGCTTTATTCAAGGTCGGCGGATTTGATCTCGTCAAATGGGCAAGCAACTCATCGGAACTTCTCGCTCACTTGCCGGAGTCGTATCGTGCTGTGATCGAGTTCACAGATGATGATGATACACTGAAGGTTTTAGGTTTAAAATGGATACCTACTTCTGATGTGTTCTCGTTCGCCACATTCTCCGCGACTACCTGTAACACTAAACGCGCCATATTGTCTACTATTGCTCGCCTATTTGACGTGCTAGGGTTCGTCGCACCAGTCATTCTTTTCGCAAAACTTCTAATACAGGATCTTTGGCTTGCTAAGGTGGGGTGGGATGAAAAGCCCCCGGAAATCATTACTGAATGTTTCGTTAAACTCAAATCTGAATTACCGTTATTATCTAATTTACAAATACCTCGCCACTTAGGTGTCGCGGCTGGCTGTGTCATAAACTTGCTTGGCTTTGGAGACGCTAGTGTGAGGGCTTACGGATGCGTCTTATACCTGCACGTAACGAAACCTAACGGTAATATATCCATTCATTTAGTATGCGCTAAGTCCAAGGTGGCTCCGCTAAAGACTGTTTCGCTGGCAAGGCTTGAATTGTGTGCTTCGCTACTTCTGGCTAAAGTTGTCAAACAGGTACATACGGTTTTTGATAAGCGCTATCCTATTAAAGAGATTTTCGCTTTCAGTGATTCTACGATCGCTCTGTCATGGATTCATTCATCTCCACACCGGTGGCAAGTATTCGTGGCCAACCGTGTGGCTGAGATACAGGAAAATTTATCTCCTGACCGCTTTTTTCACATAAGTGGGAAAGAAAATCCCAGTGATTGTTTATCAAGAGGTTTATTACCCTCGCAACTCATTAATCATCCGCTGTGGTGGCACGGCCCACCTTGGATTTGCCATCCAATCGCTGAATGGCCAATTGCACCATTCAAACCGTCATGTGTTGAAGATTCTATACCCGAAGCAAAGAGTTCTGTTACTCTAACAGCAATTCCTGATTTGGATACTTCGATACTTCTGGAGCTAGCTCTCAGAGTCTCGTCTTGGAAAAAATTATTACGAATTCTGGTATATGTCTTGCGCTTCCTACGTAAATTACCTCCCGCTTCGGTAATTCAGGTCTCTGACCTTGAAACCGCTGAACTCGTGATTCTTCGCGAGTTGCAAAGCAAACACTTTGCCGATGAAATCATAAATATTAAAAAGGGTAGATTACCTTCGCCTTCTTTAAGAAAGCTCGATCTGTTTGTTGATGACAACGGATTGCTCCGCGTGGGTGGTCGACTGACAAATGCTCATATACCTTTTGAAAGCCGGCATCCATTGTTGCTTCCTCGTCGACATCACGTAGTCAATCTACTAATAGATGATTGTCATCGATCCAATTGTCATACCGGTTCACATCTTCTTATGTCTTTATTAAGACAACGATATTGGATCATTTCCGCTCGAAATATTATTCGACAACGCATACGCCAATGTAACTTCTGCTTTAAGGTTGCGCCCTCTCATCCTACGCCTATGATGTCAAGTTTACCCCCTTCTCGAGTGCAAGAAGCTAAGGCCTTCACTCACACTGGCGTTGATTACGCTGGTCCTATAAATATTACCATGACGCGAAAGAGGGGTGTTAAAAGCCAAAAGGCGTACATTTGTCTCTTCGTGTGTTTGACTACCAAAGCCATACACATCGAAATTGCCTCAGACTTGAGTTCAGAAACCTTTCTTGACGCTTTAAAGCGTTTCTTGTCTAGGCGAGGGCCAGTGTCTGTTCTTTATTCTGATAATGGTACAAATTTCATCGGTGCCAAGCGTCAATTGGACGAATTATACACTTTCCTTTCTTCTAAAGATACATCTACCGCATTTCAAACTGAATTAAATAATCGTAAAATAACATGGCGTAATATCCCTGCGCGCGCACCCCACTGGGGAGGAATTTGGGAAAGCAACATAAAATGCATAAAAACTCATTTGTATCGTTGCATTGGGCAACAATTACTGTGCTATGAAGAATTGTTGACAGTATTAACTCAAATTGAGAGCGTCTTAAATTCTCGTCCATTGTGTGCGCTGTCTGATCAGCCGCATACGATTATAACTCCTGCGCATTTTCTAAACACAACCCCTTTGCAGTCGTTACCTGCTTATGAGGTTGACGCATCTGTGAGCCTTCATAATAGGAAAAAACTGTTAGACAGTTTAGTCCAAAGCTATTGGAAAAAATGGCATATAGATTATTTGCATACACTTCAACTGAGGCAAAAATGGAATACTCCTGATTTACCTATTCAACCAGGTTTACTTGTTCTCATCCACCAGGATGATTCACCGCCACTTCGCTGGCCTACCGGCATTGTTGAACAAGTATATCCGGGCAAAGATGGAATCGTGCGAGTCGCGTTAGTACGCACTACAGCAGGGAGATTCAAACGCCCCGTCGTTAAGTTGTGCCCCCTTCCTTCTCAATAATTTAAACTTAATCTATCAACTAGCACAGTTATAAATTCGTTAACCTTAAGTATATAATTTAGTTTATCTGTAATTTTATCCACACCTTCAATATTCACCTCTTGTAACCTTTAACTTTACTTCAATCAATTTGATCTCGCTCCGCTTTAATTTAAGATCCTTTCCTTAACCTCTCCTTTTTGTTTCGAAAATCCTACGGATTTCCAAAGGGGGGAGGATGGTTACGCCGAAATCGTTCAATCGGCGAGTGTTGAGGATCGCATTCATTCACTCGTCGGTCGCGCGTGTATTCCGGCGAGCCGGTCTTCTTC
This sequence comes from Aporophyla lueneburgensis, assembly GCA_932294355.1. Lineage (NCBI taxonomy): Eukaryota > Metazoa > Arthropoda > Insecta > Lepidoptera > Noctuidae > Aporophyla > Aporophyla lueneburgensis. The sequence continues at coordinate 8,682,058 of OW028742.1, forward strand.
AGTCGTCTCTCGATCACCGCTCCGCTAACTTGATGCGTCTGCGCCGCTCCGCGCCGCCATATTATAAGCTATAATTTCTTCGTCCGTGCTAATAATCTCGCTTGCAAGCTCGCCATCTTCCGCGACCATCATTTAAAAACCCCATTTAACTGGACGTGCTTATCTACCTACCTATCGCTTGTGCATGCCGGCTGCCTCAAGTACCTGATCTCCAAGAAGAAATCGTCAGGCAGGTCATCGCGGCGGCATTACTGGTGAGTGGATTGCTGTTCCTTTGCTCCCGTCTGACTGGACATTTTTTTTTTAGCGTACCATACCTCATCTTGCTCATTTTACTCAATTTCCCGCATTTTTTAATCCAACCGCATCGCTTCACCAATTACATTAACTTAGGTTACCTAAGTTAATGTAATGTTACTGTGAACATGTTTTCTGTAAGCAACTTTTTTTTTTTATTTAACTTTTGTACCAGTTGATTTAGAACAATATTCTAAACTAACTTATGCCCGCGGCTTCTCACGCGTGATGGTCGAAAATAATCCTACCAGGTCCCAAACACAAAATAAAAAAAAATATATTGGCAAAGCTTTATTCTTTAACAACAACAATTGATAGAGATTTCAAAATCTGTGTAAAAATCACAAAACGTAGACACCCTATTGATAGTAAAATATTAAAATTCACACAACTCACTCACAACAAGTAGATTCACGTAACGTAATATAAAGTGGCTGGTTATTATAAACTAGCTTCTGCCCGCGACTTCGTCCGCGTCAAATTTTTGCTCCCCTGACCCTTCCCGTCGCATCGATTTGCCTGCTAGTTTTCATCCATTTTTCGTTGCTGCTCGCTCCTTTCGAGTTATAGTGAGTCAACCTTAAAAGATAGACATATGCTCTCGCTGACTTTTTTTTAGAACTTTTTAAAAGGAACAATTCCGTGATACATGATTTTTGCGTTACTTTTACCGTTTACGCAGCGCACGCAACGGAAACTCTCAAAAGGAATAAATTTTCCCCGTTTTTGCAACATTTTTCATTACTGCTCCGGTCCTCTTAGTTGTAGCGTGATGTTATATAGCCTATAGCCTCCCACGATAAATAGACTACCCAACACAAAAATAATTTTTTAATTCGGACCAGTAGTTCCTGAGATTAGCGCGTTCAATCAAACAAACAAACAAACAAACTCTTCAGCTTTATAATATTATATAGTATAGATATTGTTTTAACTTACATCGAGAAATCGCGTTCATTCAGCAAACGCCACCAAAGGCAGGCACTAAAAACGTTCTTCGCGGACTGGTAGCTCAAAGTCGTTATCATAAGGCCACGTCACGCCATGTGAGCGAAACCAAGCAAGAATTAAAGTTACTTACGATAAATAGAGCCATCTATGTGTTTCCTGGAGAAATTCTTGGACGTAACTCAGTACACGAAAGAAAAATTATTCCGGTAAGGTACGTAATTCGGACTTTTTGTTTAAGTATTTTGTCGTAATAAAGTTATGTATTACACACGATAAACTGTGTTAAAACTTCTTTTTCTATATTAAAATCAACCAAAACCGAAAAGTTAAAATACATTTATAATTAAAGTTTGCAAGTTAATGTGGTCATCGGACACGAATACTTTGTACGGTGCACAAAATTTTTGTAACCTGGATATTAGAAGATCTTTAAATTACCATTATAGAGAAAATACAAAATTTCAAGAACGTTCAGAAAATTTCCGTTGTGCCGAATAATCTTAGATACAAAAGTGACATTTCTTTTGTGTATGACTGACTCTATTGTCAGTTAGTAAATGCTTTTAACAAAGTGTCGAGGACCGCAAAGTATGGCTAAAATAGGTGACTGTTCCTAATATCAGAAAATGACTCACTTAGTGTTTATGAATATTAAAACGTAGTAAAACGTTCATATAAAAGTACATTGTAATAGGTCTAAAAAACTGGCGATGTAAAATTGGCGGAATTGAAAAAAAAAAACACCGTAATTTGTTGCTTTTTTGTTGCTAATTAGTTGCTAGAATATTAATTTTTTTGCTCCACCCGATCACAAAAAATCGGCAATAACGCTAACTTTACATTAAGATAGCGTGGAAATCACTGAATGTGGACTGATCGATCAAGCGAATAGGGGTCAATTTGTTGCTAATTTGTTGCTCAAAGATGCTAAGAAGAAAAAAAAAATATTAGTATTTTTTTTATTATGCCAATATAAATAATATCCACACCAGCTTAATTCTCGAATTTTCCGTTAAAAAACTATAGTAAAAATTTGTTCCTCCTCATAGTGCAACTTGTTTTGGCAGAGAGAGTCAGCAACAAAATAAAAACCAGAAGTCAAGAGTAGTTGGAGATCGGTTTACAAAAAAACTGGCCACGCTTGCTTAACTAATGATTTTTCCGTGGAAAAACTATAGTGAAGATTTTCATCTTGGTCCTATTCTTTTCCTGGTATTTGTGAACGATACCATACACTCCAATAAGAACTCAAAATGCTCTATGTTTCCGGATGATCTAAAACTAAATATATAAGGAAATTAAATCAGGTACCGACATTGCTTTGCTACAGAAGGACTTGGACGCAATTCATGAGTGGTGTCATAGTAACATGATGACTCTCAATGCCGTTAAGTGTTATCATGTAACATTTACACGGAAAAAGCTGATTCAGCCTTCAGCATATTACTTAAATGACATAACTCTTCAGAAAGTCGATACCATTCGTGACTTGGGAGTCCAACTGGAATCTCCAACTTCTCTTGACTTCCGGTTTTTATTTTGTTGCTGACTCTCTCTGCTAAAACAAGCTGCACTATGAGGAGCAACGAATTTTTGCTATAGTTTTTCCACGGAAAAATCGTTAGTTAGCAAGCGTGGCCAGTTTTTTTGTAAACCGATCTCCAACTTCTCTTGACTTCCGGTTTTTATTTTGTTGCTGACCTTGTGTACTCAGACTAGCTCCAGTATGAGCAGCAACACATTTTTACTATAGTTTTTCCACGGAAAAGTCTAGAGTTAAGCTAGCGTGGCCGGTTTTTTTGTAAACCGATCTCCAACTTCTCTTGACTTCCGGTTTTTATTTTGTTGCTGACTCTCTCTGATAAAACAAGCTGCACTATGAGGAGCAACGAATTTTTGCTATAGTTTTTCCACGGAAAAATCGTTAGTTAGCAAGCGTGGCCAGTTTTTGTGTAAACCGATCTTCAACTTCTCTTGACTACCGGTTTTTATTTTGTTGCTGACCTTGTGTACTCAGACTAGCTCCAGTATGAGCAGCAACACATTTTTACTATAGTTTTTCCACGAAAAAGTCTAGAGTTAAGCTAGCGTGGCCGGTTTTTTTGTAAACCGATCTCCAACTTCTCTTGACTTCCGGTTTTTATTTTGTTGCTGACTCTCTCTGATAAAACAAGCTGCACTATGAGGAGCAACAAATTTTTACTATAATTTTTCCGCGGAAAAATCGTCAGTAAAGCTAGCGTGGCCGGTTTTTTTGTAAACCAATCTCCAACTTCTTTTGACTTCCGGTTTTATTTTGTTGCTAACCCTGTGTACTCAGACTAGCTCTAGTATGAGCAGCAACAAATCTTCACTACAGTTTTTCCACGGAAAACTCATTAGTTAAGCAAGCGCGGCCAGTTTTTTTGCAAACCGATCTCCAACTTCTCTTGACTTCCGGTTTTTATTTTGTTGCTGACCCTGTGTACTCTGACTAGCTCTAGTATGAGCAGCAACAAATCTTCACTATAGTTTTTCCACGGAAAAATCATTAGTTAAGCAAGCGTGGCCAGTTTTTTTTGTAAACCGATCTCCAACTACTCTTGACTTCCGGTTTTTATTTTGTTGCTGACTCTCTCTGCTAAAACAAGCTGCAGTTAAGGAGCAACGAATTTTTACTATAGTTTTTCCGCGGAAAAATCATTAGTTAAGCTAGCGTGGCCGGTTTTTTTGTAAACCGATCTCCAACTACTCTTGACTTCCGGTTTTTATTTTGTTGCTGACTCTCTCTGCCAAAACAAGTTGCACTATGAGGAGGAACAAATTTTTACTATAGTTTTTTAACGGAAAATTCGAGAGTTAAGCTGGCGTGGATATTATTTATATTGGCATAATAAAAAAAAAAACTATTATTTTATTTTTTCTTCTTAGCATCTTTGAGCAACAAATTAGCAACAAATTGACCCCTATTCGCTTGATCGATCAGTCCACATTCAGTGATTTCCACGCTATCTTAATGTAAAGTTAGCGTTGTTGCCGATTTTTTGTGATCGGGTGGAGCAAAAAAATTAATATTCTAGCAACTAATTAGCAACAAAAAAGCAACAAATTTCGGTGTTTTTTTTTCAATTCCGCTAATTTTACATCGCCATTTTTTTAGACCTCATTGTAATTCAACAGTTTTCATCTTTAATATTGTACATTTAGGAAGAAATCTTTAGAAGACAATCTGAGGTTGTCCAAATACGAAGCCGACAAAGAAGAAAATGGATGTTCTTATACGATGAATCCGCAAGCATGTAGCACCAATTTGAGAAAGATTACTGAAACACTGTTTTCTTTATCGCCTAGAAACCCAAACTACGACTAACGTTGGCGATAAAGTTATCTGTCAATGTGTATGTCCTTTTTTCTCATAAACTGCTGGCCGTTTGAGACACCGGATCCACAGCAGTTCTCCGAGTCTCTCTTAGTACAAGATCCACCAGACTTTCTTATTTCTCGCTCTGTTCTTTCTGTAACGGTAACCATCGCACTCAAGATACGTTCTACCTGTTTCCGTAGTAACGTATATCGCCCCTGTAAAAGTAAAACAAATATTTAAAAGTGAGAGAAAAGACAAGACTGAGTTTAACATAAAAAGGCACCATCTGCCTAGCCTTGCACCAATTACCATATGTTGGGGTGGACTTCAAGTCTAACTAGATGCAGCTAAATACTAGTACATCACATAGAGAGATCGCCTATTAGAGTTTTTGAAAATACAGATACTGCCCGTATCTGAACTGCCCGTTTTTGAAAATACAGATACTGCCCGTATCTGAACTGCCCGTTTTTGAAAATACAGATACTGCCCGTATCTGAACTGCCCGTTTTTGAAAATACAGATACTGCCCGTATCTGTATTTTCAAAAACGTCCGCATTCCAATGATAATTTCAATCTTTCAAAAATACCTCGAGATTCCCATCAGAGAAGATTGATTGTGAACAGTTTTTAAATAAAAGAATTGATCTTTTGACCTCCACAACCCAGTTACTGGGCTATACGGTACCCGTTAGTAAGACTAGTTGTCAGACTTTCAGGCGTCTGAGTACCCGTAATGACTGTCAAAGATCTATAAATATAAATAACAGCCAGGACCAACGGCTTAACGTGCTTTCCGAAGCACGCACCATGAAGAGATCTCGATATGTAATGGATGGTCACCTTCGACGGATTGACCTCGGAAAGCGTAACTTGACCTATGAACGACGTCACGGTCCTATGGGAAAAATCATTTCACTTTTATTCTGCGATAAAAGCGGTTACTTCCCGTAAGTAGTTATTATATAAAATAAAATAATTCCGCTTTCACAGATTTATTAAATTTATATTGAAAACTTGAGACTTATGCATGAGCGTTTTAATTTACAAAGACTATATGTCACGGCGGATCCACAGCACATCTTCGAACTTCTATTTCTGCAGACCCAGAACATTCTACTATTAGCGAGTTGCTTCCCCCTTCTGTAAGGAGTTGTTCCTTCCGTAAGAGTAGCCATCACAATATAGGTAGATTTTAACATTCGTTTCGGTTACAATGCTGTTAAAAGAACACAATAAAAAAGCATCTAGATTCTAAAGAAATATAAAAGTTTAGCGGGACCGATATAAAAAGCCGTGTGTGTTAGTTTTAACGATGTATTACATTTAACAGTTTAATATACCTAAACATTTGCATACATTTTCACTGTTCTTATAGTCAACATACCGTTATTTTAGGTAAATTAGGATTTTATTAAATTCAAACACAACAGACAACACGAAAGAAACCAACCTTTCCTTAATCCAGAGTTTTTTAAAGTTGTTATTACTTGGCCACAATCTCCATTTCAGTGATAATCAATGTCAAAAGGTAGTCAGAACTCTAGCAAACTTGCAGGTATTTTGAAAGATTCAAACTGAGTTCAGAATCTGAGGTCTCAAAAATACGAGAATTGCTTCTCTAATGTAAATCAATGTCAATGCGTGTCGGCGGCGGCGACCTCTCGCGTCCGGCCCTGGTGCGAGCCATGGTCCGGAGCGAGAGGGAATGGGAAGCCGTCACCTCCTTTTGCGAAGCAGTAATGCTCGCGAAGGAGGAGGCGGGGCGCGTGAGGGAGTGGCAGTCACTGCGCCCTCACGTCCCTAGCCGCCGCAGGAGGAGCCCCGGGCGTCGGGAGTCGATAGCGGACTCCCGGCCACCGTAGGCGCGAGCTTGCGTGTGGCGAGCAATGGGTAGCTCGCCGCCTGGTAAGGACCAGGCTCGGGTCGACGGCGCGTAGTGTTGCACGCGCGCCTCAAAGAGATGTCAGCAGCAGTGTAGGGGTCTACTAGGACCGATGCCTGCCGGGGTCGCGTGATTGTTCGAAAGAGATACCGTGACCCTGGCACATGGGCAACTGATGGAACACGGGTGGGTTTTAGTCAGTAAAAGTCTGACACGCCCTCCCGCTCCGCCCAGAGCGGGAGAAGTCATTTTATGACTTCCCATCCTGAAAAAAAAAATGTCAATGCGTGTGCGCAGATTTTTTGAAAACATGACCATGATGTGAGACGACGGACCCGCAGCAGGTCTTAGCGGCTCTTTGAGTGCATATCCACCAAACCTTTCCGCCAGAACGAGTGTTAATTCTGTATTTGTAACCTTCACAATATAACTATGATCTACCGTTCTCCTCCACACACGTTGCTACAACACCTGCAAAATACATTCAACATATAAATGTTGCATACAAATACATTCAACATATAAATGGAAGGATTAAAACGAAAAATCGATTAAAATTACAAAATTCTGTTTAGTAAAGATGATAAAAGCGTTACCAAAAAGGGACAACCAACAGTTTAAAAAAAAAAAAACAGAAACTCACTCGTTACAATCTGTTATGACTCCTAAAACAGAAGATATTTTCTCTGAGATCCGAGAAATTTCAGAGTTAACCCACATAAAAAGGAAGTTAAATAATACCCACGAATACTTTGAACCCTTGACAGATTGTCGATACGTTTAGCAACGCATTAAGTAAAGTTAAGTTAAAAGCAATAAAACCGTGGAAGACATGAAAAAGTTTATTAATACTCACATATTATTTATATATTTACAGACAATTAATCGGTACACAGTACATTTATTGACAGAAATTCATAACATACAACATAAAATCATTGCTACAATTCAAAATATTGCCTTTGGTACTTAAGCTAGTATATGAAGAGAGACTAGAAGAAAAATATTGATCCTGTCGCCTTTTTTTACATACTTGTTAATTTGTATTCTAGAACATGCTCTCAAGCATGGATCGAGATTTAAAACTAGATTGGAATCAAGTTTAAGGATATGATTTAAGCCATTAAACAAATAATTATAATCAGCCGTCCCATATACATTTGGGTGGAGTAGTTTCATATGGGGAGAGTTGATATTTTTTTCGCGGTTACGATGTCGGTCACATGTAAGTTGCTGTTTCAGTGTTCTGGACCACACCCTTAAAAATGAGTAGGTACATACACCCTTGTGATAGGTGCTGTATAGCATAGAGAACAAAATAATATAAGAACAATCTGTGCATAATCTACAACGGAACGAGATTGAAGAAGTCTATGATAGATCATCCTTTGGAGTTATTTTGCTGTTTAGTGGACAAGCCACACTTTTTCCTCGTATTTCATGAAAAAGAAAAAGTTATGTTTACGTGTATTTCTGTTTCAACAATGCATGTAAAAAGCACATATAAAAAAAATGTTTTCACCTAAATTACAGCAAAATATTTCTTATTAAAAACATTAATATTAAAATAACCCCTTTAGGGGTCAGCATTCCTTATTTAAAACACCAAAAATATAATACTCATGACTTCATATCAAGAAGGAGTGTTTGAAAATAGATCTATCTGCAAGGACAAAAGCTTATACAAAAAATTAAGGCCTGCTTGCAGCGCAAATGTACGCGTTTACAAAACCATACTTTCTTTGTCACCTTCAAATAACTGACAGAAATAGAACGATATTCAATAATTCTTTAACGTTAAATTAATTAACTGATTAGTCGTACAAGTTGCTATGTGATGTACAAAGGTTTAATTTTATGTTATATGCAGCCAACGCTATAACTTCTTGTTAAATGAGTTCTATTCTTTAGAATGAAGGTAAAATCTTGACTAGCATTAACTGTCATAAAACGCCAAACTTATTCATGAGGTCTATGATGAAACGAGCATACCCACAAGATGCCTTCAATCTTGCTTTAAAAGAACACGGATTGACTATGATTGTTCGCTTATTATGAAAATATTCAGTTATAAATCTTAGGTACTGTGCTAACGAGACATATAAAGTTGTAATTAGTACCTAAAACAATTATTACGAGGTATTTCACCACATAAAACATCGTTTTACGAATTCTTTCTGATGCCCCAATTCCCGAAATATAACGACACCCCATTCTATTATATAATTTCACTAGAAAGATCTGAAATTCAGGCTTCAATGTATTATTATAGGATATAAAAATATTCTACAAATATGTATATCGTATTGGATCACCCCAGATTCGGTCCTGTGCAATTTCATGCGCGCACAGACGCAGACTAGTTCGGATTCCATGGGAACCAACCGGGACCATAATTCATAAGATAATTCGATGACGTAACCGACTGGACCGAAACAAAATTTCCAATGGAGTTTATAACGATTGAAGTGATCCAGTACACGTTAAATAGTCAAATAATTCGCAAAACTACTTTAACACTAACAAAGAGGCTAACAACATATTTTTTTATGATTTCAGCTAAGCAGACTGCCGAAGGCTCTCTGCCATATGTTCTGCTCATGGGAATGACGGGGGATAGCCTTCACCAGTTCCCCTGCATCAGTGATGATGGAGCCGGTGCAACTCAACGAGGTTCTCTTGTAGCAAACCCACCAGATGATAGTTCCTGTCTCTTTGTACTTCCGGTACCAGAAACCTTTGTACCAAAGATAGGTCTTTCCGCAGCAATTTTCGTAAAAAACTGTGAACAAAAGAGAGATTGATGAATTGGAGGCAAAAATATAGCTAATCTACTTCTAAAGTCCTATTTTCTATGTGTACCCAGTTCTATTAAAAATAATTATGATAAAAAAATAACCTACCATAGTTACAAACCATACATTAATTCCTTGTTCGAATGATAGCAAAGGGTTTGCAGGGTTTTAAAAAAAGTCGAGTAATTTTACTTCAGTACTTTAATTTTAACTGCAATAAGGTTAAGTGGCCCAGTGGTTAAAGCCTCCTTCTCATGCACGAAGATGTGAGTTTGAATCTCGGCAAGTACCAATGTGACTTTTCAATTCATATGTGCTTTCCAAATTTTGACAAGATTATCTTTGACATCACTAACATTGGTAAAGGAAAAAATCGTGATGAAAGGTGAGCATATAATTAATATATGTTGGATTAATGTTCGTGCCTTCTCTGTAGGAGAAGAAGTACTTGCCGAGTAGTGGAACAGTTACTGAACAAATAAATACAGCTTGGAAGACTGGTAAATGACTTTCTACATAATATAATTTCCCTTACTGATTTCGAATGAAATATTCAAACTGCGTGCGTACATAAGTTACTATACAGGGGGAGGAATCCACACTAATTTACTGAATCCATTGTAACAGGTTCTGCATCGATGTTCCTGTCATCTTGTATACGTCAAAATTCATTCAAAAATCGATTGAAAAGTTTTGAAACCCTTTATTAAATAAGTGGCAAGACCATTATTTTAACCACATATACGTATTTATAAACAGAAAAAAGTATCACAAGAAATTCACAAGCAATCACTCCGCCCACCCCCTTACTTTCATTGGCAAATGTCACTCCCTAAACCGCCGTAACTAAACATCACGTGATTAACGAAATCAAGAATGCGTCGTCAAAAGAGGTGTACGTATTATGTCTTCGACAGACGATAGATGTTTGTTTATATCGACCAATAGCGTTCCGTGTCTACTGTGCGTAAACGCTGATGTGTGTTTTAAACAAAAAAAACTCTTTCAATTTTAGAACACACCTTTTATCGATTTTGTTCCGATTATGGAGCGTCATGTTGATCTTTGTTGTTGTCCAGTTTATCATTATTAGAATTAATTAAATTATTAATTTCAATTTTTATAACAAATGTGTAAGATTTGACTAGCTCCTAACCCAATCCGTTTATTTCTTAATTTTCAAAACATAAAAACTATGCAACGACAGAGAAACGCGCATCAAAATGATTATCTTTATTACCACAGTACTCAAATATTCCTGCCGGGGTCGCGTGACCTGCCGGGGTCGTGTGATTGTTCGAAAGAGATACCGTGACCCTGGCACATGGGCAACTGAAGGAACACGGGTGGGTTTTAGTCAGTAAAAGTTTGACATGCCCTCCCGCTCCGCCCAGAGCGGGAGAAGTCATTTGATGATTTCCCATCCAAAAAAAAAAAAGTACTGATATATTTAGTTTTTCATCATATTTAGAAACGCACTTGTGACCATATACAAAATAGTGAATCACCACACTACTGAAAACGATATGAGATTTTCTTCAACATAAAATAATAATACTATGTAACCTACCGAAACTCAAAATTATCATAATTTCACGATTGCTGTAATGGCTAAATTGCTGTTGCCAATTCACAAGCTGACTTCAGGTGCTCCGGTCGTACGCACGACAACTTATCAAACTGTATCTACATTTTGCCAATGATAATATAAAGATACACTTTTCAGAGCCGACGGTAGCGAAGGAGCCAGAAGAATCAAATTTTAGACTCACTTAAATCCTATGAAAACTAACACTTCTTATTTGCACCGGATCGGACGAATCGCTGGAAGAATTCGGAAGGTTTCTTTAATTTGGTGCGGTCGATTCTTTCAACGCAGACTAGTTTGCGTTTATATTTAGCACGATTATTTGCCTTCGTCCATAGTGACTACTGTCATTTAATCATTATAGATTGTTGTGACAGGACTCCTACGTCCCCCTACCGTCCCAAACCATCGTAATTGCGCCGGTGGGATCTCTGGCGAGGTTGAATCTGTTCTTTTGAGCTTAACTGGGTAGTAGCCTTAATGGTGAGAGCTTCATCTCTGGGCCCGGTGGCGGCCCGGATGAATGTTTTTAAACATCGAATTTGGGGTAGGTAACCTATCTATGTGTTTTTAATAAAATAATAGCCCTTATCATTATTTTAAAATCAATGGACTTCCAATTAAACCTACTCTCTGATTAAGTTCCCAACTCCATATCGCTTACGGACATAAGGTTAGTTTGGGGCCCGAACTAGCAGTGAATGACAACATGTTTCAACAGTTGTTAAACTCCCAATCTGTTTTTGTCCGTCCAAAATTGGGCGACGGGCCCTTATTTTCGTTACAGAGAAAAACTAAGTTCAAGATTAGCATGATATGTTGTCGTGTATCTATATATTAATACGTAAAGCGAAAACTTTGGATCCCTTTTTACGAAAATTGGGCGGACGGAGAAGTATGAAATTTCGCACATTTGTAGTTTATACAAAGAAAAAGTGACGAATGCTAATATTTTTTTAAATTATGCGTAAAAATACATTATTTTCAATAAATAACACGTTACACACACTACTATTCATTACCGTGTATTTAATACACACATGCATAGATATTCTTTTGTTTATGGTCCAAATCTGTGGTCCAATCGAGAACATCTGTCATTATTATTTTGTGTCTATAGTCTTAGGGGGCGTCCATTAATTACGTGAGGCATTTTTGAGAATTTTTCGACCCCCCTCCCCCCTTGGTGAGATATGGTAAGATTTTTCTCAACTCCCTCCCCCCTCCCCTAATGTCACGCGAGATTCTTCAAAACTTCTATTTGGGCTGTAAACGTGTTGGATTATTGAGAATTTTCTTAGACCAAGAATAATTTCTTAACTCAAAAATTTATTCTCTTCACTCAAGAAAATCATTTTCTTCAAAATGGTATTCTTGGTTCAAGATTTTGGCTCTTGAGTCAAGTAAATTTTTTTATCAGTGTACTATTGTTTCAGATTTGGCCATATTTTATTGTGGAAATAATTTTTCACGCAATTTTACACCGTTTTCTGCGAGAAAAATAATTACGTGATATTTGCCAAAGATTTAGCTTGATCCCCTCCCCCCCTTGAACACCTCACGTAATTAATGGACGCCCCCTTACTGAATGTCAAGTATAACCATAGGTAATAAATTAATTTTATAGGTATATAACCTATTTCATTTTTAAAATCTATGATCATATCGAGAATATTTGTCTTTAATATTATTTGTATTAGCGACGATAGGAATTTAGTTTAGATTTTTAAGAAATATTTTTTGTGGTTTTATGGGAAGTGTCAAGTGTGGCTTTAGTAAGTTTCCCATACAAAACTTAGTGTCGTGTGCAAACTGTAGAGGTTGTATGCCTCACGACTCTACAGGCTGGTTATAATTATGACATTTTGAACTGTCATAATTAATTAAAAATAATAGGGAAAATTCTATAAAAACAGAGCAAATTTCTGTGATAATTCATTTCATAAGAAAATAAAGAGAGTCCTGAAGAAGTATTCTTTACTCATTACACCTACGTCCTGGTCCTGGCCATCACCATCCCGCCAGCGAACCCTCTCCACAGTAGTACAGCGTCAACAATTTGTCTATAGTGTTACTGAATCTCAAATATAATGTACCATTGTAACATTTAATAATGTATTTTTATTCAATTGAAGTACGGTCGAATTTCGACCAATGGGCGATCACTAGTACGTCTAAAATTGCCACTCTTACAATAAAATACCAGTGATTAATAATGGTTATGTTCCTTCATCTTAATAATGACGTCATCCAGGGTCACCGCCGACGCTCGGCAGCCTTTATATACTTGGTTGCAGTACCAGTACGTCTTTGGACCGTAGCACTTGACAGAGTTGAAGCGCTTACCACCAAAGTGCAGGACTCGGTTACCTTTCAATGTTTGGGTGAAGATGGGACCTGTGGGATTCAGATTTAATAATGAGGTTATTCTTAAACAATAGCAGTGTAATATCAAATAAAGATGACTGTTTGACGAAGTAAGTTTTGTGCAGTCAGCCTTAAGTCTGTAGTAACATTTGAACTTTGAAAACCACCCTTACAGCCACGACGTAGAAGCGTTCTCAATGTCAAATTGATACCAAGGACGTGCGCTTGACTCCTACTGGTAAATTGCAAAGCACAACATCAACTTTACAATAAATGTATGAACCCAAGACCTACCTAATCATCTGGACTAGAATAAAACTGTTGAATATTGAGAAATGGATAAATTGTTAACATGATTTGTTTAATAAACACCAATAAGTTAAATAACATTGAATACACGAAGGTACTTAATGATTATAATACAAAGTTTATTTTTTTAGTAATTTACCCTTTACTGTCCGGATGACCTAAATTTTTGTAGCAAGTTGGTAAACATCAATATTAAACCCTACTAAATATTTAAGGCTCTAGTGGATACCATTAGATCATTATATATTAGACAGACAATTACATGCAAATATTAAAGTAAATATAATTTAGTCTAAAAACTACGATATCTGTTGTATAATAAATCTTACAAATATTCGCTCTAGTTATGAAGATGGCTTGAGATCATTTACGTACACATTGTATCGACACGATAGTTTTCTAGACAGTACACTTAAAACAATACTTCAATCTACAGATTTCATGGACTTGTGTTGTCCCATTTCTAGTCTCTCCTTAGACTCATAGCATAATCTGCCTATAAGTAATTGTTCCCAGTCCTGGGAGGCAGACCTCCTCTATGTGAGAAGGAGTGGGCCGTAATCTACCACGCGGATTGGTAGCGTGTTTATCTAAATAAATATTATAAATTTAGATTTTTGGTGTATTTTTAGCGCTTTCACGCTAAAATGGGTGAACGGATTTGTATGAAATTTAGCACATGGCTAGAACATCGTCTGAATTATGATATAGGATACTATTAACCTAATATTCCTACGGGATCGAGACTTATGCGGGTCAGACCACGGGGCGTAGCTATTTAATATTAGTAAGTTCATAAGTACGATGACGTCTCATAGAGAAGTGTGGAAGAAATAGACGTTGCTCCGACCCCAAATAAATTGGGATAATGGCAGGAAAATGATGAAGACGATAAATATGATGAAGCGAAAATCATGTACCGGAGTAAAATAATATCTTATTAAGTATCTAGATCGCTACGAGGATATTTATTATTTGCTGCTCTCATTTATTTAAGTTCTGGGCACTCTACAAAATAACGTAATAGAACTAGGGATTTAATCCTACTATCGTACTAAATATGAAATTACCAACACACATAACATTTTCTATGTGAAAGTTTTTACGTTTAGATGTTTGGATGTTTGTTCTTCAATCACGCAAAAACGTCTAAACGGATTTGGACGAAATTTGGGAAAGTTCCCGTCGGATAATTTTCTCACCTAAACGCGCGCGATTCTGCTGGCACAAGCTAATTTAATAATAAATAAAAATTACATACTTCAATATCCACCTTCTGAGATTACATATTCTATTAGAATCACTAGCTAGGTATCTATTTCTAATAAATATTTACGCATGCGGACTAGTGATGAATATTATATTAGAGATGACTAGAATATAACGCACAATTGATACATTTGAACACATTTCATAAAAACTAGACCTATATACACTTTTGGTATGTAAACCAATTTGATTATTTTTAATTGGCTAAGTTTTGGTCTAAATTGTTCTACAAAATGTAATATCTCATTAAGTTTTTTCTCTGTTGACAGAAATATTAACTACTGTTATAAGGGACATAAGTGAACACTTTATGATGCAATATTTTGATGGTTTGATAAACATTACGTTTTGGAATAGCCTACGTATTAAGATATAATTAAATTAAATCATTCTATAAAAACAACCCTCCAAGCTGCGTGCTAAAAGAATGATTAGTTAACTCTAAGCTTTAAACTTTAATATCTGCTCGATCTTGTTTTGGATCCGGTTGTGAAGTTCGCTTATAAACTTGTCCTGTTCGCGAGGTATAAACCCAAAATACTTGTTGGGGTGTTGGTATAGTAACATCAACACTTTTATTTCGCAGCCCGGGGAGGGAGCGAACTTCACGCTGGCGACCATTTCTTGCTGCAGAGCCTTCGTGAGCTCTGTGCGTTCGGTGCACGGCTCAATTAAAAACCATACCATATACATGCCGATTTCTTTTCCAACACTTAGGAATGTTTCTTTCGGTGTCAAGTGAAGCTGTAACAACGGTGGCCAAGTGTACCCCTTTAGATATGGCAGAGTAGAAATGGTAGCTAAAATGGCGCAAGACAGTTGTGACACGGTAGTTCTGTCATGCCGTTTCCATTCTATTATGCCAGTCCATATTTTGTGGAACAATCTGTCCTGAACGTCAATCGAAGGAAGAGCAGTCACTGCAAAAAAATATGTTTTAGGACAGATGTTCATGAAATCTATATCTAAACTTGTATCAGAGTTAATGTATAAATAGTACAAAACAAAAATAAACAGTATTAACAGCAAAAAATTTAGTTATTAAAATTGGTATTGGCGATGAGACCCGGATCCTTTACATACCTGAAACGTTTTTGTTTTCACGATTTTGTTTTAATAAAAGACATAATAATGGAATGTAATTATTTGATGAGTAAATTATGCACATGAGTTGATTACAGACATTATTATATTATTGAAAATTGATCATGATGATATACGGTAGTAGATAGAATACTTAATTATTACAACTTTGGTAGATGTTTACCCTTTGTTGATCGGGTTTTTTGTAATCACAAAGGTCGTAATCGTAAAGGTCCACATTGTCTTAAAGTATTGATTTGAAAGTGCGTTAAGGCGAAAGCGTCAAGATACCAGCGAAATTTAAATTTTCTCAATGTTTTTTGCAATTTGCAGGTGAGTACCTATCAAGTTATTTGTAAGATATGATTCGCGGCCGTGAAAATATTTATTTACAGAATTTTTAGTAGTTCATGGAAGTTTGACAGTCGTTACGGATCGTTAGAATTCCGAAAGTCTAACAACCAGTTTAACCAAGGTTGTGGAGGTCAGGTAGGCCGTCGCACCATGTAAAACAATAGTATTCAGCTGCATGCGGTTTGACTGGAAGCTGACCCTAATGTAGTTGGGAAAAGACTAGACAGAGGATTACTGATCCTAATGATGATAATTCTGTAAAGCCATATTAGTTACAGGCGCGAATTATAATTTTATTATTTTTAACAACATACAATCTGACACTGACCTGTTAATTACAAAAAACGTAAGTACCTGAATTTACGTGAGGTACCTTGACCCAACCCCGTTAGGTAATAACCGTACAATATTAAAATTGATTACTTAAATTATAGTTTTTTTTTAACCCAGTTTTGGTTGAGCTTATAAGGTGAATCAATTATTGTATATTGAAAAATACAACATCAATACAAAGAGATTTTTTTTGTGTTTTCTTCATATATTTTCAGACAATAGAAATTCATATTCTTCGCCTAGTTATTGTTACTAGTGATCGCCCATTGGTCGAAATTCGACCGTACTTCATTTGAATAGAAATACATTATTAAATGAAAAAAAAATATAATAACAAATATTAAAAAAAAATATGGTTATATTTGACATTTAGTAACACTATAGACAAATAATATTAAAGACAAATATTCTCGATATGATCATAGATTTAAAAAATGAAATAGGTTATATATCTAAAAAATTAAATTATTACATACTTGACACTTGACATTCAGTAAGACTATAGACACAAAATATTAAAGACAGATATTCTCTATGCATGTGTGTATTTAATACAACGGTAGTGAATAGTAGTGTGTATAAAGTGTTATTTATTGAAAATAATGTATTTTTACGCATAATTAAAAAAAAATAGCATTCGTCACTTCTTCTCTGTATAAACTATAAGTGTGTGAAATTTCACACTTTTCCGTCCGCCCAATTTTCGTAAAAAGGGATCCAAAGTTTTCGCTTCACGTATTAATATATAGATTACTGTGATTATGTTGATATTATTCTGAGATCTCTTGGACAATGGTCCTAGAGATAGAATTAAATGTATTTAAGATAATGATAATTTATGGCAACGTAAGAAGTGTGTTGATATAATATTTTAATACTGTTTCCATGGAGTTACTTGTCCTTCTTCCCCATGAAGACCTAGTTTTGGAACGGACAACTAGATTTCTGATTAATTACTGACAAGCCTAATTGAAATAAATGTCTAGTCTTGTCTTTCTGTGCTTTACATAGTGAAATCCTTTCCCAACAAACCATATTAATAAGAACCTTCATACACAGTAAATAAGCCGTAACCATTCTGATACACAAAGCCTGATATTTGGTATATATATGTAATACTTATAGTAAATTTTCTATTAGGCGCAATTATATTTTCCTTGCTTATAAGGGAATGGTCGTCACGGGTCGCAACAAGCCCCGACAGAACTACACACAGCTTCATTATGTTTAGGCCCAAATTGCTTTTTGTATTTTGCAAAAACATTATAATATAGTTAATGTATCTTTTTTGTTAATAAATAATTTTAAGTAAGCATTTCTTTTTTTAAGTCTGTTTTCAATGTTGTTATTTTCCAATAAAACGTTAATACTTTTATTATTACGTAGAAGGACAAGCAAAAATACGATTAATAATATTGTATTTATTAATAACTAGTGATCCATCCCTGCTTCGCACGGTGTTTCGTAACACCGTGCGAAGCAAGGATATATCGTTATATCAATACACAGTTATTTCAGACATAACAAGCAATTTTAAATTAGATTATGTATCTATATGTGTAATGTCTATACATTCCATATACGACAACCACGATAAAATAAGAATTTATATAGTAAAATCACCCACAATATAACACCGTTGGCTACAACAATACTGGATACTTATTGTTGTAGCCAACGGTATTACCGTTGGCTACAACAATACTGGATACTTATTAAACACATAGAAAAATTCTATACTTGACGAAATGACGGAAAATTTCATCTTAACATTAAAATTAGATAAAATGTACTTACCCTCTTAACAATTTGATTGTTTGTATACTAAGCTGCTTAGATACAATATTCTTACTTTTATTTTCTTTAACTAAAGATCCTTACTTTAAGTCGATTTGTAAATTAATAGGAAAACAGCAACGAACAATGCGACGGATAATTGAACAAAGCATAGCGAGACTCCACTACGAGAACAATAAAAGTACCTACTTATTATTTTCGTAGCGGACTCGGAGTCGAATCGCTACGCTTCGTGCTACGTCGTAGCTCATATTGCGCTACGATTGCTACGACCGTGTTATCTCTTTTTTAATGAACGAACGAGGAACGCATATTTTTTTAAGCAGCATAGTATAACTACTCTCTTACGCTATAAAAACTATGACCTTCACATTTAGTGAAAACCTACGAGGTCAAAATCATATTAGGTCCAAAATGTATCCAAAAACAGACTAACATTTTTAATGGACAAAAACTTCAAGAGTCCTTAGGGGTGGTTGTGCTGATTCTTGACTCTAATGACGACGTCATCATAAGTGACGATGGAGACTCTGCATCCTTGCGGTGCTTTATTGCAAACCCAATAGATCCTTCCACCTAGTTTCCTTTTACAATTGTACCGTTCATTAGAAGAAGTAGAGTACCTCTGTGCGTTTGAATAATTTTAGCACCTGAAAAGCAAAAGAAAACTCGGAGAAAATAAACCCAATTCTTAAAGAAAATGACTCATTGAAATTTTGACGTTATTTTCAAATACATTTGTTTATCCAGAAGTAATAATACTAGTAATAGTTTTGTTCCATGACTTTTAAAAATTCATCATGTTTTAGTTCCATACAAAAATAATAATATTTAAACTGAACGCTCTATATGTTACGAAATCTATGCGAAGCAAAATAAAGCGATAGTACAGTAGCAAGGAGAGCGGGGTTAGAGTAGAGGCACTTGAAATTTATCTATTTACGGGTGGCCAATTTTTGTATGAAAATCTGATGAACTAAAATATGATAATTTTTTAAAAGTCATAGAACAAAAGTTGTTGATTATGATGTTCGTAACATAGTCCTGAGAGGTTGCCCATATTTTACAAATAATCCGGTATATTATAAGAAATAAAAACAAATAAAAATGTATTTCAAATCAACACTATATATTTATAAATATAAAATAATAAGCTGATGGAACAAAAAAGCTAGGATTAACAATTACGGAAGAAGTTTAAGTAAAGTAAAAATCGTTTATTTCAACATTAAAATTAAATTTTTGAGGCAGCGCTGGTCCCAAATTAGGCACAGCCTGTATCTTGGGCACCAAATGACTTAGCTACATACTAAAAGTGGTGAGTAAATATTATGTAATATTTTAATCTATACTAATATTATGAAGCTGAAGAGTTTGTTTGTTTGTTTGATTGAACGCGCTAATCTCAGAAACTCCTAGTCCGAATTGAAAAATTATTTTTGTGTTGGGTAGCCTATTTGTACATTACATCACGCTCCAACCAAAAGGAGCGAAGCAGTAATGAAAAATGTTGCTAAATCGGGGAAAATCGCACGGGTAGGCGATTAGACGCGACGGGAAGGGTCGGGGGAACAAGAAATTTAACGCAAACGAAGTCGTGGGCAGAAGCTAGTTTTTATTAAAAGGCAAAACGTTACAATATTTGTGTGATTTCTAAACTTATCAACAATATTCAATTACTTAATACATTTTAAGGATACTAATTAGTTAGTATAATTTTACTTATGGAAGCAACAATTATCGCAGTTTGGGGACGGTTTATTTCAAAGAATACCCAATTGAAACCATGCAACTAATGTAGACATTACCTATATAAAATATGAGACTAATCCGTCTAAAATATAATTTATGGCAATAAGCAATTACCAGAGCAGGCGTAAGTACAGGCTGACCAGCGAATTAATGTGATGTGCAGATATCTTCAAGACACTCACGTACCTACAGCGAGACTGTGCAGCCGGGTACACACCATCGGCGTTTCACCCGAATGTATAAGCTCTCTAGGTGCGCCAACATTGTGAAGTTGGTGCGCCAACATCACAAACTTTGCTCCAGGCATCTCCCTTATGAAAGGAAAAAACTGCACGTACGCAACACATTTGGTAAGACCAAAGCGTTAGAGTGTTCAAATTTTATTACCTTTATTGCAATTGGCGGGTTGTATGTAGATCAAAATATTATTCGCGATCATATCAAATACCAGAATTAGGACCAAGAACACAACTGTATAAGAAAATAAAATTTGAATTTTGCGGGCTCTTTAACGCGTTCAACCGGAACGCTAATTGGCCACCGTTCTAATGTAGCGTTCAGCGGTCAAGCTATGCCTCTGCCTGCCTTGAATCTATCTTAATGGTTATGCACACATTTCTGTTTAATCACGATGTCATTGAAGGTAGTAATTGTAGCTCTGCATCCCATGCTGTTCCTACAACAGATCCACAAAGACCTGGCTCCAGAACTGCGGTTGTTCCGGTTAAACCTGTATTTCCCCACCTGGATCGCCGGTTTACCATAGCGCGTCTTAGTATATATCAGAACTAAAAAGGTTAAATTAATACTGTTAGAATTTGTACCGAAATGTTTGTCCCGAAACTATTTCTGTATTAAAAAAGTAAAGGTTTCAAAGTTGTTTCACACTAATTTTTTTTTTAATATTGTGGTCTTAAATCTGGGATCATTCTGGCTTTGGCTGAATTGATTTTATGAATAAAACTGAACCTTACATATTAAATTAAAATTACTTCAAAGTAATTATTATATTTTATAGTACATTTACATACTAATTTAGATAGAAAAAGTTTAAGCCCCCTTAAAATATATATTTTTTACCATAATAATCAAGCATTTGTAAAGAAAAGAGAAAAGATATTAGAGAGAAGATCATCAATCGCGATGGCATTCCTACTGCTTTTATTCGACTCATTAAATTATATCGCTCCAGAATCAGCCCGCAACATCGCTGAAGTTTTTCTGAAGCTATGTCCGGTGTAAGAGTCAGCATCTGGTAATCCTGAAAACTTAGCGATCTCCTTTGGCATAGTACCAAATTTGTTCACACCGACAGGTTGAACCGTACCTTTGTGATAATTTTGAAAAAACCTGTGACTTTTTGCATTTTTCGTACGTAGAGCTTCGTATTTCTTTACTATATCATAAAATGGACCGTGAATAGGAAATGTTCGTGGAATATTAGTTTTGCTGTTAGTGACTCTGACTAGGAGCATTTTGCCATGATCTTCTATATCTTTAGTAGTAATAGTATGTAGTTCATGGGGTCTACATCCACCAGCAATTCCGAATGTTAACGCAACCTGGAAATAGATGAAAACCTAATTAGGTATAGTAGATAAGCGCTAATACAAAATAACAATACAAAGGCCATCGCAAACATATATAAGCACAGGGAGCCTTCTCTGTAAGAGCGTCAACAAAGACGGGGCCTTCTGACAATAGACAATCCGTCAAAACAAGTGTCAAATTCAATATTTTGGACGGGCAAAATCACTTCAACTCGTCTCCCAAAGGCAATGGAGAGGGCTATGCTTAGAGTTCCCTACGCGGTCCAGTCAGAAATGTAGAGATCCGTAGGAAAACCAAGATGACCAACAGAGCCCGTAGAATTGCCAAACTAAAATGATAAAGACAGGGCACTTTGCTCGCAGAAAAAAATGGCCGATGGGCCGTAAGGTGCTGGAGTGGCAATCGCATACTGAAAAACGTAGCGTTGTAAGGCCTCCCACAAGGTCGACTAGATAGCCAGACAAGATGGCCTCGTGAAGACCGCAGATATTTGCTGGATGCGACAAGCACAGAACCGGTCGAAGTGGCGGTGCTTCGAGGAGGCCTATGTCTATTAATAAACGTCTTTCGGCTGAAATTATGATAATGAAAGTACACATGGGAGTAGAAACAGCTGTCACATGGTGTTGTCATTCATTATATGTCGGTCATGAATCAGTAAGAGCCTGACAGACCCTACTAATTTCCAGATTGGACAAAAAAATGAATCCGAACGGCTCCAGTTGTGACGATGCTGATCTTGTTTAGTGCTTATACGTTTACGTTGACCTAAAATAGTTCAACTGACTATTGACTATCCGGAGCTTCTTTCAAAAACTTTTCAACGTCATCTGCTGACAATATCTTGAACTTATGGCTTTTAAAACCGTCTGAGCGTCTCTTTAAAAAGTCATTCAGCTTGGAATACATGTTGATGTCAACACTATTTTTGATAGAAACAGTACTTTTTAACATGGCATAAATACACCAGAGCATGCTGGGCTTGTACTTGAGTGCTAGTTCATTGAAGTAAGCCAAAAATACACCCTCACTGAATGAGTTGTCATTTTGGCCGTTTTTCCACTGCAAGAATTTTTCATATGTTGTTAAGTATCTGTTCTTTGATTTTCGTAACAGACTTTCATTTTGTGCTTCGGTAAGTGGATCAGTCAGACTCCAATCTGAAAAAAAAAATACGTTCGAACTTGATATCAACATTTCGAAAAAAATTGGTTATTATAAAAGTAGTATAGCAATAATGAAATATTTTGCTTATTTATCCCATTTATTAATCAACACAGTTTCTATAATTATTCAAGAAATGTTGAGTCATAAAATGGCTGAGATTAAATAAAGGTCCATAATAGGTACACTCGTGAAACGAGGGCTTACCTACATACTATTTTGATTGCCAATTACATTCATTCAATAAGATAGACTAGCTATTCGTCTAAGACCATTAATGAAGATAATACATTATACGTAGATATAAAGGTAAATTACAACATCTAAGTTCTTCTACAAATGATTATGAACATGTTTATAATGAACAATAGCCCCATCCACAGTCGTAACGGATGCTTTACACGCCACATTGTTTCCATATCGTCTGCCGCTTCGCATACAGAACCACGTAGCTTTGGTTCCTCGACATTTATTGTTCTTATAGTAACGATAATTGCCTATGAACAACATCGGTCGACCCGACTTTGTATACGAGAACATGATGTCTGTAAAGAAAAAAATGTAATCTTGTAATCTTAAGTGGATAAGACAGTAAAGGTTAGGGCACAAGAGGTAAAATTCAGAATGTATATTTACTCAAATCTAATTCTCTCTTAAATGATAATGGGTTCCTTTGACCCTGTAGAAACCGTTCTTGTATGTAACAATGATAGCCTTGCAGCCACTGCTCCTGGCTCTACTGCAGGACCACCAACCAATCTGGCCATTACTTCTGGTGAGTTTGAAACGATCCTTTCCAAGCAAGATGACCGGCCTTCCGCAGCGGGACGTCGTTAAAACCACTGTAATTATAAACGAGGTTAGGTACTTACTAACCAAATGTGTATTGTTAAGTTAATAGGTAAAGATTAGGCATTAATACTAAACTTGCATCTAGGGACACGGTAGCGTGTTAAACAGAGTTAAAAAAAGCAACTAGCGACGCAGCAGCCGTGTGTTATGTTACCCAACCATTTGGAGCCACTATTGGCCCCTTATTATCTCAAAACCTCTTTTACATAAATACACCAAATTTAATAATAATAATTCTTAAAACAACTTATTAATAAATGAATTTCGTAAATGCATGTCAAACAGTTATTGAAAGGTTATAGGATAAATTGAAGCCTAGGATTTGATTTCGTTAGTTTTCATATACAAGTTATCGTTTATGTTATACGCAAGTTACTATTGTTATAAATGTAGTAAGGTCAACATAACTTACTCATATATAAATTTGATTTGCTGGTAAAAACTGGCCAAGTCAAACCTTGAGCTTCAGTTTATCCTAAGTTATTTGCTTTGTAAAAATAATTCGACAGTTCAAATTTAAGAAGTTTTATTTTTATACAGCAAATACTGTTGTAGCAGAAAAAACCTAGAATTTGCCATGTTTTTCATATATTTGATCATACTCGCACGCTATTTGGGAGTACTACGCACTTGAACTTTCTGAAAAACATCACTAATAATGTCAATATAATATGTCCCCTTCTGGCGTTTCCAATGACATCTACGTTGTAAATAAATACCTTTATTAGTCGCTTTTTATTCATTATCTTAACATAAGTTCTTAAGCCTCGTCCCCACTAGGAACATTTGTCGAGCGACATGTGTCCCCGGAGACATCGGGCGATGTCGCCCTACATCGCCCCACGTCGCCCGATGTCTTGTCTCCGTCCACATCAGTTCAGTCGAACCTATCATGTCTCCGGAAGAGGTAGTGTTGTACAGTGCGGCTTATATAATGATGAATGCATCAATGACAAAAAAGAAGAGAAGATGGTGGATTAAACAGTACTCGCGAAACAAAACAAGTGTATTTAATGATCTCAGTGTTCTAGACGGCTCATTTCATAATTTTACTCGGATGTCATCAAGAGACTTTGAAATACTCTTGTGTAAAATATCCCCATCAATATCTAAACAGAAAACTAGATTCCGTGATCCCGTGGATGCTAAATTTAGACTTGCTGTTACGTTAAGGTACCTAGCAAGTGGTGATTCTTACACGTCCTTATCATACACTTTTATAATTTTTCAAATACTCATAGGAACGATATAGTTCAATAAGTCGCAGCACTACGTCGTTCGACCACATTGTCGCAGGTTGCACGCACGTCCACACTCTATCACTACTCTTCATCGACTGTGCGACAAGGAACAGTTTCAACAATGTCGCGGCGATGTCGTCCGACGTCGCCCGACATCGCCCGATGTCACCGGGGACACATGTCGCTCGACAAATGTTCCTAGTGGGGACGAGGCTTTACTCTTTTAAAAGTTGACATTACATCTTTTAAACTGCACCGTTGCCTTATCACATCATGCCTCAGCTAGCATTCATAGTCAAACCAGACATGCTTGGCAAGTAACGCATTTCAACAACATTTATTTTTGTCTTATAAGAGTATCTTATGGGAACCCTGTAGAAAGCGGCCTCGTACGTGATGGTGGTAGTTGTGCAGCCACTGCTCCTGGCTCTACTACAGCACCACCACCCAGTGTGACCATTACTTCTGGTGAGATTGAACCGATGCTTCCCAAGCAAGATGACCGGCTTGCCGCAGCGAGACTTCGAAAAAACCACTATAATAAAGAATGAGATTACTTACTGACAAAACCAAGGTTAGCCAATTTTTCTATGAAAACGAAATTTTAAAGCGAAATTACCTTTATTTTATGACAAGAACTTACATTTATCGTAATACTTTAGCTTAGTACCTGCTACTTATTTTATCTTAATTAAGTACAACAATATATGGATCGTTAAAATTAAAACGATTTTTTAACGATCTTGATATTGATGTTTCTATCTCACATTACTTCTGACATACCCATTACCTATAAATAATCCTAAAATTATTTTATATAGGCAACACGCATAAAGTTAATTTATCTGTGGGCGATTCACCAAGTCCAATAACACGTATCCATTGTATGCAACAATGTATTGTGCTACACAGTGCGTAAAATTCAAAACGTGCCAATTGCCTAATTTGTTATTCTGGAATAGTCGATTCACCCGCAAATAAATTAACTACATGCGAGTCGCTTATCTATATTTAATAATATTAATATTGTTTATTTAACTGAACACGCTTATCTCTGGAAGTACCAGCCAGATTTAAAAAAAAATATGTTTTGTATTTGGTAGCCCAATCCTTGAAGAAAACTATAGGCTGATTAACATGACGCTAAAGCGGTTCACCCACTGAAGATGCGTCCCGCCGCGGTGCATGGAGCGACGTATAACGCACAAGGCGCCTTCCCACGTATTTTCGCGTCGGCAGTGTGTTGTGCTAGGCGTGATTTCTATATAAATTGAGATACTTGCATGTACAATGGTAAAATCTGCCATCCCGCGCTACGCGACGGGGCGCGGTGCAGTGGGTGGAGTGCCTTAGACCTTGAGGGGCCGAGCAAATAGAATCAAGTATAGCGCGGGCCGATGCTTTATGACGGGGAGGTCAAGCAAACAACAAATTCACGCGGATCAATGGCCAGGATAAGCTAGTAGAAAATAATATATTATTTAAAAGTGTTGATTCACCCGATGCGAGCGAGTAAATTCGTGCGAATTGACTAATACGCTATTAGAATTTATTCTCAGCATTAACAGTCATTATGTATAATATATATCAGAATTCTTAAAAAAAAAACATTTGATTTAGTCAAATGTTTTTTTAAGATTTTTTTAAAAATCTCATTTCTTGATTTTAATAACGTACTTAAAAATAAATTATCTACTTAAGTTGATCGTGCAATAATAAATAACTGGGTACTAAGACCCTCAAGTAGATCAATTAGGTTATGAGTACCTAATTGATTTAGTTGTGGGTCATATGATTATGCATATTCTTAACATGTACGATAGTTCCGTCAGCAACGATGAGGGACGCTCGACAACCAGTGCTTCTCTTGCTGCAGAACCATGCGGCTTTGACTCCTCTGCTTCTGTTGTTCTTGTAGTAGCGACAGCTGCCAATATCCAGCACTGGATTACCGTTTCTCGAGCGCGCAAACCTTGGCTCCAGATCTTCGGAAGATATTAAACCTGAACAGAAATTGTTAAGTATCTGTGAGTGTTTGAATGCCGTTATAATTGAAATTTTAAAAACGTCAATATAAAGATATTTTACCTCTTTTCAGAGACATGACACTGTAATCAAAATTAAAAATGGTGGTGCAATAATAATGCTTTTTTGTTACAACAATTTTATCTAATACTGCATTAACATAAACTATCCAAATATTTTCTAAACAATGAGCTACACAGCTGCAACTGCACCTGAAAAAGCTGATATTACTAATGTGCAAGACAATGAAACATTTAATTATTTGGTTAACAATATAATAACTGCCTGTAAAGTATACACAATATTTACTAAACAATCTCTATGAACCACAGTACAGGATGGCAGAGGCATTGACACGCACCATATTACCATAGATCCAGTACATGATTCTGAACCCATTGCGGTGAAATTTTTCGTCAGGTAATAAAAAATATAGCTGTTCCATACATTTTGACCGCTTCGGGATATGTCCCATGATCCCATCGTATTGATGTGTAAAACTGTTGTAGAAAACTACTTACGAAATAAAATCATTTATCATGTATTAAAAGTAGAACAATTATTTCAGACTTTTTTGTATTTAAAACTAATGATTGTGGTTTCCTTTGCACGATGATGACGTTATCATAAGTGGTGATGGTAGCCTTGCAACCACTGCTCCTGGCCCTACTACAGGTCCACCATCCATTGAGACCTCGACATCTATTGTTCCTGTTAAACCTGTAGATCCCTATTATGATGACGGGTCTGCCACAACGAGATGTCGAGAAAACTGCTGCAACGGAAAGAAAGTCTAATTCTAAAAATGGCAAAGGGTGTATTTTGTGTTAGTATTTATTTAATTTAGGCGGTAGACAGGGTATTGTCATGTGGCGCAGCATGGGAGAGGCCTATGTCCAGCTATGGACTGTGATAGGCTGAGTTGATGATCTTGATTTATTTCGTTCGAAGCTATAATTATTATTTGTGAATAACATGATTCGAGTTTGAAGGAAGCCTATGTCCAGCAGCAAACGCACGAATATTTTGGCTGAAATGCTGACGATATACAATCAGTGTTTATCAAGTTATGTAAATCTAGCCGTTCTTTTGTTGTGCAGTGAGAATATATATGACGCCTTACTTTAAAGACACGATTTGAGATTACGGCAATCTTTTCTTAGTCATTATGGACCCATTATATTATTATATTTGGTAATAACAAGCATCAGCTTTTATTTTATTTTATTTGCGAAAAAAACGGCATTGCATTACATATTACTATTTTTTTATTACACATAAAAGTAAGTTATACAAAATAAAATCAATTTAATAACCACAACATTTTCCACATATGTATATACAAAGAGGTATGATGATGTAGTTCATCTGGTCCTGGACCGCTGAACGGGGCTAGTTTTTTAAATTATCAGTTAAGTCAAAATAGATATGGTGTAATAAATCACAGTGATCTGATAAACTTTTTGGTGGCGACCTTTGGGGAGTTAACACAAAAATAAGGAAAACAAGTTACAAATGGTTTAGGGATCTTGCGAAGTTCAGTTTTCATGCCTTGGTTTTTTGTTATATAAGACCAGCAATATTTTGTGTTTTTGGGGATAGAATCCTCTACAGAATTAATATACTTATTTTAGCATTTTGTATTACATTTTGTAGCACCACTTTTAAAGCGAGTTTTATATAATGAAAAGATTTCGTAGTCCGAGTAATTTTAAATGTTTGACACTTAATCCAAGCTTTACATTTATTTTATAAATATGTATGAGAGATGGGCTAAACCATATTACTTTGATACAAAGTTTAGGACAGTTTTAATTCACGCAGTGCCAAATCATCGCCTGGTCTGGGTTTGGTAACAGTAGTGGTCGAACCAGATGTCAGATCTTTCAAAAGTCAAAATTGTGATTACGCCAAAGCCTGAAAGCACTATTTGGTCTTTGATAGTGTCCACGGAGGATCCATGAAAGATGTCTTTAACACTTCCATCACCATAAATAGTATTTTTTTTTTTGTACCTCGCACTGTGTACCGTACTACGAATACCTGCCTATTTATTTGTATAGGTACAGGTCACATGTAAAAAGATTATGGCACGCCACGTGAATTCCATTGTCATATGATCCACTGTAGACCCGTAAATATGAACTAATGGAACTCGTCTTCTGCCATCATTCCATGATTATGTTCGTTTATCCATTTGACTATTATGTCATCGACGGTGACGAGTCCAGCTCGACAGCGATTACTGGCCCACTTGCAGCATCGCCACTGCTTTCTACTGCTGAACTGATCAACATTCTTAGCACGATGAGGCTTGTACCAGTTGTACCGAAAATGGTTGAACAGGATCACTGGCTTGCCATATCTAGATGTTGAGAATACTGCAGCTGTACAGGAGTCGATATTCAGAACGGGACAATGCACAAAAATTATTCGACGGAAATGAGGAGAGTAAAAATTAAGTAAATAAACTAAACCGGCTTGAAAACATTTATTACAAAACTGGTCACAAAATCAATATCTACGTAAATTCAAAGAAAATATGAAAAGGGCCGAACTATTACTCATATTTAATATATAATTCAAAATGAAGCACACAAAAAAAGCATAATAAGTAACTAGTCGGTTGGTCTACCACCAACTGACTAGTTACTTACCATGCTTGTTTTGAAAAGAGAAAATGTGGGATAAGTACTCGGGTTACACTAGTTTTTTCTGCTACTTAACCAATGAAATTGAAAAGATTATTTATGGCTATGGAGAAAAGACAAAAAAATCTATAAAAATTTGAAATTAAGATGTTTTAATGTGTAATTAATCAATTCCAAATACTGTCAGTTATCACTTTATCGCTACATTGAACAGATCGGTTGTATTTGGGTTCAGAATGATCTTATTAACGAAAATATTTCACGATTTCACAACATTTTTTTGCTACCTACCAAATTACCCCATTTCTGTCTGTTTATCGGAAGATTGAAAAATCAGCTCTAAGAAGAAAAAAACTTTAAATTAAATAATTTCCATCAGTTTTGATCAATTTCATAATAACCTGACCCAATGTTTATAATTTATACGCTTGTCGCGAGATTGTGTACATAGTCATCGCTAAGAATGTTTTTGAGTCTATTCATTTCATTTAATGCGTAATTCTCGTTTTTATATTATTCTTTTCAGCATTCACCTTTGATAGCCATATCAGTGCATAATAAATAACTATACCGTAATTTTGGAGGGTCCGCCATATGTCTTTAGAATGACGTCACATAATTAACCATGCATTGTCATCTAAACCAAACATGTTTGCAAAAATTCAGCTCAACTCCGTTTAGAATAACTGCTTTAAAATTCAATGGCAAGATTTGATCCGAACAAACATACAAACGTTACAAATTAGGTAATAAATAAAAGCTTATAAAAACTTGTGGATTTCAAAATCAATGCGTGTGTTTATTCCTGGTCCTAATAATTTCGTGATGTAGCGTAGTAACTGACACTCTGCACTTCTTCGCCCGCCATTTTGAACAGACCCAATGAAAAATTGGTCCTTTTGAATTTCTCCGTTTATAGTAACGATACTCGCCGATTTGTATCACTGGTTTGCCAAATATATACAAGATTTTGTGAGTACTGGTACTGAAAAATGAATGATGATGATGAATAATTAATAAGGCTGAGTGTCCGCTAAGACGTGCGAAGCAAAAACGAGCAGAAATCGACCAATCAAAAACGAGGCGAGAGATACAATGTGGATGTAAAATAATTAACTAACACTATACACGTAAAGTGATGTAGGTCACTGCAAATGCAGTGTTTACGTCGTAGTGAATAAATTAACTTCAGACAACTTCTCTTATTTTGTTCGTTTGATTGCTTATGTTGACGTCCGTAACGTTAACATTAATAATCAAACGTGTTGCATAACTTTTGTTGATTGTATATAAATAAAACTAAAAAACTGAATTATGAAATGCTAATTGTATTTCCATTAAAATCACAATTCACGAGACCAAAAACATCATGGATGGACTGTAAAAAGATGATTTGACTAGAATAGAAATCACAACTGAGATGACCTATAGAGAAATATGGAAGAACAAGACATGTTACGTAAACCTCTAATAAATTGGGATAAGGGCAACAGAGTGACGATGATTAATGATTAAAATCACGATTTCTATCTCCAGAATTATAACCAGCTCTGTGTTCATGCTCGCCTAGTGGCTGTGCTGTTCTCTCAAGTCAGTGATGACGTTGTCCACGGTGGTGACCAGCGCTCGACAGTTGTAAGACCTCCACTTGACGCACCGCCATTGCTGTTTATAACTGGACTGCTTAGACTTACAATAAGGCTCATACAAATTGTACCGGTGGTTGTTAAACAGCATAGCTGGCCTTCCACGTTTCGAGATTATGGGTATTATAGCTGAAATATTTGAGCACATTTAATATAGCATTCTAAACCACACAACAGCATAGGTTACACAGGTTTAGACATTTCTCCCGCAAAAAGTATCACTTGTTTGTCATAGACTAGTTATCGATTCGTCCGTTGAATCGGATCGCTTTTTTGCCAGACCACGTAAAGTAATTAGGATCCTGCCGGGGTCGCGTGATTGTTCGAAAGAGATACCGTGACCCTGGCACATGGGCAACTGATGGAACACGGGTGGGTTTTAGTCAGTAAAAGTCTGACACGCCCTCCCGCTCCGCCCAGAGCGGGAGAAATCATTTGATGATTTACCATCCTGAAAAAAAAAAAAGTAATTAGGATTGTGGCTAGATATTTAGCTACATTCATCATTGAGATTGAACCTCTGCAGCCCTGGCTCTACGTATAACACCGCCACCTTCGCTGAGGACTCTAGACATTACCGTGTTACCTGATGTTCCGATGATGGCCGATCTAAATGATGGAATTGCCTCTACGGATTGTCTCGTATGTTAGAGCTGAAGTACGTATCGAAAGTAACTTAACAATGAAATGACGACAAATTATATTGTGATGACATTATTGAGGTTCTAAATTATAACCACTGTTACTTACTTTTTTTTTACTTGAACATAAAGTACCAAAACAAACATTTTCAAATGTTACCTACAAATAAAATTATTGAACTTCTAGAATGTTTTGAATTTTGACTTTATTCCTTTGTCGATGGTTGTGTTCATTAACCGCATGAGTCACTTTTCCATTGGATGTAATGATATAGGCCGGGCACTTATGGCTGGACACCTTCGAACAGCGCCACCGTCTCTTGGGACCTTTGTGTCTTCTGTCAGCGATACTGTAACGGTGTTCTCCAATCTGTATTATTGGATTCCCTCGCCGTGACGTTGAGTATCTTGGGTCTGCAAAATTCCAAGAATATATCAGTGCCTATTGCATTTTAAAAAGCTGACAATTTCTTTTCATTAAATAAATAAATCGTATTTTTATAAATAGATCGTATTTTTTGGTCATTGACCGCAGTTGGTTTAGTCTCTTGAAGTATTTTTTTTGCGTATCTAAACTTCGCACAAGTGATACCTTATTGCGATATAAAACACGTTACACGAAAAAAGAAATACGTAGTTAAAAAAGTAAATACTAATGACAGTAATTATACAAAGCATACACCAATATAAATCAGATAGGAATTATAAATCTTCACTAGCATACAAATATACCGTAATTCAATAGAACATTTCCCAGTTTTGTTTTAAAAATAACTTGTGTGGACCTATTTTAAAACATCAAAGATGCCTTGTTTCACAATTTTGTTACTAATACAATCACATTATAACTTCCATACTTTCTACAAAAAACCAACTTTCTATGCTTTCGTACCATATCTTAGGAGTTAAAATAATTGTAATCAGTTACAGTTATTATAGTTTCACTGTCGCTTATGTTTATGCTCGCCATTGATACTGATGACTTCAGAGTTGAAGGTCTTGATCGAAGATCTGCAGCCGGAACACCACTTGACGCAGATCCACAACACCTTAGGATTATCGTCGCGGTTCGAGCTGTGCTTGTAATAACGGTTCTCGCCCATCTGCAGCATCGTCTTGCCCCACCTTGATTCGGTAAACGAAATCTCTGTACCTAAAAGAATAACCCTGACTTTATTAAAGATTACTTCGAAAACCTCTGAGACATTTTTGTAATACCAGACGGAAACCTTTCCAGAACTACGTACACTCTTCCCAGTGATAACAATATAATGATTGAGGTACACCTCTATCATAACCCTTTGGGGAATCAAACGTGATGTTACGTGTTACGTTTACGTACGCAGGTACTAGTTGAAATGTAATATTTCAACTGAAAGTGTATTTTAAAAGAACGATTTCGTTGCATTTCTTCTGGTTGTGTTATTCAATCATATTTGTTGTAGTATTAAAATAAAACAGCTGTTCATTAAAATTGATGTATCTTTAAACATCCACCCATTTTAAACATAAAATTATTAGTGCAATGTATAAAATTTAAAAAAAATATCAAAAGAGAACGTAAAAGTTTGTTCTCTTTTAAACAAAAATGAAACCTAAACTTATAACGCACCTCACAATCATAGTTTCTAATATTTTTTATAAGAACAAAATCATAGACACATACATGGGAGCATGCCACCATGCACCTATGTTTTAATGTACCCTGCGGTGGTCCCTTCACCGGTGGTGGTGGTAACGTCGTAGATTAGAAGCCTATTAGCCCATTTTACAAATATCTTTTGGTGAGCGTAGGTTCACTTATCAGTACGTCTGCAACATCAAATCATTTCTGATCGACTTTTGTGTGTGTGTGAATTATGTGAAAGTCTCTTCATTTGTTCCATCTGCTCCTTATTGCATACTACTCCCTCAAGAAATTACCACGAAAACATTAATAACACACAAAATATTAGTTGTTCATCCAACTTTTTAGGGTTCCGTTGCCAAATGGCAAAAAACGGAATCCTTATAGATTCGTCATGTCTGTCTGTCCGTCTGTCTGTTTGTCTGTCTGTCCTTCCGTATGTCACAGCCACTTTTCTCCGAAACTATAAGAGCTACGCTGTTGAAACTTGGTAAGTAGATGTATTCTGTGAACCAGATCAAGATTTTTACACTAAAATAGAAAAAAAATAATAAATTTTGGGGTTCCCCATACTTAGAACCGAAACTCAAATTTTTTTTTTCATCAAACCCATACGTGTGGGGTATCTATGAATAGGTCTTCAAAAATGGTATTGAGGTTTCTAGTATCATTTTTTTCTAAACTGAATAGTTTGCGCGAGAGACGCTTCCAAAGTGGTAAAATGTGCGTCCCCCCCCCCCCCCGTAACTTCTAAAATAAGAGAATGATAAAACTAAAAAAAATATATGATGTACATTACCATGTAAACTACCACCGAGAATTGGTTTGAACGAGATCGAGCGAGTAGTTTTTTTTTTAAAACGTCATAAATCGTATAACGCAATTTACCTTACATTCAATCAACTGAAATATAAAATTTAAAAAAAAAACATTTATTTTTAAGCCGAGAATTCCTACAGGTTTGTACGGAACCCTCGGTGAGCGAGTCCGACTCGCACTTGGCCGGTTTTTTTAAATTTGGAGCTTTAAACAAATCATTAATTCCCGAAAGTTATTTGACTGAAAGTTTGCGGGTGATTATGGAAGTTCCTTAAATCGACAACTACATTGTTATGTGTCCGTATGGCCGCTCTGCATCCCATCTTCGACTTCACATAGACGAAGTAGCCCCTCTGTCCCCTACTGTTGCTGTGCCGGTTGAAGCGGAACCCATCGTACAGAATCACTGGTTGACCATTCTTCGTAAGCGAGAAAATGAAGTCTGAAAAGAAGTGTGATGAGAAAGTCAGTAGTTGAGAAATACCTTGTGTGGAGGGGAAAATCTTCGTTTCGAGCAAATTTTTTTATCTCAAACAAACGCTGAAATTAATTAATTAAAATTTATCTCATACAGAACAATACGTAACGTGCTAGATGAAATATATATATATATAGATAGTGAGAGAAAGATGGAAATATACGCGCGAGTGAGTGAATTGTTAAGAGCCTGCACATAACGACACCACTCGCATATCAGAGTTGAACCCGTTTCCATCATTGATAGATATCAAACACATCCATAGCAACGTAACATACCATATCTCTGGTGGAAGAGAAACCTTACTCCCCTTTAAAATTAATCATTTGGTATGTCATTTGCCTCAAAGGATACCGACACAATAGCAACCTCATATTGTTTGTATACTCAAAAATATAAATAAACTCCTATTTACGTTAAAACATGACATGTAAAACTCAACAAAAAACCAAAACCGAACCATAACTGTTCACTTTTACACGTTCGTTCTATTTACAAATGGCGCCAACAACTTGACAGTCTTGCCAACATGGCCGTTGGCCATCATTTAATATGTCATTATGTACGTATGTCCCGTACAGGAAAATAAAAAGTAAACAAAGAATCGTTGAATTTCGTAATAAGAATTCATTTATTATAACAGGAATTTCTACAGTGAAACATAATTATGTCATCAATATATTTAAATACCTATATACCTCACATAGACTCATTAGACTAAGAAATATGCACATTGAATACATTACCTACATTCAAAAAAACATTATTATTGTACTACACCTCACAAATATTGTCTAAATTATACAACTATATGTATATTATTAACGCTGGTAAGTACCGAATAGTACCTACACTACCTTTTTTTTTTCAGGATGGGAAATCATCAAATGACTTCTCCCGCTCTGGGCGGAGCGGGAGGGCGTGTTAGACTTTTACTGACTAAAACTCACCCGTGTTCCATCAGTTGCCCATGTGCCAGGGTCACGGTATCTCTTTCGAACAATCACGCGACCCCGGCAGGCATCGGTCCTAGTAGACCCCTACACTGCTGCTGACATCTCTTTGAGGCGCGCGTGGAACACTACGCGCCGTTGACCCGAGCTTGGTCCTTATCGGACAGCGAGCTACCCATTGCTCACCACCCGCAAGCTCGCGCCTACGATGGCCGGGAGTCCGTTATCGACTCCCGACGCCCGGGGCGTCTCCTCCTGCGGCGGCTAGGGACGTGAGGGCGCAGAGACTGCCACTCCCTCACGCGCCCCGCCTCCGGCCGGACGCGAGAGATCGCCGCCGCCGATCGCCTCTACGAGGACACGGCGGTGCTCCGCCCAGGCAGGGCACACCTCCACCGTATGCTCCACCGTGTCCTCCAGACGATCCTTGCAATGGAAACACCCGGACGTATCCTCCCGTTTTATCCTGAACAGGAACCCACCGAAGCACCCATGCCCGGTGAGAACCTGCGTCAGGAAGGTGAGGACGCCGTGACGCCTCTCTATCCACTCCGCAAAGAGGGGACTTACCGCCGCAATTGTGGCGTGCCCAGCACTGGGTTGCGACAATCGTACCTACACTACCTAACCCCACAATTTACTAAAAATGAAAAAAAAGCAACTTTATCTATACTTATATTATAAAGGTGAAGAGTTTGTTTTATAATAACACTAGCTTTTGCCAGCGATATTCGCTGGCATGAGCGTCAGATTTTATCCTATGGAATCGTTTTACTGGGATAAATATCATATGTGTTAATCCAGGTTATAACCTATATATATATGTGCTAAATATTATCCGATTCCGTTCAGCCGTTATGACGTGATTGTGTCATAAACATCCAAACATACAAACTATCACATTTATTTGTAATATAAGTAGGATAGTAGGATTATTATTACAGTTACATGTTATCGGCAAAATTATGGCCTTATTCAAACTCATTCCTCGCATGATTATGTGTACCGAGTTCCTTAATGATCTGATGTTTAATAAGAACAAGAGTGGCCTTGCATCCAGTGTTCTTCTTGCTACATTTCCACCACGTCTTCTCATTGTAAGTAATCTGTCTGCTGAATCGATGTCCAGCGTATACTGCAATGGGCCGGCCTTGCCTGGACGTTTCAAATTGTACTTCTCCTGTAAAATCATATACATATTATGAATATTAATGTATTTTGCATCTATATCAACCATAGATTTCCAAACTGAAGTTATCTAGAACGTATAGGTAAGCATAATCACTATAATCAGCCTTTTATGTTCCCACTACTGGGACACAAGCCTCCTCTCTGGTGGTTCTCTCACGATGTTTTCCGTCACGGTTTTGGGAGCAGTGGTGGCGAAATAATTTAAATTAAGTAAAGTGCCTGTAACCGCAAATAATATGCAATTGGTTCATTAATATTATTGTATTTTAAAATACTAGTGGTCGCCCAGTGGTCGAAATTCGATTATAATAAAAAAAAATAGCTTTCTGCCCTCCTTCTCGATATAAACTTTAACGGTGCCAAATTTCATTATTCTCCGTCTGGGTAATTTTCTTAAAAAGGGGTACAAAGTTGATGATTCACGTGTTAATTTATAGATTATTTTTAAGAATCAAATATCAAATAATATTTTATTATCTGGATGACCGAGCTTTGCTCGGTATTTTTTGGTAAATTGTGTTTAAAATAATAAGTTTATATTCAAGTTGATTATCGATAAAGTTGATCATTGAAAACACGAATAAAACGACATTTTATAAAAATGAATCTTAGCTAGATCGATTTATCGCCCCCAAAACCCCCTGTATACAAATTTTCATGGAAATCGTTGGAGCCATTTCCGAGATTCAGATTATATATATACATACAAGAATTGCTCGTTTAAAGGTATAAGATTATTGTCATTTGACAATAATAAACGTAAAACTGTGACCAATAAAATATAAGGCATTTAACAAAATAAGGCACTCTTATCCTTAACATAATTGTAAATATAATTTAATGATTAACTTTAATAGATTGCGGTTTTCCATAAAGCGTGATGATCCTGGTCCTGCAGCCTTTATTCCATTTAATGCATCTCCATACTTTTCTGACGTCTGATTTTGTGTCCTTTTAACTGTATCGATTGCGTTTGTAGTATATCATTTTATTACCTCTCGTTGATAGAATGATTTTGATTGATGAAGAGCGGCTCTGGAAATAACGGGTAAGTAATAGATGATATAACAACAAAATCTCTAATATTAACAACACATAACAACGGAACCTATAATTTTATTTAATATAGCGGTTAGTTAATGTAATGAACGATTGATATCATTTTAAAATAACTAATTTTTATAAGCATAACAAACATTAAATATAACATCATTTGACATATCACTCAAAACATATACAACTTATTTGTTCTAATATGAATAGTAACCTAAGTAGATATTAAATATAACTAGTAACTGATTACTACCTGCACTAAGATAGGTCGACGGCGCCCCGCTTCGTGGGGCTCCTATTTCTGGGTGGTTTAAAAAAAATAACCATGAATGTTAAGGCGGGAGCTCCGCTTCGCTCCCGCCTTAGCCTTCTAACCTAACCTATTCGAGTCGGGGTGTTAACCATAATGACGTTTTTTATACGTGTTAAACGTTAGACCTAATGATTTTCGATTAAATAAACAATATACGTATTAAACGTTAGAACAAATGATTTTCGATTACATAAATGTTATATCAAACAACGTTATAATAATTAAGTTTTAGAATAAATAAATGTTATATGGAAAGAAATTATATCAACAGTTGGTATATCTCACGTTGATTATATCTTATGAACGATAATAAAATGAAATTAGACCAAATGAGTTTATACGTTATGAGACGCACCCGGAAATAAGAGAAGAAAAATAAAACATATCTACCTACGATTTCATTTACTACAAAAGATGCTATTGCTCCACCACCCTTGGTCGACTGGTACTGAATTGCATAAGGACCTAAAAACACGTACCAAAACCACATCAGAACAACAACATGTGGGCGGTCGCTAACTTGTATTATGCTATAAATAGTTTATTCACAAGCTCAAAACATTTATTTCAATTACAGTACAGGCACTTTTAATCTGTCACAGAGTTGGTCAGTCAGAAAGTTGAAATAGTAGCACATTACAAAACGTAGATCTCTGTTTGAGTGTTCTTGAAGCTTTTCGCCCGGTCTTATACCGGGCGAAAAACTTCAAGAACACTCTTTTAAATCTTGATATTACAAAAACACGGAGATCGTTTGGCCGTCAAAATCAACCTTGTGGGCAATACCGACCACATCAAAGACACGTCGCAGCCACTACGCAACCATCGGCGGAACGGTACACTAGGGGCCGGCCACATCGCAAACACAATACCACGTCGACCCTTTGATTTGATTTTGTAGTTACCAGAACTCAACTTCAAGAAGCTGCAACGGTACTATGAAACTCAACTCAAAGCATTTATTTCAAATAAACCAATTACAGGCACTTTCTGACTGTCAAGGGGTCGTTCGGTCAGACAGATGAAGTGTAATGATCACTATGGAGAAGATCGGGCAATGAACTCCACGGATACTGCTCACACGTAAACTCTGACTTCCCATATTTTGGCGCTGCTATGTGGTGTGGTTGTGGTACGTGTAATCGGACCCTAAAGTCTAAAAAATAAAATGACAACAGAAACAAAAAATATTGTTCTTATTTGTTTTATTCAGGGAAACTATTAATGTACCGATTAGGATAGAATTGATTAATTAAATAAATGAGGATACACTATTCACTTCGGTTACTTGTAACAAGTATGTTTTCCCATGACTTTGATGATCATTTCTTCGAGCGTGACGATGGAGGCCCTGCAGCCGTGGGACCATTGAGTGCACCGCCATCTTTCTTTCAGAGAGCCAGGCCTGCCCTTGTTGAGACCAAACTTTTTGTTTCGGTACAGGAGCATTCGGTATCCTCGCGCTGACGTTATAAACTGACCATGATCTAAAACAGATTGAGTTTGTGACTAAGGCGACAAGTAGACGATGAACAATTTGTCAGCGACGATAGAATGTATCGAAATCCCAGCAATCCATTTGCCCTTCGCGTACATTATTGCATAAATCCATACTATACGATTAATGGCCATAGGCTTTTACCTTATTTTAGTGGAACTTTACTGGCGAAATGTGGCTATACTATAGGTACACCTCTGTCAAATTCTTCGGAGAAACAAGTTGTGATGTTATGTTGTACTGAGGAATAGATCTCAAAATAAAACAAAGAATAAAAATGTAATATTTATGTCCTACAATTTTTTCAGAAAACTGTTACAACGAGTAAGGGTTCGAACATCTAATCACAAAATTTCCTCTAATACTTTTCCTATAATACAAACACAATACAATTTTAAATGCAACTATTTTCTTTAGTATTTTCAAAAAGAAAAACTAACGGTGCAGACTAGGTACCGAGCATTTGTTGTACAGATACCTCCACATCAAGGTACCCGAAACTGTCAAATTCTTTCAATCAAACTTGAATCTAATGCTTTAGCGATAAAGTTGAAAATCTATTAAAGAAATTGTCTAAAATCTATTAAAATCTATTAATTGCCAAGCGGCTAGTCGACTCTTCACGTGACCAGAGGGCTGGTCTATTTTTTGGTCAAAGGATCAGCATTGCCATACAACGTGGCAATGCTGCCAGCCTTTTGGGCACGTTTCCTGTTGACAACGATGCAGACGAATATTTTGATGCTTTATGATCATTTATTTTTATATTGTATATACATGTACATATTTTTTACTTAGATTTTAAATTATGTATATATTGTAAGATAGTAGAAATTGGCAAATAAAGAAAATAACTTGAAAAAAAAAAAATAAAGAAATTTGACAGATTGTAGTAGCTCGATGTGCTGGCGTCTGTACAGTCAACAGCACATCGATAGTAGCAACTGACACTGTCAGCGCCTTTATGTCGTACTGTAAAGATAATTTTCGTAATGAAAAGTTTTCGTTTCGCAAGGCGCCGCTGTTACCACTCGGCCACGACTGCCCAAAAAATTGAGCGACTGAGTCGTATTACATAGTGAATAATCAATAATTGTAGATTTGCAAAAAAAACTTTGGAAACTAAAGTTAGTTTTTGCCGTTTAGTTTTTTTTCAGACGTCGAATTGAGAACCTCCTCCTTTTTAAATCAGTTAATAACGGAAACTGCTACGATCTGTACAGCTCCATCTCTCTTTCACTATCAGATCAATCATATACTTTCACTATGATATCAAAGTGATTAGGGTAATTCTTAGAAGCAACAAAGTTGGTTCCCATAGTGATGACCATTGCCTTACATCCGTTTCCTTTCGTGCAGGTCCATCGCGCTCTTGGACCTTTACAGCGATGGTATTTATTGAAACGGTGATGACCAAGGATCAACACTGGTTTCCCAAATCGCGACGTTGAGAAAATAAGTCCTGAAAAAAAAAACAATCAGTATTTACTTACCTTTCTTTGTCTCACTTCGACATCAAAATCGAGTCTGTTCGAACTTAAACATTTTTGAACCTACTTGACAAGCTAACACCACCCCGTCCTGTATAATGAGCACATCATTATAAACTTGCAGGGACATCGACGAAATTCAAACCATGAATTAAACACATAATTGCGCCTAGCATAGAAATTTTTCTTCAGTTTTTTCTTTTAAATTAGCTCTGGCATACTTTTTGGCGGCGTAGGTTTGTTACTTTTCTATGAAACAGCTGTTTTTTTTTTAAATAACAGACTATCCGTTTTACTATGGGGGCTCTTGAATCATGTGCTGAATTAATATTAGCTTTTGGCAGCGGCAATGTGGTCGGAATACTTTTCAACGAGACCTACTACCGCAGTAAAAAATATTAGGTGTCCCCGGTTAAAAAACAACCCAGGTTATGGTTTACCGTAGTGCCAATTTTCATCAAAATCTGAAAAAAGAGAGACACGTATTTCAAATTTAGGACCTACGGAATATATTAGCAACGCTTCGGGAATGGCAAATACTTGTCAAATAAAATTTCCAAATCTCTTAAGAAATTACTTTATTTTTATTTTCATTCATCGAGTAAATATCGTCGACCGCACGTCCGGTCAGTTTATATTGGTTTTGTTACTAGTGACGTGCGGTCGACTGTACAAACTTTTACTACTAATAATTTTCATACACAGGTGTTATTTCATATTACACATATTTATTAGCTTTTATTTCATACTTTACAAAAATCTTACTGCTATCCAACCAGGTTTATTAGTGTTGACTACAAGTTATGAAGTCATCTTTAATAAAATACTAGCTTCTGCCCGCGACTTCGTCCGCGTCAAATTTTTACTCCCCTGACCCTTTCCGTCGCATCGAACTGCCTGCCAGTTTTAGACCATTTTTCGTTGCTGGTCCGCTCGCTGTGATCGTAGCGTGATATTATATAGCCTATAGCTTCTTCAATAAATAGGCTACCCAACACAATTTTTTTTCAATGCGAACCAGTAGCTCCTGAGCTTAGCGCATTCAATCAAACAAACAAACAAACTCTTCAGCTTTATAATATTAAGTATAGATAAAATGAATTTCAACTGCACCGAGACGAACACGGGCCTGCCACATACCACCTAGCACCCTAATACCGTAACACACTATCAATTATAATCTGAAACATTTTGAAGGCCATTGCTTCAAATGCTTGAAAAATGTATGTGCTCAACAACATAAATGATGCATAAACATTGTTGAACTACCAAAATGACAGTAATTCCTGCTGTTACTTGTTAGTGTGTAACGCAATTACGCGACATGTGTATAATCTTAGACTATACATTTTAAATTAAAGTCACTTTTCCTGTCTGTGTGACCAGCTTGTTCTTCTAATCCACGCAACGGATTTGGACGTAGTTAACACCATAATTCAGAGAATTCATTCCAGATGGTTTTTTTGTGTATTACATTTAATATTAAAATAATATGGAATAAATAAATCTCGATGTTTTGTCAATAAACAGAAAACGTACGCAGCAGGGGCCGGTCGTTGGTTTTATATAATTCAATGTATGTGGTTATTCTTAACTGCAATGATGATATCATCAATGGTGACTAGTGACGCAGGACAGCCGCCAGACCTCGCCTTAACACAATACCATCGGTCTCTAGAGCCATTAGTATAAGGGTGTTTATTGTATCTATGTCGTCCAATAGTAATTACTGGTTTCCCGAACCTTGAAATGCACAAACACCGGTTCTGAAAACAGAAATGAAATGAAAAACTATTGCACAATAAGGCACAGGTACTAGGAAGCACGATATTTTGATTTGGAGATTTTGAAATTATTTAATATCAACTAAAAATATAAAATGAAAATTTTCGAAAATAACGTAAAAGTAAAACTCATTTATTATATCATCTCTGACAATTTCGCTTCTTACAAAACTAGATAAAACACAAGTTATTATTCAAAATTGGTAACAGGAGTGTATAAAATAAATCGCATTTTTTTTTTAAATATAATCATTATTGAGAAATTGTTGTAACACTTGAGATTAGTGTTCTCTGTCACTCCTAAGGTTGGCTGAAATAAAATTAATAAGATTTATTCATCTCAGACAAACATCTAAAAAAGTGCAACCAAACTAAGTAGGTTTATCTAATATTTTGGCA
Organism: Aporophyla lueneburgensis; assembly: GCA_932294355.1. Taxonomy (NCBI): domain Eukaryota; kingdom Metazoa; phylum Arthropoda; class Insecta; order Lepidoptera; family Noctuidae; genus Aporophyla; species Aporophyla lueneburgensis. The sequence goes on from OW028742.1 coordinate 8,725,558, forward strand.
GGTTGTAAACTTGATTTTCATGCTGATGTTTATTATATAATTTCACGATGACATCCCCGACGGTGCTGAGGTTTGCTCTGCACCCGTAACTGCTTCTCACGCATTTCCACCTTGCCCTGACTCCTTTGCAGCGACTCTGTTTGTTAAATCTATACTCTCCTAGCAATATTACTGGTCGCCCTGTCCTGGACGTGGTAAACACAGGAGCTGAAAACATATTTTTAATTTTAAAATAATTTCTAATACTAAGAAAATTATCAATTTATATTGGTGATTCTAATCCTGATTTTCATGAAATAAGTTGTTTCAATAAAATAACTGAAAGACTATTATATAAAAAAAAACATAAAAAATAATGTGGCAGCCTACTTGTTGCAGTCATTTAATGTTTCAAATAATAATTAAAAAAAAACATAAGAATAACTAAATGTATTGGTGAATTACTCGGAAAATAAATTGACATGAAATTAAAAAGGTTAACTTTTATAAAATTTCAGATTAAGTAGTAGGTTTAAATATATAGAATATAACTACTAAATAATGTCACAATTTTTTTTGGTCCCACGCCACGTCTCACAAGAAGACGAACAATTTATTTTACTGTCTCCTCTTAGCTAAGCTGCAGAGTGATTATTTTAATCTTTTGTGTTTTTTTTTTTGTTGGCATCTCGTAGTTAATCCTGAAAAGATTGTTACTATGTAAACGGATGGTAGCCCGGCGAGTTCTAAAAAGTTACCTTTTTAGGCCTCCAGCCGGGGTTTATTATACTTAAACAACTAAAGCGAAAGCTCTAAGGGTTACCCCGAGAGGGGTACGAACCTCGGCTTAGGCAATCACTGGTGGGGGGGGGGGATAGCAAGGGACTGGCTGGATCTGGGTTAAATTATTTATGGACTAATTTAAAGCTAACGGCGCAGCATCGCGGGCTGGCTCTTGCACGGGTCGGGAGGGACTATTAAGTCGGGGTCGCGACGACGGACCTCGGCGGCGAGGTCGGTACGGTTTGTGTCTGTGTGGTTTGCTAACTGTACTGGTCTCTTTTCGGACTTTACTGATACAGGAGGGGGTGTAAGTAGCTGCCGCGACGACCAGAGTTGCGGTGGGCTACGGCCCTATCGAAGAAACGCTTCGAAGCGCGTTTCATGAATTGATGGATAGTCGGGAGTTTCATATCTAAGTGGAGATTGATATTCCGAACAAACCAAGGCGCGCCTGTGGCTTGACGGAGAAAACGGTTCTGGAGGGTCTGCATCCTATGGATGAAATGGGGCTTAGCATGTGCAAAGACTGGGCTTGCATATGTCATGATGGGCCTGATACAAGCGGTGTAAAAACGCTTCTTACACTGAAGAGACATTTTACTCCGCTTGTTCAGGACGCAATGGAGCCTACCGAGAGCGAAAGCGGCCCGCGAGCGGGCCTGCTTTATGTGCTCAGAAAAGGTGAGGTGTTCGTCGAGGAAGACACCTAGATATTTGGCTTGCTTCGCCCAAGGGATCTGCTTGCCGAACATTGAGATGGGTCGGGGAGGGGCGTGATTGCGTCGCGGTCGGGTGTAAAAGATCGCCTGACTTTTGTCGGGATTAACTTCGATTCGCCACTTCCTGAACCATTCGCCGAGCTCGTCGACTGCGGTTTGGAGGTAGCGAACCAGCGCTTTGTCACTTAATCCCGAGAAGAAGATGGCAGTGTCATTTGCGAACAGAGCTAACCTTGCCTTCTTACTTCTGGGGATATCGCTAGTGAACAGCGTGGAAATGAGGAGGGCTAGTACAGAGCCTTGAGGGACTCCTGCACGGATCGGGTGAGGGGAGGAAAGTGCCCCTTCGATGCGGTAGCGAAAGGTGCGGTTCGCAAGAAAGTCTCGTAAGATGAGCACGAGACGGTCTGGCACTCCGAGTTGGTACAGTTTTTATAATAAGCCGTTGTGCCAGACTTTGTCGAACGCTTTCGCTATGTTGAAGTATACAGCGCCCGTGAACATATCACGCTGAAAACCAGCATTGATATGCTCAACGATACGGTGTACCTGGTGGACACACGAGTGTTGGGTTCGAAAACCAAACTGCTCGTTGGGGATAAGGCCCTTGGTCTCGGCATAATCCCTGAGTCGCTTATAAATAAGTCTCTCATAGATTTTGCCGAGGACTTTGAGCAAACTGATGGGGCGATAGCTCGTGGGCACGGTTTTGGGCTTACCGGGCTTAGGGATGCCAATGACGGTGGCTTCCTTCCACGCTTGGGGGAAAATATTATTACTCAGAGCACCATTGAAGATGGTAGTCATGAGCATAATCAGGTAAGCGGGGAACAGCTTGATGACTCTGTTGGTGATGCCGTCTGATCCGGGGGCTTTGCGAGGTTTCAGACCCTTGATGATCTCGTGCACCTCGTCAGGAGTGACGGGGGGCAGGGGATCATCAGGGTCTTCAACGGGCGGGAGTGAGGCTTTGCGTTCGACTTCAACGTTTACCTTATCGACAAACGCTTGGTCTACTGGCTGCGAACTGGGCGTGCATGGGGCTTTGAGGCTATCGGCTAGGCATTCAGCCCTGTCGATATCCTCGAACGCAATGGTCGCGTCGGGGCGGGTCAGGGGGGGCATAGTGGAAATCTCATAGGATTTAAGTTTCCTCTGAAGTTCCCAGAATGCGAGATGAGTCAGCTCTAGTTCACCCAACATCTTGTCCCAGTTAGCGTCACGCAGCTCAGTCACACGTGTCCTTACAGCACGCTGTAAGTAACGCATGTGAGCTTTGTTAGCGTCACAGGGAAAGTTGCTGTAGGCACGAACGGCCGCGTTCTTTTCTGTCAGCAGATCACGCACATCATCGGGGAGCGTCAATTTACGGTCATTCGTATCTGGAACCTCCCGTGAACTTTCGTTCACGATCGATTGTACGTGCTCCGTGAGAGAGTTGATCGCGGCCGTTGTGTCGGCGACAGAATCGAACTGATCAGGGATAGAGTCTAAGTGATGTGACGTGTTAGATTGCAAGCGTTCACTTACTTTCTTCCAGTCAGTGATCACTTTAGTGGCGGGGAGTTGAGAGGGGTCGCGGGTATCTAAACGGGGGACCGGGTTCATGACTACTGGTCGATTATCAGAGTCGAGTTCGTGAATAGCATCTATAGAATCCAACCTTAAGTTGATATTCTTTAGAAGTGCTATATCAAGTACGTCGGCTAACTGATCGGGATCGAAGGGGAAGTGAGCGGGAGTCGTCAGAGGTTGAAAATTTGCCTACCTCTAATCGAGGTCCTGGTGCTATTCCAGGCAGGATGTTTGGCGTTGAGATCGCCCGAACCGAAAGGTCAGGCTCCCCTTGATCGAACGCAGCAAGGGGAGCCAGACCTTTCCTCTGAACTGGTCCTGCTATAGGGGCAGTGGGGGGCGATTATTTTAATCACATAAATACAACATTTTATACTATTACAAATAAATAAAGATGAAGTGACTGTCTCTAATGTCAAAATAACAACTTTTAATAAATGCATATGAAAATATGGATGCTGTTTGTAACAATTTGTGTCTGTCTTTCTGCTTTTTGTTCCGGCTAGCTAGCTGGCTAGCGGCTGGAAGAAATTTGAAGGGGCTTTCACTGGCAGACAGCTCATTTTACAAGGAGTAACATAATATATTCTTTTTCTGCCAGGATCGCGGAACTGTTCGAAAGAGTTACCGTGGACTTGACCTAAGTAACTGAAGCAACACGGGTGGGTTTTAGTTAGTAAAAGTCCGACACCCTCTTCCGCTGTAACCACAGCGGGAAAAGTCATTTGTTGATTTACCAACCACAAAAAAGGCTGCTTTTTGCAGACTATGTAGCGCTTTCCCCTCAAATAATTTTCGACGTTCAAGAAGGCGAAGTCACGAGTAGCAGCTAGTATTAATTAAAAAGGCATCTATTGGTCCAGTCTTAAAACTTGGCACAGCTCCAAGGTATACGCACGACACGATGAGCTTGTCTAGCCGGTACAGCTTGTCGTGTCGTGTCGAACTTTAAGGTAAACTGTTACTGTAAGGTGAAATGGTTAAAACGTTATACCTCAAGGTAAACCGCAAGATACCAAAGATGAAACGTTTACTGTTAAGTATGTAGATGTTTTTCATTTGTTATCTTGATTTTTTCGGTCGGCAATGAACAACCGTAGTGTCAAGAATGATTGTGTGTATTTCTGGATCTAATGACGATGTCGTCCACGGTATAGAGGGATGCTTTACACTCTTTTGTACATTTGACGCATTTCCAAGATGCTGAAGGTCCTCTGCATTTACTGTACTTGTTAAACCTATGCTGACCAATTTGTATGACAGGTCTGCCTTTCCTCGATGTTGAGTAAACATATCCTGTAACAATGCAAGCTGTATCTACGTAAACATAGAATAACAAAAAACCAATTTAATTTGAGATGTTATCGCATTTTAAAACATAACAGTCATAAATAAAAAGTAACAAAACTAAACTCTTCCACCAATAATTTATTTAAAACAAAAATATTGAATAACTTTTATCAACAAATTATAAGCTAAATGAATATTTTTCATATTATTTATGTATTCCAGGAAATAAAAGTTAGTTTATCATCATAATTTCAGCTGAAAGAAAAATTAGGTACTAAGGGAAAATTACTCTAATAAGGGAGTACTAGTGCAATACCTCAACACGGCCTCTTACAATTTCCATTATCTATACATGATTAATATATGAAGCAGAACTTGGGGTACCAAGTTGGGTACCCCAAGTTCCCTTTTTTTTTTTTCATGATGGGAAATCATCAAATGACTTCTCCCGCTCTGGGCGGAGCGGGAGGGCGTGTCAGACTTTTACTGACTAAAACCCACCCGTGTTCCATCAGTTGCGCATGTGCCAGGGTCACAGTATCTCTTTCGAACAATCACGCGACCCCGGCTGGCATCGGTCCTAGTAGACCCCTACACTGCTGCTGACATCTCTTTGAGGCGCACGTGGAACACTACGCGCCGTCGACCCGAGCTTGGTCTTTACCGGGCGGCGAGCTACCCATTGCTCGCCACCCGCAAGCTCGCGCCTACGGTGGCCGGGAGTCCGCTATTAACTCCCGACGCCCGGGGCGTCTCCTCCTGCGGCGGCTAGGGATGTGAGGGCGCAGAGACTGCCACTCCCTCACGCGCCCCGCCTCCTCCTTCGCGAGCATTACTGCTTCGCAGAAGGAGGTGACGGCTTCCCATTCCCTCTCGCCCCGTACCATGGCTCGCACCAGGGCCGGACGCGAGAGGTCGCCGCCGCCGATCGCCTCCACGAGGACACGGCGGTGCTCCGCCCAGGCAGGGCACACCTCCACCGTATGCTCCACCGTGTCCTCCAGACGATCCTCGCAATGGAAACACCCGGACGTATCCTCCCGCTTTATCCTGAACAGGAACCCACCGAAGCACCCATGCCCGGTGACAACCTGCGTCAGGCGGAAGGTGAGGACGCCGTGACGCCTCTCTATCCACTCCTCAAAGAGGGGACTTACCGCCGCAATTGTGGCGTGCCCAAACACATTTTGTCATTCAAAGGCAAAGCATTTATTTCAAATAAGAACACCTTTAGATAGAATTGATTGTAATCATCCATTTCAAAATGTAGTTTTATATGGATAAGAATGGGCAAGAAACTCCACCGTTACTGTTTTAAAAACCTTTTACAATGTTATAAGTATATTATAGTAAAATAAAACTAACATAGTGGTCAGCAATGCACGGTACATTGCTGTCTACTCATAACACGTCCGTATTCGATGCTGGCCCTGAGCAAATAGACAGAGTGCAACCCCGTGTTCTCAACCTTCATCTCAGAACGTCATTCTTTTACAACAGTATTATAAATAAAATGTCCCATTGATCGGCTAAGACATCGTTACAATTTATAATATTAGTTCAAAATCTAACAGTACAGTGTGTTCTAAACTATTTGATGTGCCATCTGCAATGATTACTGTTCTCCCTTGTGTTCTATGTGCGATGTAATGTATTGGCATTAAGGGGTTGTGATATTTCTACCAGACAGTTTTTAATGATTATGTTCGGTCATGGACTTGACAATTTCGTTGTTGACAGTAGTGATTCATGCTCGACACTTGGTTCGGCTATTTTTACTACAAATCCAGGTGATCTTCGGCCACTTGCTGCCAGCCCATTTGTTGAACCGATGCGATCCTACTAGAAGGCACGGACCGCCCGTTTGATTTTTCGTAAACCTTATTTCTGTAAATTAAGAATTAAGTTATATACTACAAAATCATGTACACAGTTTTGGGACATATTATAAAATTCTATAAGTGGTTATAATAGAACAAAATTTTCCTAACGGGCAGTTCTGTAAAAATACATGCGTCCTTTGATATAACCATTTATTTTATTGGTATTAAACAAAAAATTATGAACGCTATCACAATGTTTATTTGATTAATACATTTTAACGTTCAAGCGCTACTTAATACCAAATATTTGTTTATGAAAATGTTGTTAATTTATGGAGACTAGTTGTTAATGTGTATGTTTAGTCATGGACTTGACAATTTCGTTGTTGATAGTGGTGATTCTTGCTCGGCACTTGTCCGGTATACTTCTAACGCAAACCCAGGCAACCTTTGGACCCTTACTGCCAGTCCATTTGTAGAACCGATGCGGACCCATGATAAGACATGGACCACCCTTTTTAGATGTTGTGAACCGAATTTCTGTAAGAGAAGTATTAAAATTAAATATTGTAAATGTAAACAGCTTTAGGACATATTAATATCCTATATGTAGTAAGAATAGTGGTAGAAAAATATCCTAACAGGCAGTTCAGAAAAATTCGAAACTGCTATACAAAAAAGCATTTCTTTTATTGGCAGTAAATAAACATGAATGAAGGTTTATCACATTTTTAATTTTATAGATACATTCTATCATATAGTGTGGCAAGCGTTTCTTCTACTTCCTTCCATGTTGATGTTGATACCAAATATGAAAACGAAGTTTTCTTTATGGATTCTGATTCCTTCACCGTCCAGGTTTGAATGATTATGTTCGGCCATGGACTTGACAATGTGATTGTTAATTGTGGTGATCCTTACTCGGCACTTATAACGGCGACTTCTAACACACACCCAGTGGATCTTTGGCTCCTTGCTTCCAGTCCACCGGTAATACCGATGCATACCTAAGAGAAGGCACGGGCCGCCTGATAGTTTCCGTGAACCTTAATTCTGTAAATTATGAATTGAAATTGTGAGCTGCTGTAAACAAACTTAGGACATACTACTTTCCTTGATATGGAATTTATTTTACCGGTGGTAAATAAAATAAAATTAGAGGTTAATTTTATATTTATTTAAAAATATATATTACTGCTAAATGTCAAGCAGTACTTACAGCACTACTATACTCAAAACTAACATTTTCAATAAATATTTGGTACCTATTATAATTCCTCAAGCTAACAGTGTTTAATGATTATGTTCGGTCATGGACTTGACAATTTCTTTGTCGACAGTAGTGATTCTTGCTCGACACTTATTCCGACTATTTTTGCCACAAACCCAGGTGATCTTCGGCCCCTTGCTGCCAGTCCATTTGTTGAATCGATGGGGACCCATAACAAGGAGCGGATAACCTATTCGGTTTCATAATTATAGAATAATAAAATTAATATTTTGAGTCAGGTACACTACCTGACTGAAAATATTAATTAGAAAAAAAAGCTGTCACAAATATAAACGCCTATTTCTAGCTGCTGACTATAATATAAAATTAGTAACCAATAAATTAATATCAATTGTTGCTTTTCCTTGGGAAGCCAAAGCGCATTAGTAACTAACTTAATGGTCGTGCTCGGTGGTAAACTAGAAAATTTCGTAATTGAAAGTAGTAACATTTGCTCGACATTTTTCCCGAATGCTTTTAATACACACCCAGTGGATTTTCGGCTTATTGCCTCTAGACCATCGGAAAAACAGATGGACCTATGACAAGGTTCGAGCCACCCTTTGTAAATATCGTGAACCTTATTTCAGTAAATTAATTGAAATCATACATTGCGAGTGTACACAGCTTTACGACATATTAATTTCCTTTATTAGAATAGTAGAAGAAAACTTTTCTAACAAGCAGTATAGAACAATCCAAAGTTGCTAGTCAACGTATTATTTTATTAGCAGTAAATAAAATTCATTAAGGTTTATCACAACATTTATTGAATTAACAAAAATAAAATAGTTTTACGTCAACTGCGCCGAATATTTATTGGTAAAATCTGTATTTTAATAAGTTCTAATTACTAACAACATATATAAAAATATTGTTTAATGATTATGTTCGGTCATAGACCTGATAATTTCGTTGTTGATAGTGGTGATTCTTGCTCGGCACTTGTTTCGTCTTTTTTGACCACAAACCCAAATGATCTTCGGCCCCGATGCAGCCCATTGGTTGAACCGATAGGAACCCATAACAAGGAGCGGGAAACCCTTTTGAGACTTCGTCAAATACATTTCTGAAAGACAGTGTCTATTTTAGTTTATTTATTTATAAATTGCATGTTTTTACAGCAAATCGACATAATTTTGAATAAATTTTCATACTGAAAAATCTGTCATAAAAGTAAAAAAAAAAACCAATTACTTAAAAGTAGTTTACTTTAAAACAATACATTTTACAAAAAAAAAGTTAGTCACAAATATTACACGGGTATTCATATACATCCGGTGAGATTGAAAGCCGACCCCAACATAGTTGAGAAAAGGCTAGGTATATTGCTTGATTACAGAAATTTAGAAACGCGCGCAGCGCTTCTAAACTTTACTAATTAACTTTACAACCGAGATAAACTAAGTACAATACAGCGTTTATTCAGCTATTTTAAGCTTTGAAATACGCCAAATTAATTCGACGATAATTTCACATATTTTATCCGTTTTACAAAACAGTGTTCAATTGTGGTTATGTTCAGTCATGGCCTTAACAACCTGGTAGTCGATAGTGGTAACCTTTGCTCGACACTTGTTCGGAATGCTTTTAGCACAAACCCAGTGGATCTTGGGCTCCTTGCTACCAGCCCATTTGTTGAACCGATGGCCACCCATGATGAGTAACGGAAAACCTCGTTGCGATGTCGCGAACCTTATTTCTGAAATTCAGTGACGATTATTAATGACATGTTCATGTTCTATAATTGAATTGAAGAATTAGTGGTTCTTTAATTGAGACTTTAAAGGCTACGTCCGCACTGACAGGTGGCTGAGATCCTAGTGAGTCACCTGGAGAGTAACGCAGTAAAACGACAATCCCAAAGTTTTTGCAACCGGCCGCGGACGCACTGCGCGCGGCGCATTATTTCGAAACGTGTTTTAACTTAGGAACCTACGTTCCTTGCTTCTCAACTCGCATACGTCTAGCAAGTAACCAAGATATAAGGGTACAAACATAAAGAGACAGGTTTTCCGGTCCCAATATGTCGGTACGGGTCGGTACTGATATGTACCGGTCAAACCACATATAAAAACCGGCCAAGTGCGAGTCGGACTCACGCACCGAGGGTTCCGTACAAACCTGTAGGTATTCTCGGTTTAAAATTTTTTTTTTTTTTGAATTTTTTTATTTCAGTTGATTGAATGTAAGGTAAATTGTGGTTTACGATTTATGACGTTTAAAAAAAAAACTACTCACTCGATCTCGTTCAAACCAATTTTCGGTGGTAGTTTACATGGTAATGTACATCATATATTTTTTTTAGTTTTATCATTCTTTTATTTTAGAAGTTACGGGGGGGGGGGGGGGGCACACACTTTTCCACTTTGGAAGTGTCTCTCGCGCAAACTATTCAGTTTAGAAAAAAATGATAGTAGAAACCTCATTACCATTTTTGAAGACCGATTCATAGATACCTCACACGCATGGGTATGTTGAAAAAAAAAATTTTTGAGTTTCAGTTCTAAGTATGGGGAACCCCAAAATTTTTTGTTTTTTTCTATTTTAGTGTGAAAATCTTAATGCAGTTCACAGAATACATCTACTTACCAAGTTTCAACAGCATAGCTCTTATAGTTTCGGAAAAAAGTGGCTGTGACATACGGACGGACGGACAGACAGAAGACATGACGAATCTATAAGGGTTCCGTTGTTTGCCATTTGGCAACGGAACCCTAAAAACAGGTAAATCTGCACCCTAATTGCGAAACGCACAATTTATCAGAATCTGAATGGGACTGAAGATTATTTCTAAACCATGGCGTCATTTGTTCGAATAAATTGTGACTCAGCAACGTAGATAACGCAATGAATGTTGTTTAACTATGAATATTAAACCAATTCCTACCGATAAAAAGTTCCGCAATTACCCCTCTGTTCTTAGTGACATCATGTCTTCGAGCTCTGCAGGCGATGAGTTTTTTCCCTCGAAAGTGTTCATTATAAATGTAAAAAAAGGACAGTCGGTGTTTCTAATACTAACCGTAAAAGAAATAAATATGGATCGTATTATCAATTATCATATTTCTACAAGATATAAAGTTCGATAAATCCAAGTTCCATGATACTAGGATAGCACCAGAAACATTTAACTACTTGAGTAAAATAGAGCATCGATTAATTAAGAATTGTATAAAGAAAAATAAACAAATCTCCTTCCAATATTTATCAATCACGTTTCTGTTGCTGTGTAATTTATTTCTTTTGTCTCACAAATGTGGTTTAGCAAATACCAAAGCTATCAAAATATCACAATCCACATCCAGTTTTACAACGACAGAAGCGGACACACTACACTGGCAAATGCTAAAAACCTGTATGACACGGCAGCGATCGGTACCGATCCGCACAGACTCCCTGCACCGGTAACCTGTTTCTTTATGTTTGCACCCTAAGGCACTAATCTGTAGGTGCTAAGCAAGCCATCTGGCAGTGCGGCCTTAGGGTTTCTGTGAAGCTCTTCCGTAATCACAAAATTTAAAACACGTTATGCACTAAAATTGAAATAAAATTTCAATGAATATATTATTTTTATATCATAAATATACAGTCTACAGTACAAATACTGTCACAATCAAGTCAAACCTATAATTATTAATACTGTTTAAATAATAAGATCACATTTTGAATACTAGTAAACTAAACAAAAATAACACAAAGCTGCTTTCGTGTAAAAAAAAATTGCACAAAACACTATATCACTAGAAACGTAAGTCAAATATACCTAAGTATAGGAAAAAGTTTATAACACACAAGTTTTTCGTTCATTCCCACTAGTTCGATTCATTAGTTCGATCGTCGAACTAGTGAGATTTTTTTTCTCATTCGTTCGACCGTCGAACTAGTGAGAATTTTTTTCCTCATTTGTTCGATCGCCGAATTAATTAGATTTAAAAATAGTTCTACTACATTTAAATGTTTTACTAATTTCGTAATAAAATATAAAACGCTTGGTTCGTTAAAAATATATATTCGTGTACTTATATTTGTACATCTATAGTATATCTTTGATCAAATAAACCGTTTGAAAACTTATAAATTATAAGCTGGCTTCCTAACAAAGTAAATAATAGTAATAGTAAATAAACAATACATACAGATTACACAAATCATCGTCATATCACCCGGAAGTCGTCCACTGTACATTTCCTTAAATGCATCTATACCTACAGCACCTAGGTAGGTATGTGCATTAAAAACATTATAAACATTTAGCTAAACACCCCGTCAGAAGGAGTATGGTTATAGTTTTTATTTTCATTTTGAGGGTAGATGCTGTTTGAGCCTGTTTAACTATGCAAAATGATGGATGTTTATACTGGTTGTGCGCTGCAGTTGCAACGTTTTATTTGGTTGTGCCTGTTTATTTTACTGTTTATTTATTTAAAATTATATTTGATCATGTATATTTCACAAAGATGTACAAGTATGTTTCTATACGACACTAACAACAATTTTGACATGTCCCATTTGATTTTTGATTATTTATTATACATATTTAAACTAATTTTTGTTCTTTCTGGTTAAGCTTGTTGAGATAAGCAAGACAGAAAAATATTAGATTACATTTAATATTTAATTATTACATTATTTTTTGATAGGTGAGGAAGCCAGCTTATAATTTATAAGTTTTTCAACTGTTTATTCGATCAAAGATATGCTATAGATATACAAATATAAGTACACGAATATATATTTTTTAACGAACCAAGCGTTTTTTTTTATTATATTACGAAATTAGTAAAACATTTAAATGTAGTAGAACTATTTTTAAATATAATTAATTCGACGGTCGAAAACATGAGGAAAAAAGTTCTCACTAGTTCGACGGTCGAACAAATGAGAAAAAAATATCTACTAGTTCGACGATCGAACTAATGAATCGAACTAGTGGGAATGAACGAAGTTTTTGGCGACACACCAAACTATAAAGCAAGCGCACCAAAGATTTTTCTTAAACCACTTAATTAGAAATACTCTCAACTTACAACTTATCTAATAATATGTTAACAAATAAAAGCAAACTTGAATATGCACAAAAACGACTAAAAATCATCTTATAAATATTGAAACCAATAGAGAAACATAGGGAGTTGTTAAAATCGTGCCCAAGCAGTTCGACTATGATAATGTTCATTAGCAATTTTGAATATCTTGTTATCGATGGTGAAGATCCTGGCTTTGCAGCCCTGGGACACCTTGACACAAACCCAGCTTACTTTCGGACCCTTGCTAGTAATTCGCTTGTTGTAGCGAAACCCATCGTACTCAATGACGGGATTCCCAAACCTTGATTTCAAAAACAATATTCCTGAAAGTGAAACTGAAGTCATTGAAACAGATATTCAGAAAATGTGGCAAGAAAGGGAGTGAATACTGATATGGAAGAAAGAATAGAAAGGAAAACTGAATTTTTTTACATAATGCAATTGGGTCAATCAACTTTTATTTGTCCTGTAAGTCCTATGATTTGTCCCTGACCAATAATCACAGCTCTAAAGAAAATTAAATGATTTGTTGGCATATGTCGCATTTATCTTATTCTTAAGCAAATATACGAGTAAATTATTTTAAATAAATCACTATTAAACTGGAATTTTAATGGTTGTCCAGTGACAAAACATCTGATGTAGTGTGTTTTTGTTTGTCCCCCAGTAGCTTAGTACAATGAAACATTACTTTATCCAAAAAATACTATATATGGCAATTAATTACGCTTATACATAATTATTCATTACAATGTCTACCATGATACTAGCATATAGATTTTGGTTTGATTCATAATTTTAACGAGTTTTTTGCATGTTCATTTTGGTCCCTATTATATTTTATTATCCTGACTTTCACCGGACAACGGCAAAAAGTTCCGAAATCAAAACATATAAGTATGGCGTGATCAGTGCCTTGAGATCAAGTCGATCAATTTGGTGACAACACTCATCCAACCGCCTTTTTGATTTCATCTTTGCCGCGGCGTCAGTCGGCCGAGTGCGTTTTAAGAAAGTGCGTGGCTTTTTTGTGTGTCTACCGGACAACCAGCACAAAAACGTAAGTATTTGATATATCGTAGTAAATTGAAGTGAAATAATTATATTCTACTTAATCTATATTTTTCACTGCGCGTAAGACCTAATTCAAAATATCATTATTTATTATCAGGAAGCACATAAACTGATAAATGTCACTCGGACAACCAGTCGCTTGGACAACCAAAACCGTTGTCCGTGGGCCATTTTGGCTGTATATAGGATAATAATGATAGGATGAGCATAAAGCAATACTTTTTCTTTCAATAATTAGTCATCCAAGAGCCTCTTACAAGGGCTAGAGCATTTATTATTGTTTAATTTAAATTAGATTGATATTTTGACCAATTTCAACTTTGTATTTCTTGACGTGTGGAACACTGAGTCGAGGAACGATCTGATGATCTCTGGTGTCAGAGTTTTTAAACCACCTACTACTAGCAGTATGCTCTGTTATTATTTTTAGATAATGGGTCACAGAGAAATCGCCAAAAAGCTGTTAGGAATATAATTCTACTACTACTATTTTATTAAAATAAATCGTTCTGCTCAATGTGAATTCTTAAAATATAAATAATTATCTACAGAATAAATGTTAAAATTAAAAAAAAAAAAAAATTTTTTTCAATGATGTACACTTAAAAGTTGATTGACCCAATTACACGCTTCAAAGGATAGAAAGATATAGTATGAAACATAACATTTAATGCAAAGTAAAGTTTGAAAAATATAATAATTTAATTCTAAAAACCGCACTTCCAACATTGAATAAAACAATTATTGTGTTCGTGTAATATTTTGTGAACCACGTTGTTTATCAGAACTGTTGTAGTTTTACACCCTTGATTTTCTTTAATGCATATCCACCTGGACATGGGAGGCCTACTGGAGCTATGTCTTCTGAATCTGTAGCCCTGGTGGCACAGCACTTTACCTCCAAACCGTGACGTCCCAAAATAAGGACCTACATGAGGAAAAGCAAGAATATTGGATAAATACTGTTTTCATTAAACGTTGAATATATTATGTTTTCTTAGTATCTATTAGATATAGATACGATTGAAGACGTAGATTAATCCTCTTTAAAAAAATGTGGAATTTCACAGCACATATGCAACCTGCATATGTGCTGTGAAATCTTTATTATTATTTTATGATGAAAGTCACAACAAGAATAAAACTACCTGAGTCACAGTCATAGACATTTTATTGTCTAACATAAAACAATCCAAACTTAAGAACAACGAAATAAGAAAGCAAAATAAAAGTAGACATATGTAAGTAGTAGATAACCTAACACACAGAGACCGTAGCAAAATCGAAAGCTAAAAAAAGTTTGCCAAAACGTAAGATGAAAGAATTGAAGTTAAAAAATTTACTGTGATTATGTTCGTATAAGATTCTAATAATTTCGTTTTCGATTACTACAAGGGTTTTCTTACATCCTGCCCATAACTTCGAGAAAAACCATCGGGTCTTAGAAAGTTTACTAGAACTGTGCTTCCTATAATTACGTCCTGCATACAATATTTGCAATTAATACAAACGTTCTAAATAAAATATTATTAATTGCTGTTCGTTTCAGTTTCACAAATATGCCAAGAAAATAATCCTTGATAAATGTTAATATATGAAGCGAGCGTTGTTTGAGGAATGATAAGAAAAAGAGAGAGAGCAATTGATAGCGTGACAGTTGACAAGCAGGGAAGAAGAATACATGCTGCGCTGTAAGTAAAGTGTAAGCTACCCTCAAGTAAAGTAACATGAAACAAAGGCAGGAAATGATGATGACTGTCATTGAAAATTACTATTGCTTAAATTGTATCAATTCTTTGGTGAGCTCAGTGTAAACAATTCAGCTTCATGGACAAACGTTTAGTATTCTATGAAATTCATCTAATATCGTACTGAATTAGACAAACAATATTGCGCACAAACAAGGTCTTATTACTCAGCTTGAAAGCCACTAAGTTTAAACTATCAACTAAGTATGGTTATGTTCGTGTAAAATACGCATAATTTCATTCTCGAAAACTACAAGGGTCTTCTTACATCCTCCCCTACTTTTCGAGCAAACCCATCGGATCCGAGGAGGTCTACTACAGCTGTGTTTCCTGTACTTATGTCCTTCATAAAACAGTACTAGATGTCCCTGCTGAGACATGGTGTATATGAGACCTTTGAACATAGATAAAAAGAATTGGATTTTAATATAAATTATATTTTAGTTCTTAACGACAAAGTACCTTAATTTAATATTGTTTTTCATAACTTTTGAAATGAATACAAACATTTTAAATCTAAAAAAAAAAAATTATTACTAAGTTATTTTTTCATCACAAATATCGCCATAATTTTGTCATTGATACATTTAATAATGCTTTAATTACACTTGACATCTTGGTGTTTCGAGTGAAAAAGGTTAAGGTATCGTACCTAAATATGATTATGGTGATGCAAGATCTTCAAGATCTGATTAAAATAAAGGACGATGGTACACTTACACCCCGAGGGCGCTCTTACACAGTACCACCTGCTCATCGGAGGTTTGCTGGACTGGTGCCTCGAGAAGCGGTAAGACTCATAGCAGAGCAACGTCGCTCCCCGTCGAGACGTCGTGAAAAATACACCTTAGGAGACAAAAGGGAAGTGAAAATTATAAACCAGCTGTAGCCAAGGATTTACATGTTAGAGCAATTACTTTTTGGAACGACCCGAAAGAAAATTCAATACTTTTTCTTGGACAAAGTCTACGCCGGTTCAAATTCATTAATTCCATTCAAATCGGTCCTACCTCACAACAAACATCTAAATATTGGCAGAATATGAACATATCTCTTTAACACAAAATTAAACCCAAAATATAAGATGTTAATTCTCCCTTTATGTCAAAGCAAAAAACATTACCTAAAATTTAAAAAACCCCCGACACAAAAACCTAATTTCCCTTTAAAAAATAACTCAATCTTAAAGTACCTAAGAATGTATTAATAATTAAACAAAAAAATACGCCGCGTTGGGGGACCGCTTCAAACCTAACAATTTAATTACCAATAGTCTTATTACCTAACTAAGCAGTCAACGACGTCTGCACTCGCGAAGCGGTCCCCCAACGCGACGTTTTTTTTTGTTTCATTATTAATACATTCTTAGGTACTTTAAGATTGAGTTATTTTTTACTTTTTAAAGGGAAATTAGGTTTTTGTGTCGGGGGTTTTTTAAATTTTTAATTTAATTTTTTATTTTGTACTTTTTATAGGTATATACATAATATAATATAGAATCAAACGAAGTTAAGAACACTCTCGATTAATTCATCATTATTCTCTTTCAGTGCGCTTTCATTTGAGACCCCACTCGAGTATATTTGCTGACATTCGGTTACTCTTCCCCACTTTCCCCCCCACAACTTTTAAACGGCTCAACCGATTTTCATCAAACATGTCTAAGAACACATGCAGATAAGTCACCTTTAACACATTTTTTTTTTATTGAAATCGTATCATTCGTTCGGGAGCTATGATGCCACAGACAGACAGACACACAGACAGACAGACAGACAGACAGACAGACACGTCAAACTTATAACACCCCTCTTTTTGCGTCGGGGGTTAAAAAATAACAACATTCGGAAACTAGTTAAATGAATTAATCAGTGGTTGTGATCATTAATAATCCTGATAACTTCGTCATTTTCTAGGACGATGGTAGCTCTGCAGCAAACTGGATATTGATACTTGATACAAATCCACCTGGTCTTTGCAGGATTACTAGAACTATGTTTCGCATAGCGGTAACCACGCCAACAAAGAGTTTTTCCACCACGCTGAGTCATCTCAAAATGCAGATCTTAAAAATTAAGTAAGAAGAAAACTACAATATAAAATAACAGATCAAAAATAATAAAGACATCACATTAAAACTAGTTGTTGCCTGAGGTTTCACTTGCATCCTAGACGAATTACCTTAAGTTTATGGATGCGTTATCTATTTGTGATTAACACATAGGCAGCACTCATTTCTTTAAACAAAATTAAATACTCAAAAATAAGGTGTTCATGCTCCTTTTATTTGGAAACACGTAAAAAACAACAACAGAAAAAAGCCAAGTCACTAAATTAATGGTTATGTTCATTTATAGCTCTTACAACTTTGTCCTCATATAGGATTAACGTAGCCCTGCACCCAGTTCGGAACTTGTCACAATTCCACCTAGACTTTAAAAGATTGCTAGCACTATGCTTTTTGTGGCGGTAACCACGCCAGCAAAGCATTTGTCCACCACGGCGAGAACTCTCGTAGTGCAGTTCTTGAAATAAAGCTGTGAAAAAAAAATGATTTGTTTTTTCTATCTACGTTTCGTTCATGTAAAAATATAACGGCGGGATATTTTCAACTGGACTTCTACGCATTGCTTAGCGCCGTGAGTTGAATAGTGTGTGTTTTCGACACGCTAGGATGCAGTCAGTTGGATTTTCAATGCACGGTTCAACACCAAGAGTTGACAATCCAGTGCGCATCAAATCTCGTCGCGATATATTTACGTCGTATTCAGTTGTATTATATTTAGGGTCTTTCTTCTCAACTGTCATCAGAGCTAAAGGTGGGAACTAAAGGCAGGAACTACATATAATATCCATCTGAGTTGAAGACAGATCTGATATTTGGTAGGAAAGGTGTAAAATTTCAATGATAGAAATTTGCCCCATAAACAATCAGAGCAATCTAAATTAAACCTTGTAAAAAGAAAATAAACTTTATTTCAATACGACAATGACCAGATTTATTAATATACCCCCAATCACACCTTCACATTGGTCGTTTATTATTAGATATGTGTCGAGACAATGACAGTATGTAACAGTAACAGATACTAAATAATTCATTTATATAGTCACAATGTACAGGTAGGTAAGAGTAACGTCAGGTAAAATAAAGAAAATTAGAAGGAAATTACTTTTGAAGTCGACAAAATTACTTATCATTATCATATAGAAGAACCATCACAAAAAATAATAAAAAATCTGAATGGTAAATTACGACACAAAGAAATAAAAACAAAATATAGACCGTCCTATTTTGAACACAGTACATACTAAAAGGAAAATATTCATGGGCACTAAAATAATGCCCTGAATTCCCTTTGTCGCTACTTACACTAGCCACTATGTAATATGTATTATGAAAAGTATATATAAAATACGAAAAGAAGTCCTCATAAATAAAAATAATGTTCTTCTCAAAAATACAAACTTAAATTACATTCAATGACAACATACGATCCACTTTCATACCTTTCAATTTGGAGTCACCAAATCGTATAAACAGTGAATAATTCAATCCATGTAATTACTTTTTATGGAAGTAAAGCCTTTTACATGGGATTTAAATATAACTAGCGAAATGTCCAATAGGTATACCTCTGCCTAACTTTTCGTATAGTACAGGTGTGCTGTTTTGATAACAATAAACTAAGTTGAACCTAAATATTATAAGCGTGATTCTACATGGAATTCTAAACAACTTTCACTACGAAACTTATAAAAAAAAGTTTCATGCATGCACCAAAAAGTACTGTTATATGGGAACTTGTTTTATCTTTTTTCAAGAATTTTATACCAGTTTCGTAGCAAAAGTTGTATAAATGTCGGATAGAATAATCCTCTTGACATATGCAAGTGACATAATCACCACCTTATATTAATTTACGATAGTTGTCAAATTTTATGACATAGACGGGAAGTTTCACCTACTATAAGGTAGCACAGTTTTTATTACTAATATTGGTCATGCAAGCCTATTTTATAATGCCCACAACAGTCTATTTTTCAGACAAAAATCAAAGTGGACCAGAAAACACGCTATGTTATTTATTTATTATTAGTAACTTCAGAAGTTACAAATAAACTTAATTAACGAAACTTAAACTTTAAAACAAATGCAAAAATTTTACTTAAATTATTGGAATAAACAAACACACAACACAAACAACTTGAAACAAAAAGTCAAAGATAAAAGCTAAAAGAAAGAAATACATGTACCGAATACATTTACAATGTAAGTAGCAGTATTGTGAAATAGCAAAAAAAAAGAATAAGCAGCGTACAAAACAACGACACGTCAATAAAAACGTAAGAAAATATTCAGAAAATTCCTCTTCTCCTTACTCATAATAATCCTCACTCTCTTTCATTGATAATATAATTGAGTGATATCTAGCTTACCGATGAGACTTCATCATCATACCACTTTGTTAATATGTGGAAAATCTTGTGGTTATTACACTGATTTTCTAAACTAATATTATAAGGAGGAAAGATTTGATATTTTGTATAGAGTATGTTTGTAATGGATAAACTCGAAAACTAGGGAACCGATTTTAAGAATTCGTTCACTTGTAGAAATCTACATTATCACCAAGTAACATAGGCTATATCTATTTATATTTATCCCGAAAACATGCATAGTTTCTGTGAGTTACGCGAACAAAGTCGCGGGCGTAGTATTTGATATAACTTACCTACTGGTAAGCGTTATTCGTAATGTAATTTCGTTTCTTTTTTCCAAACAAAATATAATTAAAACAATACCTCCTATCTTAAATGTGAAACATTTTACGTTTATATGTTTACCAGCTGACCCGTGCCCACTTCGTTGGGCGGTAAACATTTTAACTTGTGATGAAATTATGAGTGTTTTTCGGTTAGTACTGAGTACTATGATTTATTTCCTGACTGCCAAAAGGAGGGTTTTGTTTTTATTGCATATGCATGTATTTGCATGCCACTTTGGCTATATAACCAGGTATGAAATGAGTGAATGAAATGATTACGATTGAATAAATTATGTTAAATTTAATCATTCAAAACTTATCTGTATACTATCTTAGATGTAATGCTATTATTTGGTACCAAAATATATTGTCTTTCAGGAGTTTCAAGCCGAGATAAACCAACATATAACTGTCCATGGCAAAAACACTGCTTTCTCAGGTCAATGCCCACCAGAGAGAATGTTTTGACCCTGGGACTTATTTATAGTGAGGGCAAAAGAGGTTTTGACGGGATACTGTAGCCTTTTAAACGGTATGGGAAAATCCGTCGGAATCATGGGTATCCGCGGAATATAAGCCAGTTGTCCCACTGTTGGCCCTGTGAGAATGGTCCCCACGATTATATTCTCCCGCAACTCTTTTATAAGTAGCCTTGTGCCATTACACATGTTGGGGGGGCTCAAGTTTATTAATAGCATGATAGAAATGCCAACTTTTAACATAAGGTCATGAGGAGGTAAGCCAGAAGGGCTCAAAGAATTTAAAAATTCTTGAGGATAGTGCACTGTACCCTCAATATTACACACCGTATCAATGGACTTATAGTGTTTGACTTGACCGGGAATTTTCTCTAAAATCAGTTTATTTATCTCATTCACTGTATCGTTTCTAGGAGACACTATTGCCCTGAAACAAAGCCAATGATAATCTCATCCCAATAAATTTTCAAGACCGGGATAAATAGCGTCTATCAGATGTTCAAACCTATGTAATATGTGACCTAATCTATCGTCAAGTTTAATGTCATCGCTAGTACTGTTGGTGCTAGGACAGCTAATTTTTCCTTCTCCAAGATTTAGTAGTTGATGCGGAAAGTCGTTATCGTAGTTGTCGCTCAAATGAGCTCTCATGTTTGTTCGTAAATTGAGAGTTTCAACAAAACTCCATAAGTAAGACGATTTTAAGCATGCCCTGATAACATCGGCGCATATTACTTTTGTTAATACAGGCAGTGTTTGCCGAAAATCACCCGCAAAAACAAAAGTTACACCAGCCATAACAGCATCTGAGTTTCTGAGGTCTTCGAGCGTTCGGTTTACTGCTTCAACATAAGCTCTATGACTCATGGTACATTCGTCCCAAATAATAAAGATGTCTCTTGTAACAGTTTCCCGAGAGGTCCATTTTTACGTATGGAGCATACTGACTGTTGTTCCAATGATACTGTCAATGGTAGCTTAAAGGTGGAGTGTGCTGTTTTCCCATCATTTAATAGAGTTGCGGCAATCCCTGAAGAGGCAACTGCCAGCCCATTTTTCCCGGATTGTCTGACTTTTGCCAATACATAATTTGCGAGGAATGTTTTCCCAATGCCTCCTGGGGCATCTAGAAAAAATATTTTACACCTGTTATTTATAACACTGTCAATAATAGCATCAAAAGCTTGTCATCTATGGGTAAATGGATAAAACGCCCATACAAAGCATCTTCTAATGCGGTTCGTGAATGGACGGCGACATTTTGCAATTTAGTAATTTTATATTATCTTCGAAACTATTTAACCAATTGACATACTGTTTCGGGCAAATCGTATCTCTATGATGTTCTTGTAATCATAATAATATTTTTTTAGATAAGGTTTAATATTTTGTTGCTTAAAAAATCGTCCAAAGGTAAGTACGTTAAAAAATACTTTTTTTAACACATAAAGCTACTATATCTGCTAAAATATAAAAGATAGTAATATGGTGTCCCGGACTCTTTTGTAGAACTATTCAAAGCGGACCAGGTTGCCATACATTGTTTTGAATTATATACAACTGTTAAGGCAGCGCATGGAAATAACTCTGTTGTAAAAGCTATTTTTTTCCGCCTGGCTAGACAAAAATTGAGATAGTTCGGCTAATATGCATGATATCTTTATAATTTATAGCCTATATCACCCACGAATAATGTAGCTTTTTACCAGTGAAACAATTTTTAGAATTGGTTCATTACTTCCGGAGATTACCCCCTACATACAAACTTACAAACAAATGTTACCTCTTTATAATATTAAGTATAGATTACTCAATCATGCAAAATCGGCGAAACGGATTTGAGAGAAATATGTCACACATATAGTTTATATATAACCTGGATTTACACGTAGGATACTTTTTATCTCGGTAGTAAGTTCCCATGGAATAATTTGAGTAAAGCTATCATGTCATTTAATTAAATTATTAGTCAGTTAAATGTTAAGGAGCTAACACCATTCGAGTCATTCGAAGCTCATAACACATTTATCAATAACAAAATATAGAATTGCTTGATTGTTTAATCATTTAAAGTAATTATTATAGGACCTGTTTTCAAAAAGCATTTGGCCAAACTCACATAGTTTAATTTTGTCTAATAATTACACACGTAAAAATACTATACCGAAAACGCGTTAAATTAAAAATAATTTAACGCGTTTTCGGTATAGTATTTTGACGTGACTGGCAATGTAACGTAAAAACGTTACATTGCCAGTAGACAATACATATTTCCATTTTTTTTATTAACAATTGTATATTGTAAATTAACTTATGCAACGCTCAAGTTTTACTGTAAGATGTACAAAAATACTGATACAAGTGAACGAATATCTTTTTTTTCTTACAACTACATTCCTATATTAACTTAAAACTAAACACACCTGCAAAGAGTGTAAACTAGTAACATTTAACTATTATATATGAAAAGTATGACATGGGTATCCTTGTGCAATGGTGCCCCATTTTATAACACGTAACAAAAAGTGACATTAACAAAGAACTTTTACTTAAAGGCTCCCGTAGACAGGCGCGATTCGACACTAGTAGAACAATTTTTATGAAAACTTTGTTGAGTGTGTTCTACCGGCATCCCGTCGCACCGTCACGACGCACCTATCTGCAGGAGCCCTAAGTCTGTAACAAGGTTTTTAGTAGAACACATTTCTGTGTTATCTGAAATACTTAGATAATGTACTAAAAAAAGAAGTATTGCCAAGCATCAGTATGGCGAAGGTACGAGACAACTAAGTCTTTGAAGTTTAACATAAAAACAGTAAGACCATAATAATCGGGCATTACAAAACAATAATCAGGGATGACTATGTTCCCCTGCAGTTCTGACGATGACGTCGTTTTTGGTGAAGAGTGTGGCTTTGCATTTCTTCTCACTGCAGTACCAACGCTGTCCATGTCTCTTGGGTTTGCCGTGCGCCCAAAACTTGTGTGTGCCCACCAGGATCACCGGCTTCCCGAACCGGCTCTTACCAAACACCGGCACTGCAAGAATACACATG
Source organism: Aporophyla lueneburgensis (assembly GCA_932294355.1). NCBI lineage: Eukaryota > Metazoa > Arthropoda > Insecta > Lepidoptera > Noctuidae > Aporophyla > Aporophyla lueneburgensis. The sequence continues at coordinate 8,749,153 of OW028742.1, forward strand.
AAAAAACCTCCAGTTAGAGGAGGAAAACCACAAAAGATGGATATAACTGATAGAAGAAATGAACGTGTGAGATTTCTATAAGCTTAGAATTAAAATGTCTAAAATCAAAGGGTGAGTCATGAAAAGATTTAAAAAAAATGAAACTGCTGTGTATTTTGTGTAGATAATGGCTTTACATTCTACAGCAAAAGAAAAACTTACTTATTTAAAAGATATTAATTAAAATGTAAAGAAACTTCATACAATATTAAAATCAATTAGTTTGGCTCTACGACAAAATAGAAAATCAAATTCATGACATATTTGTCATACATTGTACATGCATAAAGGACAATGCCAGAAACTCTATAAAGCTGTGACCCATAAAATAAAAGTTTGTTTACAAGCATGAAAAATGTAGCATTCGATTGCTGCTTTATTAGAGATATCTAAATTATGTCTAAATGCCTTTAGAACTTGCTGTGTCTGTTTAAATCTACAATGCGTATTATTTAGGATTTTTCACTACGGTCAAATCCGAGCAATAAATACCGTAGTATTTACATACCTGTTACAACAATTGCCATGTTGCAACAACATATCTTAGCATTCTGTCGACGCTCAAATGACCATTTATGCACCTCGACATCGTTACCCAACTCGAGCATTGTTCAAAATGGAAGCAATAATCAGGATCCGTGGCAAATAGTAAAAAGTCGGCGAATAGGCGAGATCGAGTCCGTGTACAAGAGCAAAAGTCGTCGGGATAATGTAACAGTAATAATATTGATCACGTTGAGATTAGGGAGCGTAAAATACAAACAGCAATGCAACGGCAAACAGAACAGAGCTAATGTCAAAAAGTCAAAGAATGACTTTTTGTAGTGGTGGGCGTTACGACAACGAACCGTTTCTGAAGACCGTTTTATGTTTTGCAACGATGAAACCGTTTTTACGTCCTGTGTCCAAACAGTCTTCGTTGCACAAACCAGTCTTCGAATTACTAGATGCGATTATTTATTTTACAGCTAAGAAAATACGGTCGAGAACCCATTAATTTAACTATCACACTCGTCGCGTAGTCGTCCTTAGTCCGTTCCAAAGACCGTTTTATGTTCTGCGACGACTACGACGTCGAAACTGTTTTTACGTCTTGGATCCAAATAGTTTTCGTTACACAAACCAGTCTTCGAATTACTTGATGCGATTTGTTATTTTACTGCTAAGAAAATACGGTCGAGAACGCATTGATTCTATTGATTGAACGGCTCTTCAAACCAGTTGCGACGACAACCGTTTTCTGCAACCGTTTTCGTCGTCGGAAAAACGGTTGCGTTTCGTCCGTCAAAAATTCGACAACGACCCACCACTAACTTTTTGACATTATCATTAGCTCGTCAGTGACGTTTCATTACACCTTAACCTACTGGTGCTCAAATGCGAAACATTTATTAGAATATATATTCATAATAATATTATAAGTATACACAAAGATTATTTTCATTAACTGTGTGTAATTTAACCAAATACATATTAAAATCCGTATATAGTAAATAAATAGATATTATTTTTTAAATTAAATAACGGTTTTTGTTCCGCGTGTGTGCGTACTAAGTAACGCAGATGGTCGCGATTAAAACAGGAAATACGTCTTGGGTTTTTGAATTCCTTTTTATCGCTAACTTATTATCCGCAAGTGTAACAGAATAATAGTTAAGCAACAAAGGGTCATAATTTCTTGTGATATTTTTGATTAAGTTAAATTTCCGGTACGGTGGTGAAGGGTGGGGCAGGATCTGGCATTGTCATTTACCACTTTGATGTGCATTTACATAACTAAAAAGAATTAAAAATAAAACATCGAACATGCCATGCTGTCATGCTACTGAACAAATAATAATAAAATACACAAATAATTTTATGTTTTCTGAAATAAAAGCAATGAATGCCGAAACTAGTTAAACGTAATAGAACTAAAATTTAAAATTACATCTAATGCAGGTGCTCATTGGTTGTCCTGACGATGACGTCATCGAGAGTAATAATGGCGGCTCGGCAGCCCGATGCAATTTTAGAACATGTCCAGCGGCGCCGACGGCCGCACGTCGATACGGATGATCGTGTAAATCGGTAAGGTCCTAGCTCTATGACAGGATTCCCAAATCTAGTTTCACTGAAGACAGGCACTGCGAATAAAAATAACTTTGAGTTTAATACCTTAACCTAAGTAAGTAGTAGTATTTTTTTATAAAAACACAAAAAGCGTATCCACTGTATGTTGGCATAAATATTAATAGCGTTTACGAACGTAAACGAAGCAGAAGGCAAATGTATGAATGGTTCTCAGTTTCTAGTTAACCCCATGTGTAAAATGCGTGTGTTTATATATGTGTGTGTGCATATTGGAATAATTTAGATATATTTAGTTAGGAAATCAAAATATAAAATACACAATATGTTGAAAATTGCAGCAAAATATATTTCTTGTACCAACATCATTAGACGATTAAATCGAATTAAATCCATCACATTTTATTACAGATCAAATAGCATTGGTAACATTCTGTGTGCAAATCTTGTCATTGATGAATCTATCTTATATATCTTCTTCATAATCAGTTCCTTAGGGCTGGGAATTGTGGCCCATTTGTAGCCGTTTTTAGAGTTCCGTACCCAAAGAGTGCGAAGAACTACCTATGACCATTTTAAGCAAACGACACTGGTTAAAATGGTGACTATAGGCAATATCTAATATAAAGAATAAGATTAAAAACTAAAATCATATATCTGTTTAAGAAAAAAAGGAACTTCAAAAACTAAAACCCAACTACTGAAACCTCTCGCTCTAAAAAGTTTGAAACAAGAAAATTTTCTCAACTGAAAGCCGTGATCTTATGCCACCTTGCCCTATAACTTATGATCGCTTACTAATGTTAGAATGTATTGTTTTGTTAGGGTAGGCTAATCAGATTTGAATTAGTGAACTTATAAATGAGTAGGCCTAAGTCAACCCAGCACAACTTTGTTCGGCTGATAGATTCAGCCACACTTTGGCCAATCTCTGAGCTATGACATTTGGTTGGTTAAAATGATTGTGGTCCAATTTAGACATGTGTACCAGTTCCCCGATGGTAGTGATACGGGCTTTACATCTAGTTCTCGACTTCGTGGTGCACTGCCATCGGACCTGGCCGTGCCGTCCAACGAGCCCGGACCGACCAAAACGAAATCCGTTCACGATCAGCATCTCCGTCTTCCTGTCAGTCAGTATCCTGTGGACTGACGGAATAAAGATGGATTTAAAGACACTTTTCTTAAAATTATATTCCATAATAAAATTAAATCAATCGGTGATTTAATTTTAGTATCACTACTTGGATATTACATAACGAATAGTGTTGGTATCATTTCCTTGTGTAAATCATTTCATATAAGATATATTTTTGTCTTCTTGCTAATCGGTCCCTTAGTACTGATGATTGTGACCCATCAAGCCATTTTTGTAGCTCCGTGCCCAAAGAGTCCCAGAGGAACACTATTTAACTAGGCATAAGACGCTAAGTAAAATGATAACTATAGACATTATCTAATAAATGGAAGAAGAATAGAAAGCAAAAGATTTATATCTTTGAATGTATTGTATTTTGTGTGTTCGCAAAAACTTAGGCCTTTTCAAAATAAGAAACGATTTCCATAACATAAATACGCGTAGTAAAACTGAAATAGTGATACCAAAATTTAGATTAACTAAAACTAGTAAGTCATTTCATAAAACAGTATCCGCTTCTATAACAAGTTGCCAAAGTCGGTTACTGAACTTAGCGATGGAAAGTCACATCAAACGTGTCGTTATGAAAAAAACATATTATAAGGCAAAAGACTACGTTCAAGACAAGAAAGTTTGGTAATAATTCCTTCTGCACTTGTGGCTTCCCTGGTACCTCATTAACGGGAAAATCCATGTTCATGTCTATTAACTGCTCGCAATTGACGATGTACCTACATTATTTTTTTTATTTTTTACTGAGGTACTTCTTTGACGTCTACTCATTATTTGACATTATATACCTACACTTATAATTTGTACTCTTTAATGTTTGTTGTCATGGCAATAGTGACATATTGGTTTAAATAGTGTATTGTCTTATTTATGAAATACTATTATGTATGTAGATTATTTTATACTTTGAAAAGGTGAGAACGTTGCAGGCCTTGTAGACTGTAGGCAATTTTCCATGTTATTAAGACTGAAAAGAAACAGAGGTACTTCTTTGACATCTACTCATTATTTGACATTATATACCTACACTTATAATTTGTATTCTTTCATGTTTGTTGTCATGGCAATAGTGACATATTGGTTTAAATAGTGTATTGTCTTATTTATGAAATACTATTATTTATGTAGATTATTTTATACTTTGAAAATGTGAGAACGTTGCAGGCCTTGTAGACTGTAGGCAATTTTCCATTTTATTAAGACTGAAAAAAAACAGTGTAGGACTGTCAGCAAGTACATACCTACTTGGTACTTGCTGACAGTCCTACACTATTCTCCCATACCTGTTAATACTGTAATTTAAAACTATTGTAAAAGCCAATTATTTTTAAAAGAGTAACTGTAGAGTTTTTTGCCGGCTCTTCTCCATAGAAATCAACTATTTGGAACCGTGCAACTAGCTTCTGAAGTGCCCATGTTGGTTTATGTAAAATAAAAATAATTTAATTTTATTTTATTTTAAAATTAAAATAATAAAAAACAGTTTGAATAAATAACATTTAAATTTTCAAAAAAATACATGATCAAGTATGAACTATAAATCAATATAATTTAAGAAAATTTGAAAAAACTAGGCTTAGGCCTACCCAACACAGAATTATTCGGCTGATGCATTCACCAACACATTGCCCAACATCTGGCTAGTAAAAATGGTTGTGGTCCAAATTAGATTTGACTATATGTTCCCCTAAGGTAGTGATCCGACCTCTGCATTTAGTTCGCGTCTTCGTGGTGCACTGCCATCGGATATGGCCATTCCGTCCAACGACCCCGGAGCGAGCAAAGCGAAATCCGTTGACAACCGGGAGCTCCGTTCTCTTATCAGTCAGTATCCTGTGGACTGCGGAATAAACATGGATTTAAAGCACAGTTTTCTTTACATTATGAATATGTTAAGGGTTGGTTAGGAAATTAATGACAAACATCATTAGGATATAAATATTATATTTAATTCAATGATTATGCTTCAAATAACTCCTAACTACAAATTTGTCGACGGTCGTGACCGACGCTTTGCACCTAGTTCGGATCTTTCTACAACATACCCATCGAATCTTATTACTCTCTTCTGTTCTGTATCCATTCAACTGAAATGTAAAAAATCCTGTTAGTCTGTGTTAGATAATCAATACCCAAGTCTTTCTCGAAGTTGGGACTGAAAATATGGAGATGCAGGATTGTGGAGCGATGATTAAATTGAAAGAGAGTTAACTAAAATGACTAGTCATTGCTATTCAGCGATTTCAACGACTAAGTTTAAAAAAAAAAACTACTAGGTACCTGTCTCCGTAAAAAATTACTTTTTACGGAGACAGGTGCTTAAAAATAAAACATGATGTATATTTTTAAATTATTTTTATTCGATATACCGTACATTCGCATATTTCAATGAATGTGTTTCATAAAACTCTTTATAACATAATTTTCCATGGTTGTGATAGACGCTTTGCATCTAGTCCGAGTCTTTCTAGAACATGCCCAGCGAGTTTTGTTGCTCCAGCATTTAGCTTTACTAAACTTGTGATCCCCTACTCTCAACATGTAGCCCCTTTTCGTTTGAAGCCAATGGACTGAAAAATGAATACATATTGATCATACTGAACTTGGGAAAATACTCATACATAATTATAACAAGACGTCTGCATGAGTTCCTACTATTCTGACTATAAAGTAAAATACCCATAAGATCGTAAAATACCAACAACAGTCAGGAACTCTGGAAGAAGGTGGCGTAGCCCTGAAATGAGACATGTATTGTTATGTCTATATCTGATAAGGAAAAACAGGAAGAATTTTGTGGCATAAGCATAGCCGGAAGCCAATTCAGAACAAGTGCCTATTCTTATGTAAGTATACAGAGAGAAGAACGACGATTGATTAGCAAGTCTCAAAGTCTTAGGCCCAGTTCGCACTCCAGGCGTATCAGCACGCTGTACACACAATCATGTCCTTGAAATGGGACATAACCTGTCGCGAACGAAGATAATTTCCGTCAACATACGTCAGTGAAGTTAATTGATCCTCTCTAGGGAATAAACCTAGGTATACATTATTGTATTCTAACCGCTGGTAAATCACAAAAACTTAGAGGATGAAGGAAAAAATCTCAGCGATTCCAAATGAAAATCACTACATTCACGTTGGTTTTATTTCAAAAATATATCATCGTCCCTTAATCTATATGATTGTGTACTAAATTACTTCTTAACCCTTAATTCACCACCTGAGTCCCAGGGACTCACATTCAAATTTCAAAACTCCATATTTCGTTCATTTTCGCGACTTCATTGGCCCCCGCCACAGTACCTTCCTGCAGTGTTGCGGGCGACGCGGGGTGGAGCGGACGTGCGCGTACGGCTCTTATATGGTGAGTTATTACGCCAAGTGAGTCCCTGGGACTCATGGTGGTATTTTATGTTATAATTTTTATTTTTTATTTATGTTTTCACAGCCTGTATTTCTTGCCGTTATTACTTGATGTTATATATTATTGATAATTTATTAATCTTCTAATGTTTTTTATTGTTGTAGAATCACAAAATGGCACACAAACAAAAAGAAACTTCATCAGTGTATGTAAATGCGGAAAATGCTAATTCAGTTTTGGATTCTTGGCTTGAACAAAAACTCGACGATGAAACTGGGAGTGACAACGAAGAACACGATAGTCAACTAATTGTAAAGACTGCTTACTGTTGCTGCAAATGTATGAAGCCAATATGTTTATCTTGCTCTAAAAAGATTTGTCAACGGTGCTCTTAGGTATTGGTCAAAACCCGTTGCACGTTTTTTATTTTTATATAGAAGCATATGTTTTTGTTATTTTTATTTTATTTTGTCGTCTATTATGAAAATATAAAAGATAGTTATCATTGTTTTTCAAAAGTTTTTGATAGTTTTATGAGACTTAAAAAAAAAAACATTTTCTTTTAGGCTGTTAAGTTTAATTCCTATAATTTCTAAGATGATCTCAAGAGTTTTGCTAAGTTTATTGTGTTTATTTTAGTACTAAATAAGTGGTAAAGAAGTTAATAAAAAAAGTATTTGAAATAATTGTTATTTTATTTAAAGAAAAATTTAAATAATATATGTGAGTCCCTGGGACTCATAGTGGGAGTCTACGTTAGTATCTTTCACCTGGTGAATTGAGGGTTAAAATGATGCCCTCCAAGGTTATCAGAAATGCAGAACATTTTGTACGACTCCATGTGGTGCACTGCCATCTAATCTTCATACCATTCTTGTATGACTTAGAAAAACACAGGCAGTTATGATCATAATAGTCTTGAGAGCACCGCTTACTAGACAAAATCAAACTGGCTTCTAGCTTATTTGTTTAATATATATTTTTATGGTATTGATTTACATTCTATGGTTTATTTATTACTTTATACACTGTAAAATACATAGTGATTTGACATAATTATATATCTGAGAACAAAGGTAAAAGTTGAAGAGTGAAACATGGCAAAGCTCAAATTCTTTTACTACATCTCTACTATTTCTATTTTTCTCCATCACTTTGATCGCACGAAACTCGTAGGCTTCTAAGGATTTGGTTCTCCGCGTAGTTCTTTGTTTATTACGTTCTCATGCTGTAATAAAAAGTAACTAAAAATAACATAATTATCATACAAGTTAGATATCTTGTTAATACTAGTCCCCATAATGTTGGGTAAGTATTAACATGTTAATATTAAATGACGTTGGGGCTAAAATTACCAAATGGCCCCACATTTGGTAATTTTAGCCCCAACGTCACATTTTTGATTTCTAATGATATTAAAAAATATTTATATATATAAAATGGGTACTTGAGCTATATAGTATCATTAGGAATGAAATATTCTTCTTGGAAAATCAAAAATATAATCATAATGCTGTATACTTTGAGCATAAATCAAAAAATTATAAAGTCAATAATGTTCTTTATCTGCGTAATAAAATGGCCCGATACACAACTCAGTTGCACGATGCGCAACGCACAACTGACATAGAACGGGTCATGTGGCGTGATATAAGCACCGGTTTAATGTACGCACCATAAGTTTGGTGTGTATAGTTATGGAGAAATTGGCTTGTTAAAACTTGCCTCTGTTAATTGTAGTACGGTCAACTATAAGTTTATAATGAAAAAAATATTTATGCGAGTTCTATATTAAGTTAAGAATTTTTAAACACCTATATTTAAATTCATTTTTTTACACATAAGAATTTAAAGATGATTCTACATACGTATATGTTTTAAGCAATGAGTATAATGCTGTGAGATTTGTGTATTTATTTTCATCACCACTACTCTCAAAACAGTTAAGAAAATCTTTTTATTTTCCACTTTTTAGCCCTTACCAATTCGTATACCACTGCTTGTTGTGTGTAATGTATAAATTTCCATCAATAACCTGTACATATCTCAACATTTTTGATAATTAGAATTATTCCCAAAAAGCTGAAAAAGGGGATGAAGTTGAGGGTGGAAAGTCCTTCGTTTTCACAGTAGACATCATTAAATTTATTATAGAGACAACAAAATTTGCGACAGCCACGCGGGCGAAGCCGCGGGCAAAAGCTAGTAATACATAAAGGCGAACATATAACCTTTTTGGAAACCGTTATAAAGATCTGAACTGAAGACTGTAACTAAAAACGTTCCAAACGTAGTAGCAGTCTCATCTCGGCCACAATCAGATGTCAAAAACTTGTCAAAAATGTTTCGAAAGTCGAGATAGTTCTGTCAGATTGAGACTAGGGATGTCAGACGTACCAACTTCTTGGTAAACATACTAGTTTTCAGTGTCACGTACCATGTACCAAGACTACTCGGTCCTTGTATGCAAAAATGCCAAGATTGGCCGTTGACCGACAAAAATACATTGACAATACAAAATAACCGACAAAGCTTAGATATGCATATCACATCACATATCAAAAATATTATCCCCCATCCCCCAATCATTTTACTGATGATAATAGTGAAATAAGTTATTAGCACTTGAATCTCAAACTCGAAATGCATATTTTTGAGTCTGAAAATGTTTTCTCGGCATCGAAATTCGTTTATTTCAGCTTCGAACTTATTTTCTATGAACCCTCCTTTCTGATAAAAATCTTCGTTATGAATTTTATTATTTGTTTATTTCTTTCAATATATTTTACATTTTATATCGGAAATGCAATACAATATTAAAAAGAAAGATTTAAAGTGATATTTTTCGGTGCGTTCGATAATTACGGACAGGACGGACGGACGGACGGTTTTAACGGTACAGGAAATTAAAATATAAAAATTTTCCCCTAGGATGCGACCTCCGACATAATTTATATATCAGTATTGGCAGGGCCGCAGTGGAGCACAGGGGTACCAGTTTTTCGTTTTCAATACCAGCTTATACCCAGCTCGGTACAAGGATTTCTGGGTGGCCGTCTAACATCCCTAATTGAGACTGAGATCAAGCTGTGAACGATCTAAAATTACGAGAATTGCACTTCTGATTCTGCTAAACCAATATTTGATTTCTGTGTCATCTTCATGGTATGAAAGCGTTTTTGCGGGAAGAGCTGAGATTCGCTTTTCGAATTAGGATTTCCTAAATGAAGTCCTTTCATGTTTGTGGTCGAGACAGGACTTCACGATGCCGAAGTCTTCCATCGTGATGATGTAGGCCTTGCAGTTATTCCGGTGCCTCATGGAACACCGCCACCTTGTTTTCAGCCAAAAATCCTGTCTTTGGAAAAACGAAACCCGTCCAGAAACATCAATATCGTTCCCCTTCTTGTCGGAAACACTGAATTAAAACAAGGTTTGAAAGAAAATATTTATAGTTTAGTCCTAATTCGTAGGTAATCCTAAAAGCATGCCAATAGCTTAGGTTAGGTTAGCAGTTACAGATTTTCTCCACATAATTCGCACAAGTGGTTCGGTTCAGTTTTAAAACATGTCAAATAATAACAAAAATTAATAAAATCATTTTATTTCCTTCATTTACCTAACAAATGCAAATGCACAAATAGGTAGGTACAAACATCAATGCTTATACTAAACAAATTCATATCTATATATTAATACGTGAAGCAAAAACTTTGGATCCCTATTTACGAAAATTGGGCGGACGGAGGAGTATTACAGAGGAGAAGTGACGAACGCTAATATTTTTTTTTAAATTATGCGTTAAAATACATTATTTTCAATAAATAACACGTTACACACACTACTATTCATAACCGTGTATTTAATACACACATGCATAGATATTCTTTTGTTTATGGTTAGTGTTGCAAAGGACTCGAGTCCTCGAGTCGTAATTTTAAAGACTCGAGTCAATTATGCAAGACTCAGTGTGCTCAACAGGCTCGAAGCCTAGAGTCAAGCACTCGAGTCTTAAAGAGGACTCGAGTCAAAAAAGGACTCGAGTCTTAAAATTAACTCGAGTCTTAAAGAAAAACTTGGAGCATGAAAATGAAACTTGTAAAGGCTTATTCAGACCGGCGCGACGCGACAGCGCGACGCGATTCTTGTAGAACAATTTCCATGAAGTTTACATAAAAATTGTTCTACGAGTGTCGCGTCGCGCTGCCGCGTCGCGCCTGTTTGTAGGAGGCTTAACTCATCATTCGAAAAGACTCGAATAGAAGAATGATAAGTTCAAATGAGTGGTTATGATGTAATTATGCGTACAAATAATCTGACGAGTTATTCATAGACTCGAATTCATTTTAAGACTCGAGTCTTTTTTTAAGGCTCGAGTCCTTTTTAAGACTCGAGTGGCTTGTAAATGACTCGGGCTTGGCTTGACTAAAGACTCCGAGCCTTTTGAGCACACTGAGTCTTGCATAATTGAGTCGAGTCTTTAAAATTACGACTCGAGGACTCGAGTCCTTTGCAACACTATTTATGGTTCAAATCTGTCTTTAATATTTTGTGCAGTGTTACCAACACCCAGAAATATTTACCCCTAAAGCTTAAGTTAAAAACCCCTAAAATTACCACAATTACTAAAAATCCCCTAAAAAATTATAATGAAAATAACCAAGAATGTTCAGTAATCATAGACCGGCACACTGTAGTAATATTTGTTCATATTTATTACGCGACATTTGTTAATCATTCACTCTGCATTCTTAGTATAGAGGAACCGTACTAGAAGTCGCTAATACTTTTACTGTAATCAAAAACACAATGAGAAATGTAAGATGGCCAAAAATCTCTAAGAATACCCCTAAAAATGGAACGCCCCTAAAAAATCCCAATCCTCTTATTTACCCCCTAAATTTGGGGAAACCCCTAAGTTGGTAAGCCTGATTTTGTGTCTATAGTCTTACTGAATGTCAAGTATAACCATAGGTAATAAATGAATTTTATAGATATATATCCTATTTCATTTTTAAAATTTATGGAATTTATTTTAGATTTTTAGAAAATATTTTTTGTGGTTTTATGGGGAGTGTCAAGTATGGCATTAGTAAGTTTCCCATGCAAAACTTAGTGTCGTGTGCAAACTGTAGAGGTTGTATGCCTCACGACTGTACAGGCCAATCATAGATTGTACAGGCTGGTTATAATTATGACATTTTGAACTGTCATAATTAATAAAAAATATTAGGGAAAATTCTATAAAAACAGAGCTTTCTGTGATAATTCATTCCATATCCAGCAGTTAAGAAGTAAGAAAATAAAGAAGAGAGTCCTGAAGAAGTATTCTTTACTCATTACACCTACGTCCTGGTCCTGGCCATCACCATCCCGCCAGCGAACCGTCTCCACAGTAGTACAGCGTCAACAATTTGTCCATAGTGTTACTGAATGTCAAATATAACCATATTATTTTTTTATATTTATTATTATATTTTTTTTTCATTAAATAATGTATTTTATTCAAATGAAGTACGGTCGAATTTCGACCAATGGGCGATCACTAGTTTAAATAAAAAACTATAACTTTCTTAGCCTACTATTATCCTCTTACCATATAAATATAATATATTTAAATCATTTATTGCTCTTAACTCATGGTCCTTTATTATTATCACGTTGGAATTAACTAAAGACAACAAAACTTTAACAATTGCGTAGGTAGCCCATAAAGTAGGCATCAAATACTCTTATATATATTTTTTAGTCATTAGTTATATTAATTAGTTACAACAGATCCCTGAGCATTTCCATTGTGGATCAAGATTCATCACACATTTAGGCGCTTCAACAAGGAGAGCTTTTGGCCCATTTCGTGGTGAGAATGTGCAGACGCAATGCTTGCCAGGGGATACTCGCCACACAATTATTGCTCTATAACATATTTTAATTTAACGTGGAAACGCCAAGGTAGGCCGCAAAAATCAATTTTCCTAGCAATTTTTGGGTTCCGTTGCCAAATGGCAAAAACGGAACCCTTATGGATTCGTCATGTCTGTCTGTCTGTCTGTCCGTCCGTGTGTCACAGCCACTTTATTCCGAAACTATAAGAGCTAGGCTATTGAAACTTGGTAAGTAGATGTATTCTGTGAACCGCATTAAGATTTTCACACAAAAGTAGAAAAAAAAAACAATAAATTTCCCCATACTTAGAACTGAAACTCAATTTTTTTTTCATTAAACCCACACCTATGGATAAGTCTTCCCCCCCCCCCCCGTAACTTCTAAAATAAGAGAATGATAAAACTAAACAATATATGATGTACCTTACCATGTAAACTTCCACCGAAAATTGGTTTGAACGAGATCTAGTAAGCAGTTTTTTTTTTAATACGTCATAAATCGTAAACCGCAATTTACATTTCATTCAATTAACTCAAATATAAAATTTAAAAAAAAACATTTAATTTCATAAAAATAAACCTTATGCATAAACTGTGAATATCTACAGGTTTATTCGAAACCCTCGGTGCGCGAGTCCGACTCACACTTGACCGGTTTTTTTACAATTTGCAGATTAGAGTCGGATTATTTGTTGAATAGAATATTATTCGGGACCGTAACACGTACGCACGGTGACAAATCAAGCTACAATGTCCAATATAAGCTGACTTTTCATTGTTCAAAATACATATACAATGCGAGGCCAAATATAACTGGAAATTTATAGCTTGATCTGCAGCCGCGTATACGGTAAATACTTATATCATTTATTTCTCAAAAGATTTTACATCAATCACTTAACGAGAAACAAAGTTTAATAATATAAGGTATACAAAAATAAACGACCTTAGCATGTCCGTTTCCACCACGCGGCGAACTCTTAAAATTTGATGAAATTTTGCCAGGAATTAGTTGTAATTTGTTACAAAACACACCTCTTTTCCTGAATTTGTTACACAAAAAACTAAGACGCTACGACCAAAAACAGTTGGCCGCTAGAACCGCCACTTGCCGTAGTGATCGCCCGTGATTACACAGAAACTAAATAATGCAGATAGGCGAATGATACATCAAAAGAAAGGTCTTAATTTGTTGTATTTGTTACAAAAATAAAAATCATCAAAACTTAAATATACAAAAAGTAATGCTATATTTAGTTTTCAGGTTACGTGTAGGTACGTATCTCACCATAAAATCAAATTAATAGAGGCTAATGTGTATGGAAAATTAGTTGCTAAATAAACAAGAAAAATACTAGAAAATAGGTTCAATATTTTTTTTCAGTCGATTTTAGTTGGCCGCGCGGACGGCAATATGCCTAAAATACAATGGCGTTTATTTCGTTATTAATGTAGGTTCAAGCTTAGTTCTAGTACTAATCGACAGGTATCGTAGCCAAGTTTGGATAAATGTGGCGTAAATAAAATTACTATATTTTTAAAATTATTCTAAAATTGAAATAAGTACCTGTAAGAAAAACCTTCTAATAATAATCAATAATAATCAGCTGTATTGTTTCACTGCAGGGCAAAGGCCTCCCGTTCCTTTTTCCACTCAACTCTATCCTGAGCCAATAAGGACCAATCCCTCATTTAGGCGTCGAGTTCGTCCCACCATCTACGCCTGGGTCTTCCGCGATGCCGTATGACGTTTTCGGGGACCCCTGTTGTAGTGGTTTTGGCTCTCATTGCATGTGACATGCGGCAAACGTGGCCGGCCTAATCCCATTTGAGCTTGGCCGGTTTTTTGGGTGACGTCGACGATTTGTGTCTTGGAGCGCAGTATCGTGTTCCTTAACTAAGATCTTGTCGAAGTTCATTAAATTCCATTGAATTACTATTTCATGAAAATTCATTCAAAGGATGTAAATGATCTTGGAGAGCCGTGTTAATGATTTTAATAATAAGTAATATTTCTGCACAGCTATGTTTATCACGGTCGCGAACCATAATGTCTGTTGTATATTAAATTGCTTTAAACGAAAGAAAATTTGAATTTCGCGGGCACCCACCTACGGCCCATGTAAACGGACATCGTTTCTCACCACTTATCATCGGGCAAGAAACTAAATAATTCATAATAATGCACACTGGCGAGCCTAGACTTAAGAGTGAGACATTCTTATCTAGAAGCTGCCGTAATTTTAATGACCCTTAGCAATTACTACGCTTTATCACAAACATTGGCAACACTCGGTGATAAGAATCACCGTGGAAGGACGGTCTCGGGGAGCCAATAGTTAGGCTGATAGATACATACAGAGAGCTGAGTCTATTCTGTGCCTAGGCAGGTACGTTTTTATACAGGCTGAAAATCCTTCAGGTAGTAAAATACATTTTTAAACAAAAAGGACATCTAGAACAATAGTATGCTGTGTTTTCATGGGAAATGATATGATTAACATTTTATAATGCCATAATGAAATCTACAATTAACTCCCTGGCTGCTATTTGAAATTGAAAGTACCTAAAATCTAATTTTGCCACCAACAATATTTTGGACATTCATTTCAAGACACGCGAATAGTTTTTCCCGATATGTAAATTGAAAATAAAACTTTGTAGTATTTTCACACCTTAATAGCAGGGGAAGGGTTAATTGTGTGCTGTCACTGTAATAGTAAAACATCATGTGGGTGTTATGTCCAATAAAAAAACCATTTTTTTTTTCTAGCCAGCCCTTAATTTTTTGGGTAGATACAAAGTATTTGAAACTTGAATGCAGTGAACGAAAATAAACATGGAAGCATTACTTCAAGGGAACTAAGCGCGAATCTTGACACAAACTCACACATCGAAAACCGATCGCTGATTCGCGAAACCACACAAAGAATATTATTACTACTCTGAATGCACAGTTAAAAACTGACCTTATTTCCTGATACTTTGGGTTTAAAGTAACATGTTACGTATAGGGCACTATCGACATTTCTACGACGCCGCGTCGCCCACCATTCGTCGCCTGGGCTGTTTTATATAATAAGGTGCAACGCAAATAATTAATCGTGATATTGATGGTATTAATAAATATAATTATGATAAAACATTTATGTATAATGAACTGTATGGCAACAGTGTTGTTATAAGGTCTGTAAATAGAGTAGTGTTTAGGAAGTATATGTAGGTATGTTAAAATTATAAGGTAGGTAAATAAAAAAGTGTGGTCAATTTTTATTTATTATTCACAATTTAGGTATCTATACAGTAATATCAGTTACATACATACATAAACTCACGCCTTTTTTCCATAGGGGTAGGCAGAAACCATTTGAAACCAGAAACCATTAGTATTACTTAATCACGAACATAGTGAACGTGAATCCCAATGTTATAACTGTCTTTGACATTTGACTATTACCTACGTGCCTCGGAAAATTGTTAGTTTATTTCTCCATGCTATTAAAGGAACTTTTATGAACCTACACTAGCTTAGTATATTTTACATAATACCGTCCCCATACAGAAAAAAAAATGTTATGTCTTATTAATGAAATTTGTAATTATTGTCAGGTAGAAAAGTAAATTGTTTGTTTGCATAACATCATCCCCATAGACTTCGTGGCATAATTCAAACCGACTTCATTTACCAAATGTGATTTATTTACACATCATTTCACTGCACAAGAAGGCATTTTAAATATTTAACACGCAAAAACCGGTGAATAATAGTCGACCACCTCTGTTGCCTACTGCAGACGAACTAAAAGCGTGGCCGGCGCAATCGGTAAGCCCCGCCCACCGCGGCGCAATCTGCGTTGGGTATTTTTTATAGAGCTAGGAATGCTTCCATGTTTATTTTCGTTCACTGCTTGAATGACGTCTGTTAAGAATAAATCTGCTCTTTCATACAAAAAAAAAACAACACTTTTTTTTGCCGATCAATATGAATGAAACAAATGCTTTTTGGCTGTTTCGTTCAGAGTTGGTCCCACATGAAAATCTGTTATTGGCACCTTCAAACAGGCGCGACGCGTATCTCGTAGAACAATTTCTATGAAAACTTTACGGAAATTATTCAACAAAAGCCACGTCGCACAGCGGGAGCCTCAATATTCATGAGTAGTTTTACTACCTACCACACAGATTAATACTGATTTTAAAGTCAGCCTGTATATTGGCAAACTTAAACCGCTGTCATTCGTAATGATTGTGTTTCAAACAACTCTTCTGGATCTGGTCGTCGACGGTGGTGAGGAACGCCTTACACTTCGTTCGGGATCGCACGGAACATTGCCATCTAATTTTCACACCCATGGTTTTTTCCTTTGAAAATCGGTATCCTCCAACCAGCAACATCACTGTACCTCTACTTGTTCTGTACTTTGTTACTGAAAAGTAAAACAAGAATAATTCAATACAAAGAAATCTCAATTCCTCCCGAAGTCCTTCTCCTTTGTACACATATCTGCATGGTGGTTTTGTTGGGGGATAGGCAAAAAATACAAATTTGTGTGCTAATCTATACTAATATTATAAAGAGGAAACCTTTGTATTTTTGTATGTTTGTATTGAATAGGCTCAAAAACTACCGGACCGATTTCAAAATTTCTTTTACCATTACTTAGAAGGATTCTTCTGAATCCGTATAGGCTATATTTTATCCCGGAAAATAGATAGGATTTTTCGTGGTAGTGAAAATTGTGGAGTAAGACGTCGAAAAAACTGCCGTACGTTAACGATTCTCGCGAACGCTGCCTAAATGGTTAGAGATGTATGGTTGACTTCTATAGAAAAGTTGTAGAACTCAATAATGCCTACAAAAAAGTCCGGGATAGTATAAACCAAACATTTATATTTTAGCCGTTATAACCACTTTTCCATAGAATAAAAGTAATTAAAATTATTAGCCTATGTTTATTGATCATATTATCGTCAAATACTAATCCTTATCCAAATAAACTATTTATTGAGCAAGATTGTTTCAATAGCTATAAATTACTTTTTATTTTATTCCAATCGGACAATCCATTCAAAAGATATTACGAATTTAAAATTGTAATTGGTATTAAAATGAATGATGGTGTCGCACAACATACATACAAAACAAAATTTTTTTTTCAGAGAGCTTAAAAAATAAATGTCCACCCGTGCGAAGCCGGGGCGGTTCGCTAGTATATCATAACTGTTTAATAACAGAAAATATAATTAACATAAAATCATTACAAAAACATTTTTTTTTAATCTTAATAAATCTAATAGCCTCATTATTATCGGCACTTTAGAAGCGCTGAACATATCGACTGAGGTAAATTTGGATTAAAAAAATACGTATATTGCAATTACGTGGTTGATGTCTCATTTAAATAATAATAATCATCATATTTCATGAAAAGTCATAAAAAGTTACGATTATATGCATAATAAAATATTAATTAGAGCAGGAAGAACATCGAAATGGGTCAAATTTGGGACGCCCGCACTTCGAGTGTTAAGAAAATGATTCCAAAAGTATGTATTGATTGGACTTTCTGTTTAAAGACGAATTTTATTTATATTTTATATCGGATTTTGCAGCTAATGCATTTAATGAGTACAATGGAAAAATGAACCTACCTTCATTTGTTGGCACCATTTCTGATAGTTATTAGCACCAAATTACTCAATTACCAGCACTAAGGTTATGGGGAAATAAAATAAGTAGGTATTTTTAATTATGCACAAAATGATTATTATTTTTATTTATAATATGTAAGATTTTTTTAATGCTTACCAAATTACGATAATTGTCGACCCTCAACAAAGATAATAAAATCAAACAATTTAAAATTCAAATTATAAAGTCAAAAATCAGAGATCATGGATTTGTTTCCCTCTATTACCTGACTACAACTATTTTCTAAAATAGACTGAACTTATACATAGGCTATGGCACAGCAGTAGGAATATTTTTAAAGGAAGGTATGCAGTTATGGCACTAATAATTATGACCAAACTTTGATATTCTATTTATAGCATCCTTCCTATTCATCATTGAATTTATTTTCCAGCTCATCGTCATTGTAATATTTATTTTTATTGCATTGAAAATTTAATTTAACGTCTGTAAGAACTTTTATTTCTTTCTCTGGTGTATTTTTAATCTCCAATTCAAAAAAATCATGCAACACACAAAGTAAAGCGCCTGATTGGGTTCGAACTCACGACCGTTGCCGCTGGGCCACCATTCTTCCCGTAGATCTTAATAGTGATATTATAAATTAATAATACAAAAACACAATTTATAGGAATTTGATAAATAAAACAAAAACGATAACAACAATAAAACATTTTTTACTCATTAGTAAACAATGTGCATATTAGACTACCCCAACCCAACCCAAGAAATAAAGGTTTTAAAAAAACATATCATGTACGGTAATTGTAACAATGCATGTCTGCAATGTTTATTGTGGTGAGAAAATATTTATATCATTTAATGAACGCAGACAAGTGCGACGTATGGTGTGCCGCTATTCTGGTAGAACTATTTTCATAATGTTTTCGTATAACTTTTTCTGCTTAAGTCAGACCTATCGGTGGGAACCTTTATAAAAATTCACGGTGCTCATATATGGCGTAATAATTAATATAGATTGTGTAAATTCTATAGTAGATATATGTACTAACACTAGTTACAAACTTGTTTATTTACTAACCAAATGGATGTTATGGGTCTGAAATAAAAGATTTTTATTATTATAAAGAATTTTTGTATATTTTATAATGATCAAATACTGTACATTTCTCAAAACAAAAAACAATTAAGTATTTTTCTTTACATTTCTAAATAACTTAACTACTTACTTATTTCTATTTTTCCAACTGAAATAGATATAATTGAATTCAACAATTGCATGCTTCAACATTAAAATTACACAAAAAATAAGACATTGTTGCGACATACATACATGATTCAATGGAATTTAGTTGTTGAAGTGTTTTTATATTATCTAAGTATTTACATGATTTAAACAATCCTCTGTTACATGAACCATTACTGGCGACGTGAGGATACCTGATGTCGATGAATAGGTATAGGCTTGGTAGTGTGCTATCTAGAAAGCATTTCAAAGTTTCTATAGTTTCATAGCATTCAATATCCTATTTCACTCCATCAGAATAAGTTATGATTAAGTTATTAAACAGAGAGATGTGTCTAATAATAAATTCTATTTTTTGCATATCAAAACACTATGAAAAAGCTCATGATCTACGCAAGAACTTTTCGAGGTTAGGTGCAAGAAAAGTTAGCAAGTTATTTGAGTACAGTATTTGTTTTATAAACATCTAAACACGCGCTACTTACATTGTTGAAACAATCCATGTAACAGAAGCACTTAAAACTGCACCACCTACCAGTTTCTCACTAGCACTGTTATAGACACTACAAGTTCTATCACTTTATCATGGTATCTCAACTGGGTGATATCCGATCCACACAGACGAACCTCAAGGAGTGCTTTCTAAAAAAGATGGGTGAACTTGAGGCACAGGTCCAAAGTGCTGGACCCACAAAGGACACCGTAGCAAAGCTTGCTGATGAGTTCCGATCGTTTCGTAAGCTTATGTTCGGCATGCTAGGTGAGACTGGGGAATCATCATCGGCTGGAACTGGAGGCAACTCTGATAATGTAGTGCGGAAAACTTAGTGGTGTTTATATGGTTCTCAACTGTTCCGTTTTTGTGCTCGGAACTTAATTTTACGTGTTTTAGTAGTTATTGTACACTTCTACGTGCTCTCTACTACTTATTTTCACCTCACAACCACTTAATTCTCATTCTGTTGTTACTTAATTTGCTTTGTTTGTGGTTATATTTTTGTTATTAGTTGACTTGACAGTCAGTCAGTTGCATTCCTGTCAATCTTGCGCCGCGTTCCGAATTATACTCACATTGATTTGAGCGTGACAACAACCGTTCCAAATTGGCTTGAGCGCGGTAACGCTGTCCCGTGAAACATCTTAGAAGCCGTCATGACAGGCGCCATCATGCGATAACGCCGAACATGCCCTAAACTGAAATCACTTTGAGCGCTGTTAAAAATGACAAGTCGCATCATATCTTATACTAACTTGGATTTATAAGAAGTTGTGCTTCTGACTACAGTCGCCACCAAACCTAATAGGAAAAAGAATGGTGTAAGCAAGTTTTATATGGTGTAAATGGGTTTTGAAGTTAAGTGAGTACTGTTCGCTCGCTCACGAGTGTTCCTAATTCGGAAGGCAGCCTTGTTTTCGCCTAAATGACGTTCCATTTTCACTGTTACACGTTTGTGTTGTGTTTGTAAATTGCGTTCCGTTTCTGCTATTGTAACTTTGTTACGTACCGTTGTGTGCTTTGCTTGTTCATAATATTTTGTGTTAATTTTGGTGATGCTGTTTCCTATTCTAAATTAATGTTCACTTCTGATTTTTATGTATGTACCTACTACTACTACTGTACAGTACGACATGGACATTTTGATGCTTAGAACGCTTTTTTGAACTCTGACAATTTTCAAAATTGTCAAAGTCCGACTAAGGATATTTTTTTTTTTAGAAAAAGTAATGAGTTACAAAAGCGACTCGAACAATCTTTAATATTAGTTCAGCGGCCAATATGCAAATTGTTCAATCAACTCATTTTTAAGATAAAAAGAAAACCCAATACCAGAAGCAGGAACTGGCAGATAAAACAATAAAGATTTCCAAAAACTTTTCGTAATTTCGTAACTATATGGTTGGTTTCCACACCGCGTAATCAGTTACCAACTAGAACGTGCTACGTGTTGTGCGCCGAAAAGTACTCTTCCCACGGCGCGCAGACGGCTACTTAGAGATCGTTTACTTTAACTGCACGGTTTCATTTGTATCGAAATTGTAATGGAAGGGCCATTAAAATGTCTATACAAAAATTTTAAAAGTGTATGCAACAAACAGTGGAGGTGCAGTTAAAATAAACGACCTTTGCAAGCAGGCGTGACGTGTAGACGTATCACGCGCCGTGACAAGCCAGGTTAAGCAAAGTAACAATGGTTATGCCCCAAATAAATTCTTGAAATTATATCGTCAACCGTGGTGATAGTAGCTTTGCACCGGGTCCTAGTTTTGGTAGGACATTGCCATCTAATTTTGACACCAGTTGACATACCTCTAGTGAATCTTTAGTTGCCAACCTTGAGCATAACAGTACTTCTATTAGTGTATGTACACCGTCTGGACTGAAATACAAAATTAAACATTTCAAATGTATTTGCCATCGAAGCTACAATAAGAGAAGATCGAATTAATAAACTATGTCGGATGACACAAGTTGTTTTTTCTCTTCAATGGTTCCTTTTTCAGGGAACATTTTTTGATAATTAATAATGATTCTTTTAGTTATCAGTAAAGTTGGACCGAGGAAAAAATAAAACGACCAAGTAAAAAATCATAAATTATACTCGTGTAATCTTATCTTAAGTAGTATACTATTGAAGATAAACATTACTCACGATTAAATACTGAATAAAAATTCTCTATTTTATCCACCACCGAAACCTAAGTAATATATCTTCTATATATTAATACGTGAAGCGAAAATTTTGGATCCCTTTTTACGAAAATTGGGCGGACGGAGGAGTATGAAATTTCGCACACTTATAGTTTACACAGAGAAAAAGTGACGAATGCTAATATTTTTTAAAATTATGCGTTAAAATACATTATTTTCAATAAATAGCACGTTACACACACTAATGTACATTACCGTGTATCTAATACACACATGCATAGATATTCTTTTGTTTATGGTCCAAATCTGTCTTTATTATTTTGTGCAATGTTACCAACACCCAGAAATATTTACCCCTAAAGCTTAAGTAAAAAACCCCTAAAATTGCCACAATTACTAAAAAAATCCGCTATAAAATTTTAATGAAAATAACCAACGAATGTTCAGTAATCATAGACCGGCACACAGTAGTAATATTTGTCTATATTTATTACGCGACATTTGTTAATCATTCACTCTGCATTCTTAGTATCGAGGAACCGTACTAGAAATCGCTAATACTTTTATTGTAATCAAAAACACAATGAGAAATGTAAGATGGCAAAAAATCCCTAAGAATACCCCTAAAAATCTCAATCCTCTTATTTACCCCCTAAATTTGGGAAAGCCCCTAAGTTGGTAAGCCTGATTTTGTGTCTATAGTCTTAATGAATGTCAAGTATAACCATAGGTAATAAATTAATTTTATAGATATATACCCTATTTCATTTTTAAAATCTATGATCATATCGAGAATATTTGTCTATAATATTATTTGTATTAGCGACGATAGGAATTTATTTTAGATCTTTAGGAAATATTTTTTGTGGTTTTTAGGGAGTGTCAAGTATGGCATTAGTAAGTTTCCCATACAAAACTTAGTGTCGTGTGCAAACTGTAGAGGTTGTATGCCTCACGATTGTACAGACTGGTCATAGATTGTACAGGCTGGTTATAATTATGACATTTGGAACCGTCATAATTAATTAAAAATAATAGGGAAAATTCTATAAAAACAGAACAAATTTTTGTGATAATTCATTCCATATTGTTCCATATCCAGCAGTTAAGAAGTATTAAGAAAATAAAAAAGAGAGTCCTGAAGAAGTATTCTTTACTCATTACACCTACGTCCTGGTCCTGACCTTCACCATCCCGCCAGCGTACCCTCTCCACAGTAGTACAGCCTCAACAATTTGTCTATAGTGTTACTGAATGTCAAATATAACCATAATTTTTTTTTAAATTTATTATTATGTATATTTTTTCATTTAATAATGTATTTCTATTCAAATGAAGTACGGTCGAATTTCGACCACTGGGCGATCACTAGTAATAAATAAGTTAGTGACCGTAGCGCGAGAGTTTATAATGGTGAAGTTAGTCGTTGCTACAGTTTCATCTTAAAACTATATCGTAACACTTTATATGTACTAGAACCCACCCTAAAAGCTAATCAAAATACTGTTTATAATATAACTTCAATCTTAATTCATTTGATTTCATCCACCGAAAAGAAATTATAAGCCTCAATGTGTAAACTTTTACAACAAGCAACATTTATTGGGAAGCACCTTTTTTGTCATATATTTCCGTTGATTCGAGAAGGATTGCCGTCGAGGCAACTTCTGGGAATGCAGGACAAGTCATGTCTCGACTGTGATTGTAATTAGAAGTCAATGAATTAACAAACGATTAACTTACGCTAAGTTCAAAACCTCTTACTTTTAGGGATAACAACGACCTACTAGTTAAAACCGATATCTTTTCTTTCGAATTTTGTCTGAGATCCAAGATCTAGCTTTGAACCCAGTTCATAGGAACGATTAGTGATAAATTTATCTTAGTTGGACATCACAGACAGGCAGTTTTAGTGCGAGTGAGTTTTATATTAAAAGTATAAGATCTAAGTCTCAAATTATGCGAACTAGTTAGAACGTCTTTATCGTCAATCATGTCAAGGACGTATTATATTAAATAAATTTAGCTAAGTCACGGCCGTTTTGTATATTGGAGCTACCAAACCGTCAATTTTAGTATCCGAAACTGGAATGTCCACAGTATCGGAAGACGAAAAACGCCTATCTCTGCGTCGTAGAGCCGCAATGCCTTACTGTCTAAGAATTATTGCATAGTTATTGCAACCACGAGACCTGTCTTAGCAATCTGGGGACGATAGCCCAAGTAACATTCAATTCAGATTCTCTTCACCGATTTAAAATCTATTTGCACTAGTGTGGGCCAGTGGGTCATGAAACCCCCATACTCGGACGATGGCGTTGTCCATGGTGTGCAGGGACGCTCTACAGCCAGCCTTAGCTTTGACGCACACCCATCGTGTTCTGCTGCCATACTTATTAACTCGGTTGAATCGGTACTGACCGATCATGATGACCGGGTTACCTCGCTGAGATTCCGCAAAAACAGGGTTCAGATCTGAAAATAATTGTTGTTTTAGTACCTGGTAGTAAATATACTATAACTTTTATTAAAAAACTAGAGAGATTTCATAATAAAAAATTGAACCTCACAAGCAAAAGGAAAAATGTAGCCTTGGTTAAATCCTAGCCACGTGCACCGATTCTCTAAAGACGGTAGCAGGAGTATACCTACACGTCGTAAAGAATTGTTATACTCGTACGGGACAGCGATTGCGTTTGACAGCTGTCAAAATTAACAGACGTTACTGTTGTCCATGATAGAATATCAGCTTGCTATCTGTATCTAGATTAAGAAGGAAATGACAAATGAAAATAAATTGATTGAATCTCCTTTGTATTTTCATACCGCTAATTAATAAACGACAAAGAAAAACTTTGAGAAATTTGGTAGAAAATTGGCAATATCATAAGATATTTCTTACAAAACAATTTCACTATGTAATATTATACCATTAAAATGATAGGCCTTATCAATTGTTCAATTATAAGGAATATCTACAGCGTAAATTCTACGATTATATCAATCTCTACATAATAAGGCGCTAAATCTTATACGCAGTTCTGATATTTGTGACGTAGCCAAACAAGATTATTAATTTAATATATTAATTTAAGACACTGAAAACAATGTAAAAGTATTTTATTATTTGATTGGTTCCTAACCCTCGTTGATTCACAATGATATAACAACTGAAATTATAAACGTAATCTATTGAGCTTAACGGAACGGAAATTTTATTTAAAATAATAAAAATATGTGAATTGATTTTTTTTTTTATTATTCCTAATAAAATTAAATTGTATTTTAGGTACAACTGATTTATGTCTTAAGGCACAACCCAAGCATAGGACACCGTAAAACAGCCAGTTTCTGTCCCACGGTTACTGTATTGGTACATAATACAAGTCGGGAAAAATTCCACTGTATTTTCAAATGTTTATAGAAAATTCGATTTAATACACGATTGAACTAAATAAAAGCGATTCACAAAATACAAGCGCTGCTTAGTTTGTGGTTCACCGAATGTGTCACATTATAAGTTACTGTTACTTGTTGATGTATTTTTTTTACATGACTTTTATTAGGTATTACCTACCAACTACCTTTAAACGCATCGCTATTTTATACCTTATTTGTTCCCGTGATGTACTTTTGTCAAATACCAAACGATTTGTTTCTTACCGTGCCCTAAGTTAATAAGTTTCGGTCGGTAAGTACCAAAGCTACGTCACTTATTTGCTTATACCTAAATTAGAATGAATAAATATAAACACAATCATTATAATACTAGATTAATTAACGAACGAAAACAATACGAAATACATAAACAGATCTTGAAAATAATTAAGCCACTACCACACTAACATTAATTTAAAAAATTTAGGAACTTCAGGGACACTAATTCACCGCTAGCAAACCTACGGACAGCCTAAAGATAATAATTATAATAAAACTAAACAATATTCAAGAAATCTCCCACAATCTGAGACATAACTACTTAAAACTTACGTAACTACAAGTACACAACACTCATTTAAATATAACATTAATGTATAAATTTCACAAGACAATAATGACTATTTATTTATAAGAATACATTGGCCCTATTTTACTACATGGCAGTTTAAATACAGGTCATCACACACGTCAAAAATCTTAATATACAACCTCTAATTTAAAACTTAATGATTATGTTTGCCTAGAGTCTTAACGATAACATTGTCAACAGTAGTGATGGCTGCAGTACATCCATTCTTCTTCTTGATACAAGTCCAGCGAACCTTGGACCCCCAGCATGCATGTTTGTTAAACCGCCACGCTCCTATTTGTACCACAAGGTTCCCGCGTTGAGATAAGTCAAATTTTGGCTCTGAAACATTTCGAAAACATGACTCACCATCTTTTATAACATTTTAAGTATTTTCATGCAATACATAGTTTCAAATTCTTAGAGACATTTTTTCGTATAGGATATTGCCTACACTAGATATGCAAATAGAGGGATAATAAGAGAAACACGTAATGTAACATTTTCTACATAACTTTAATATTAAGGAATACAACTTAAACATGTTTATTTTTTGTCAAATACAGATCACATAAAGTTACATCATTACATTAAATGAAACTTTGATTTTTATATCTAGCCAATATTGATTTTTTCCCTCGACATTTATAAATATGTATGGTTAAAAGAAAACCTTACAAATTGATCAGCTGTAACTTTGCACCTACTCGAATATTCCCAGTTCCACATGGATTGCCCCCAGGTGACAATCAGGAACAAAATTCCCAGTTGCCCCCGGGTGGAATTTTCATCCCGATTGCCTGGTGGCAATCTATGTGGGAATATTCGTAAGTACTTCGTTGTATTGACCGGTCAATGTGACCGGCAAATGCTTCACGGAGCAGAGAAGTAAAATAAAGGCTCCTGCAGAAAGGCGACACGACAGTGCGACGTGATTCTGGTAGAACAATTTCCATAAGATTTCATACAAATTGTTCTACTAGGTAGAGTCACGTCGCGCCTATCTATGCTAGCCTAAGTCAATCCCCGGACATTTTCAAAATTACTCAGACTATTACTACATATTTATTTCCGACTTCAAAAAAAGGAGGAGGTTATCAATTCGACTGTATTTTGTTTTTTTTTTATGTTTGTTCCCTCATAACTTTTGACTGGATGAACCGATTTTGATGATTATTTTTTTATTTGAAAGCTGGTGCTTCCATTTGTACAATGGGGTCCATGTGAAAACCATTTAAGTCTTAAAGCATTAAGTATTTGCGCGACAAATGGACGAATAACGCGATTAGATTAGTGCGGGGTATCTAACATAACTAAAAAGTTAAAAATAAAAACTTTTTACAAAATGACAACCGACTTCCTAAAAAAACACTACAAAGTGAAAAATAACTTTAATTTCGGCAGTCGGTGGCAAAAATACCTTAAGTACAGATCCTAAGACAGCGACTTCCAAAATTAAAGTTATTTTTCACTTTGTAGTGTTTGTCATTTTTTTGTAAAAAGTTTTTTTTATATTTATCTTAAACTTCCTATGTACTACTCTATGTTTTAAATACTACCACACCTTTAAAATTTAATCATTGTACTAGGTAGTTGGGGTTGTAGTAGGTAAGTTCACCAACACTGGGAAACCTCTAAACTAGCTCAGACTGCTATCTTACGGCGACATTTAACGATATAGATGCCAATGTTTTAGATTGAGATACATTTTACTATAACAGATTCAACAAACTCTAATAAAATATTATTTTGACATTTTGGCGATGATTACTTAATCATATATTTTATATACATGAATGTTACTTAATAACTATTTAGTATACCTACAGCTAAATACTATACGCATAGGCGTTCCAGTTTTTTAGATATATAAGTAATAATTACAACTACTACAAACCGCGTTATTTGACTAGTGGTAGAAACTAGGAGTGGTTTTACAAAAAAACTAAAAATCAAAGAATTTACTAATTAAAAAATATTTCAACTAGCGAGGAACCTACCACCTGGCGTACGTAGCCACCATAACAATGAAAGCTTAGAACCTACTACTAGACAAAAAAGGAGGCTTGGCAATACCCGTGTTCAAACAACAATATCAAATGGTCCACTAGAACACTTAGGAAATAACCGTTGATAGACATTTAAGTTTGGCCACCGAATACCTTTCTGTTGGAGAGTTATGATAAACTATAGCAGTATAAAACAATATTATAAAGTGTCACTTTTGTACCGATCGTGATATCATTCAAGTTTCAACCATATCTGTCGGTGTATTCTACATATATTAATGTCATCGTGACAACTTTGGTGAACTGAACTGTCAAAAGTGTCAATCCCTAGAGATAGATCCCTGGGTAGAATGACGAGTTTTTAATCGATTTACACATTTACTCAACCAAACCGAAATCGAAACTATATAATAATAATATATTTATAAAGGCAACTCAATTTAATTCATTCGTGGGCGAATCGACAATTAATTACGTATTAGGTAATTAATTGGCACGTTTAGAGTTTAATACACTTTATTGCATGTATTTGTAGTGACCTAATACGTTTTTCTGAAGTTATCGAAAATAAATTACAGTCGTGCGAGTCGCCTATAAAAAATTAAATATTTTTTTAAAGTGTCGATTCGCCCGATTCGTTCGAGTAAATTCGTGCGGAGTGACTAGTAGTAAGTCAGAATGACAGGTCAGTTCCTCTAAGTTTTCACGGTTAGATTTTTACAGTAGACCGGCTGTTCAAAAACTATTATCTATTCACACTGTCCGGTGTCCTCTTCAGGAAATGTGACACTAGTGGTTGTGCCAACCATTGACCTTGACCAGTCGGTCGTTGACAGTGACAGCGACGCATCGGCAGCCACTGCTCTTCCTCGCGGTGCACTCCCACCAAGTCTTCACGCGTCGAGCCAGCTTTTTAACAAACCGATAGTTGCCCCAAGTTATGATAGGGTTACCGAACCTCGAAATCCCGAATACAAGAGGATTCACTGGTGCCGCTGTAACATAGAAAACAAAGTTTAATGTATGCTTAGGAGGAGCATGTACCTAATATTAATTGATTACTGAAATTACACTACACATTACCCGCAGAGGTCGGACACCAAATCTGAACGTGTCGTTGCTGCCTGGCGGCCATTTTTATTATTCTTTCAGCTATAGGTAGATATTAATGTAATTAAAGTAAATAAATATGATATATATGTATTTATGGAATAAAGAATCTGTTTAAAGTGAAATAACAGTAATATTTTTTCACTTTTTCTGATTTTAACTATGGCAGTTAACGTGATATAAAATATTTATGTTTACTAATAGAAAATTGTAAACGGCAAAAGCAGTAAAACAACAAAATACAATAAAACAATTTATTCTTGTTAATAATTAACTACAAACCAACAACCATTTGTAACAAAACACTTTAATAGTTATTTGTTATACAAGAGTGCAAAGTTGCTTTTTAACCGCGTGCTCAATTTTGATGACCGAGCAAGCGAAGGATTCTAAAATCAAAAATTAGAATCCTGAGCATTAGCGAGGGAATCAAAAGAGCACGAGGTGAAAAATCTTTGCACTCGAGTGCAACACGTAACTTTTCATCCCACTTCAGCGAGGAAATGACTAAATGCAAAAAAAGCATTTACAATCACAAGATACTTTTATTTCAGTTTAGGTATTAACATTTATTAGGTACTACATTATGATAGGTAAGTATTACAGAATTATCTTTAAATTATTTCAAATAATACTTAGGTATAATTAAGAAAAATTGAAAGTAAAGTTGCTACAGCTGCCTAAGTAGAGTGTAATATTTTTGTTAGTGACGTGAAAAGAAAATGGGGCGCGCAAAGTAAATTAAAAAAAGTACACCAATAAGGTTCCGAGTCTGAGTTTTTAACAAATTACAAAAAGGTTGTATGATAAATTCGGCACCATGGAGGTAGAAGTAAATAGGTTTAATGATGTTTTGAATTTACAAACTTAGTGCACACGATGTTCTAAATTCAATTTACTTTATCCCTTAGCGGATAAAAACGGCTTTTGCACTCAGATATCGAAGGGCAAAAATACTCTTTCCGAGATGGGGGGATGAAAATATAATTTGTTATTCAATTACTTACATAAAAATATTTTTACTACCATGTAACGGAATCTTTGGCGTGCGAAACCGACTCGCACTTTACCAGTTTATTTTTTAAATCATGAGTATGTCGAATATTCATTTTAATAATGTTTTCATTCTCAGTGACTACGAAAGAGTTGCATCGCTCCCTGGTCTTGATGCAAATCCATCGTTTGTATTTTCCCCTGCCCCTCATCAGTTTTAAACGATGTCCAGATAGTACTAATATTGGGTTCCCGCGTGTGCTCGTGGCAAAATAATATTCTTCAGTTTCTGCATCTGAATCAGAAGTTAAAAATTGGAGGTGCAAAAAAAACCTTGGTTTAGAAATGATTCCAAAGGGTTTTATGGAGTTGCAAAGTACGCCCGTATTTTACCAGTTATGTTTAAGTTCCATTGAAATAGGGAGGTGAGCCTTTTGTCTGTCACAGATAGAAATACCTTTGCTGACCTATCGGAAAACTCAGTAAAAATAGCTGTTGAGCCAGGGACTCACTCGGAGCAGACACGCTTGCAATCACTAGATCAGTTTAAACAAACTCCAATCAATATCATCATACCAGTACGTTACTGTGGGATAATTCTGAGCTCTACACGAGTAAAAACACGGGAGAATCTATCATTTCAGCCAAAAAGCGTCTACTACTGGACATAGGCCTCCCACAATTTTGGGAGAGTCTGCCATAATCACCACGCTAGGCGGGTTGGCGATCGCAGTATGGTGGAAAAATGCATACAGAACGCTACTGCCCATTCTCCGGTAAGTGCCTTAGTGGCCTCTTACGACACACACGGGAAGAAATGTGATGGTGCTATTTTTTATGTAATAAATTATTATTATTATTATTAATCATTTATTTCAGAATATACATTCCATAAAATCTATATATATAAAAGAAAGTCGTGTTAGTTACTTCACTTATAACTCAAGAACGGCTGAACCGATTTAGCTGAAAATTGGCAGGGAGGTAGTTTAGAGCCAGGAGAAGGACATAGGATACTTTTTATCCCGTTTTTTTTTTTTTTTTTTTTTCCCCTTTTTACGACCGCGTTCCCGTGAGACGTCACATAAAACGTCAAAGAGAATACAAGTCACTATAAAACGTGGTACTATGACAAAAACGTTGCCTTCGAAGTACCAGGTTATCATAACTTGACAGGAGCTTACCAAACAAAGGAGTGTCAGCTAGAAAACGCTTTATGCCTTCGAAGTACCAGGTCATCATAACTGGGTAGGAGCTAACCTAACATATGAGTGTCAGCTAGAAAACGCTTACCAGATCACCACCGCGTACCAGGTTGTCAAACTTGGTACGTTTATAACAACATTTATTGAATCTGAGGCGATACGAAGTTCGCTGGGTCAACTAATTATCTATACTAATATTATAAAGCTGAAGAGTTTGTTTGTTTGATTGAACGCGCTAATCTCCGAATCGAATCCGGTCCGAATTGAAAAATTCTTTTTGTGTTAGGTAGCCTATTTATCGAGGGAGGCTATAGGCTATATAACATCACGCTACACCTCAGAGGAGCGGAACAGTAATGAAAAATGTTGCAAAAACGGGGAAAATTTATTCCTTCTGAGAGTTTCCGTTGCGTGCGCTGCGTAAACGGTTAAAGTAACGCAAAAATCATGTATGACGGGATTGTTATTTTTAAAAAGTTCAAAAAAAAAGTCCCAAGAGCATATGTCTATCTTTTAAGGTTGACTCACTATAACTCAAGGAGCGAAAATGGACGAAAACTAGCAGGCAAATCGATGCGACGGGAAGGGTAAGGGGAGCAAAAATTTGACGCGGACGAAGTCGCGGGCAGAAGCTAGTATACATTATAAAAAGACTGATTAGTATACATAGAGGTTTTATCGAATCATATTTGAATAGACCTACATTACTGAATAGTAAAAGTTAACTACACAAGAGGTATGATAAAAATACTTTCATTATATATCTAAATACCGTAGTGATCTTTGGCTATATTGGTTAAGGATCTAATGCACTCTGATTAATCGGCATGATTATGTTCATTCTTCACATGAACGATCTCATTCTCGATGGTGCTGATCCGGGCCAGGCAGCCTATCCTATTGCACCGGTAAGACACCTTGCCGGTGGCTAGGTGCTGGTAATTCCTTGAGAAACGTCTCCCGTTGTACACAAGCATGGTTGTCTCTTTTGACGTTTTTACAAATGAAGCTGAAAATATATTTCGATCATTAACTTTTATGAAATGTATGAGTGACTGAAGGTATTCTTGCTATTCGGTTTTACAAGGTGTTTTTATTTCGGAATTGTATTAATCGGTATTTTAATAATCGGAATTCGTATTTTTGAAGTTACGAATTATATTATCATTAAGTCGGACTTTTTGTTATTCGATCTATTCGGTCCATGCCCTAGACAAAGCCATAGCCGGTATACGTCAAAGCTTTCATTCTTACCCGTACAGTATACCATCGGGGTACACTACATAAATACGAAAAACTTTATTCTGACAGTCATAAATACGAATTTCAAAATACCGATTTTCATAATTCCGTATGATTCAAAATTCCGAATATAACAACTCCGACTTATCATTACTCCTTTTTTTATAATTCCTAAATTTCAATATTCCTAACGTTTATAACTAAGGTACCGGTGGCAATTAAGGCCCACCTAAGAAAAAAATGCTTTAAATCTGAGTATAATGCGAGTAGGGTAATATTGGGCATTCTATGCCACTGTCGGCAAGTAGCTCGGCTAGTGCGCCTCGCTACGCGCCAGTGGCATAGTATGCCCAATATTGAACGATCGACTCGACTGTGTAGTATATTACTGTACTCGCCTGGAGATCATGTGAGTTATACCACTGGCCGTCAGTAGCTGGGCGAATTCACCTCGCTGCGGACGATGATATGGATCATTGTGCCATGCGTTTCGTTGTTAGAAACGACTTGATGATAAGTGATATGCGCTTCAAATGGTGGAAACGACTTGCTGGTTTTTTGTAATGCGCTTCAGCAATGGAAACGACTTGATGAATTAGGCACATTCAGTATTAGAAATAACTGGTATTACTGTACTCATACAAAGATCATGCGAGTTATACGACTGGCCTACAGTAGCTAGGCGAGTTTGCTTTGCTTCGGACAGTATTGACAACTATCGACACGATCAATGATTAAGATTTAATTTAGTGATTATGAAATGCGTTTCATAGTTAGAAACTACTTGTTGGTTTTGCGCTTCATCAATGGAAACGACTTGTTGGTTTTTGTAATGCGCTTCAACAATGGAAACGACTTGGTGATTTTGTCATACATTTCAGTTTTCAGTATTAGAAACGACTTGGTTTTTGTAATGCGCTTCGTGGGTGGAAACGACTTGGTGTTTTTGACATGCGTCTCAATATTAGAAACGACTTGTTGGTTTTTGTAATGCGCTTCAACAATGGAAACGACTTGGTGATTTGGTCATGCATTTCAGTATAAGAAACGACTTGGTTTTTGTAATGCGCTTCGTGGGTGGAAACGACTTGGTGTTTTTGACATGCGTCTCAATATTAGAAACGACTTGTTGGTTTTTGTAATGCGCTTCAACAATGGAAACGACTTGGTGATTTTGTCATGCATTTCAGTATTAGAAACGACTTGGTTTTTGTAATGCGCTTCGTGGGTGGAAACGACTTGGTGTTTTTGACATGCGTCTCAATATTAGAAACGACTTGTTGGTTTTTGTAATGCGCTTCAACAATGGAAACGACTTGGTGATTTGGTCATGCATTTCAGTATAAGAAACGACTTGGTTTTTGTAATGCGCTTCGTGGGTGGAAACGACTTGGTGTTTTTGACATGCGTCTCAATATTAGAAACGACTTGTTGGTTTTTGTAATGCGCTTCAACAATGGAAACGACTTGGTGATTTTGTCATGCATTTCAGTATTAGAAACGACTTGGTTTTTGTAATGCGCTTCGTGGGTGGAAACGGCTTGGTGTTTTTGACATGCGTCTCAATATTAGAAACGACTTGTTGGTTTTTGTAATGCGCTTCGTGTGTCGAAACGACTTATTAACTCGCTGCTTTGAAGTGGATCTGCATAATAAACAAGGTACATATTATATTAGGTTTATTTTTCGTAAAACATTGGTTTTTCAAGGAATAAAGTATCTACCGAGCGCACGAACTCTTGTAGTTTACGCCACTGACACGAATCCGCGTCGGTCTGGAACTTGAGTCGCAAAAGCGCCTTCTTCCACAGCTCCAGGGAGTCGGTGTGGCGAGCGTCGTCAGCCTTGTACACCTTGCAGTCGATGTAGTACTCTCCGTTGATGCTCGCTGCTCGCCGCTCGCAGCCGTTGGCGACTCGGTTAACGAAGAATGATGATAAACATGTACTCGATGAGTCGTCTTTTGGCGCGGTGTCAGACCCGTAGTTGTTACTGATACCAAATACATCATTATCAGTATTGGTTTTTTTTACTGAAACAACAACGAAAGCTTCTATTAGTTCATCATACACTTACAGGTTACGTTTACTGTTTAGATACGCATAGGGGAAAAAAAATACACTCGGTCAAAAAAGGGACTTGCAGAACATGAGAGACGTACTTACGAATAAAAATGACAGATGATTTAAACTGGTATGGCGAACTAAATTATTGAATAGTTTGTTTACCTCGTACGAATTAAATTCGTTGATGGTGGATGCGAGTTGCGTTTCCTAACGTTGTCTGCAGACGGTTTGCGGCTGCGTTTGGTTTTCTGATCGGTGATCGGAGCTTGTTGAAAGTATTCGCACTCAGACTCAGACCTGAAATAAAGATACAACAAAATAATAGTTAAACATAAGGATTACGATTAGTACATCGGGTCAGATCTCCGAACTATGTACTGAGTGGAAAGTTTTATACTTACATTTTCCAATTATGTCCAAACGGTATGGCAGGCTGGCAGGTGTAGTGACTGACGACCGTAGGCAGCGGTTAGCTATCAAAACTGATATTGATGGGATAACGCAGCAGGATCGCAGAACACTTCTTGAAGATTACTTCCACACTTGTAGACTTCAGTTAGCTTGTACCGAGTACTTCGAAAACATGTAGCTTATAAATCGGAAAACGAATGATAATTCACTATATTAAAAATGACTACAACCGTTCATATAATGTTGTGTAAAACAACTTTTTTCCTTAGACGCATTATAGTTACTATCGAAGAACTTCATATGTAAGCAGTTTGAAAACAAAATCCTCTGAGCACGATGCGCAGCAAGCAGAAATAGTCTTTACGATGTATAGATATAAAGTTCTTCGACGGTACTTCACCAAAAAGTGAAGACTAAGGATGTTTCAGGTAGCATCGAATGACGACACAGCGAAACGACTTAGGGTTGACAAAACGTTAACCAGTAGATAAGTTATCAACAACACTAATAGGGAATATTCTTGTAAGTAATTTAATTATTTGGCAATCCAGAGATAATCATTAGATTAGTATTTAATATGTTATAGATCCAAGTTTTACTTGTAATACTTACTTTTATGTTCGAATGAAGTAGCTACAGGAAATAAGTTAACTTGTAACAGTAACAAATTTTAAATGAACTTAATTTTTAATTCTATTCTTAAGGGTAGAAGCCTATGTACTACATTTTATTTATTTTATGATAGTGTACCTAGTTTCTGATACTTATCCATACCTTAATATGTATGCGTGACAACCTTGACTAAAATAGCTTACTGTTGTGAATGCAACTTAGCTAACGAAAAAAGAAACAAGGTCACACGTGTAATGTTTTACGCAATAACAATTATTTCAATCAAATATTTTATTGATTGTTCGAAAATTGATAGTATGAATAGGTACTCAATAACGAATACTTCGTTAGTTAGTAACGTTTAAAAGTCAAAAACTAAAAATAAATTTTACATTATCTCAAAGCTACGCCGCGTGACGGAGTGACCTTTAATCATTTAAAAAATATATGGATTCATGGCGAATGTCGAAACACCCACAGTATTATAATCTCCCGAAGCAGCTAGTACCTGACGTTTAGTATGGTGATCTGAATACAGCCACACATTTGAACTAAGTACATAAAATTGAAACATTTATGTACAACATTAAGTAATTTGCGAGAAGGTAACTATTGAAAATGTTTGGTATTTTCGTTTCAAATGTTGTTGATTTTAATAAAAAATAGGTACTAACCGATCTTTCTTTTTTTTCAGAAACATATTGATACCTACAGTATTATAATCTCCCGAAGCAGCTAGTACCTACCGATTAGTATTGTGATCTGAATACACCCATACATTTGAACTACATAAAATTGGAACATTTATGTACAACATTAAGTAATTTGCCAGAAGGTAACTATTGAATAAGTTTGGTATTTTCGTTTAAAACGTTGTTGATTTTAACAAAAAAAAAAGGTACTAACCGATCTTTCTTTTTTTTTTTTTCAGAAACATTGATACCTAATCAGATGCACTGGTTGACGAATAAGTAATCATCAAACTTGAAGACGTATGCAGACCTGGTCCAGATTAAACAATTTAACAATTCTATCACACTATATTTACTTCGATTCTTCATTAGTTGGTATACGTGGGTAAGATCGTTTCATTTCGAGTTTAGCGTCTGTATTGGGAGATAATTAATTTCAATTTGTAAAATAATGCCCCACTGTTCGGTTTGCAACTTATTTGTAGATAATCGTAGATGGTCTGGTCATTTACGTAGTAATGTTCATAAAAATAATAGTGCGACCACTGTTTTTGACAATGTCGCAATTATTAATTCTGCGTTTAAAAAACGAATCGTTAGTTACAAAATCATCGCAACTGGCGAAGAAATAAATAATTTTCCTGAAATGTTTCTCATTAATATTAGTGATCAAGTTAAAACTCTAATAAACCAATCATTATTGAAACATAAAGCTGTGAAAATAAATTTCGAACTTTTTTCTTTTTTTCTTTTGTTTAAAAATGATCAAAAGGAAATGAAATCGTTCGCCACAAAAAACATTATTATTACTTTTAATTACGATTTTGATTCAATATATAAAGCAACGGTTGATTTACTGTTAAAGAAAATTGAAGAGTTTCAGGAGAGAGATAGTGGCTGGACATTTTCGAATAATTCCCATGTAGAAATAAATATTAACAAATATCAACCTCTCGGCGGATCTAAATTTATAACTTTACCGAAATGTATAAAACATAAAAAAGCTTGTTTGAATATTCGTAACAATGATGAGTATTGCTTTTTATGGTGCGTAGTGGCGGCTCTGTACCCCACTAACCAACATCCCGACAGAGTTTCATCTTATCCCTACTTCCAGGATGTTTTGAATGTTGATGGTTTAACATTTCCGATAACATTTTCGGACATAGCTGTCTTTGAGAAGAATAATCCGTTTTTGAATATTTACGTGTATGGTTTAAAAAATGATAAGACTATCATTGGACCTTTGTATTCAACATCGAATCATAAATCTAAGAGCATCCATCTATTGTTCATTGAAAATAAAACTAATACTCATTATTGTCTTATCAATGATTTACCGCGTCTAGTCAGAAATCAGATGACCAAACATCATGGTAAACTGTACTTCTGCGAAACGTGCTTATTATTTTTTCCAACGCGCAGCCGAATTGAATCACATCTATGTGGAGGGATTGCCACAGTATTACCAGAAAAAGGAACATTTTTAAAATTCAAAAATTATGATAGAAAACAAAACATTCCTTTCGTCATATATGCCGATTTCGAAACGATACTCAAACCAATTTCCGGCGATGAATTCAACACCGCTAACACGTCATACTCACATCGTCACGTGGCGGCCGCGTTCGCCTATAATGTAGTGTCATCATTTAACGATAGGGTTGATGGCTATAGAAGTTATCGCGGAAAAGATTGTGTTTCAAAATTTATACATTTACTGACTGAAGATGCTAAAACAATACACAGAATTCTAACTAAAAGCGAGCCTATGATATTCACAGAAATAGATGCTCTTGATTTCAAACGCGCTGTTAAGTGCTACCTTTGTGAAAATTTACTGTTGACCGATAGAGTAAGGGATCACTGTCATATTACAGGCCGGTACCGAGGTGCAGCACATCGACACTGCAACCTACAACACAAAGTACCAAAATTCATCCCAATATTTTTTCATAACTTAACCGGGTACGATTGTCATTTATTTATTAAAAAGTTAGGCGAAATTCCAGGACAAATTAAAATAATACCCAAGACTAAGGAAAAATATATATCGTTTACAAAGTTTATTCCTATTGCTGATAACGAGTTTATACAACTAAGGTTTTTAGTTTCATTCAACTTTTTAGGAACTAGTTTAGACAAACTTGCTAAAACATTGCAAGTAGATGATTTTGTTAACCTTAAATTATTTTTTACTGATGAAACACAATTTAGTTTGCTGACTCGTAAAGGTGTGTACCCATATGACTATATGAAAGATTGGAAATGTTACGATCAAAAGTCATTACCATCTAAATATTATTTTCATAATTCTTTGACTAACGAAGGTATTAGCGATGAAGATTATAATCATGCTCAGAATGTGTGGGCTGAATTCAATATTAATGACCTAGGCGAGTATACAGATCTATACTTAAAAACAGACGTGCTTTTGTTAACAGACATATTTCAAAAGTTTCGGAAAACATGTAAACAACATTACAAACTCGATCCTGCCTTTTACATAACTGCACCCAGTTTATCGTTCGATGCAATTTTGCTAAAAACAGGTGTTCAGTTAGAACTGATTTCGGATTTAGCTATCGTTAGAATGATTCAAAGCGGTATACGAGGAGGTTTGTGCATGTGTTCCCATCGGTATGCAAAAGCAAATCACAAATACATGCCGGAACATAATGCATCACAGCCTCAGAGTTTCATAGTATATCTAGACTGTAATAACCTATACGGCTTTAGCATGTGTCAGTATTTACCGTATTCTAGTTTTAGATTTCTTGATGAAAATGAATTAACTAATTTTCGTGTTGAAAATGTCGAGCATAACTCTGAGTGGGGCTTTATATTAGAGGTCGATCTTTTGTATCCTGAACATTTACACAAACACCACAATGATTTACCATTTTGTCCTGAGAAATGTATACCTCCAGGAGGTAAAACGAAGAAACTAGTTGCAAATTTGCATAATAAGTACAACTACGTAATACATTACGTTCATTTAAAAAAGTGTTTAGAACACGGTTTAATATTACGTAAAGTTCACAAAGCTATTACTTTCAGACAAAGTCCCTATTTAAAACAGTACATAGAATTAAACACTCGATTAAGACAAAAGGCAAAAAGTTCTTTCGAACAAGACTTCTTTAAATTGTTAAACAACAGTGTTTTTGGTAAGACATTAGAAAATACTGAAAATAGAGTAACTGTTCATTTAGTTAATCAATGGTGCGATCAATCTAATCGAACTAAGAAATTTACATCCGCTGAGAGACTTGTAGCCAACCCCTATTTCCATAGCGCTTCTATTCTTACTGAAAACTTAGTTGCAATACAAATGAAACCCGACCAAATTATTTTAGATAAACCTATTTATATCGGATTCACTGTATTAGAACTTTCTAAGACACATATGTATGACTTTCATTACAATATTGTAAAACCTTTTTATGCAGACCGAGTACAGTTGTGTTATACAGATACCGATTCGTTTGTCTATAAAATATTCACGTTTGATTTCTATCGTGACATGAAGTTAAATTTTTTACAATATTTCGACACCAGTAACTATGATGTTAAAAATGATTTTAACATACCAATTATGAACAAAAAAGTTCCAGGTTTGTTTAAAGACGAAATGGGGGGAAAATATATCTCAGATTTTGTTGGTTTGAGATCAAAACTTTACTCGATAAAAACAGTCGATAAAATCATTAAAAAAGCAAAAGGAGTAAAATCAAGTGTAGTAAGAGACTTAAATATATCAGATTATGAAAATATTTTGTTAGATGGTGGAATTATTTGTAGAAAAAATGTTATGTTTAAATCCATAAAGCACGAAATATTTACTAAGAGTGTCAACAAAATTGCCTTATCTCGAAATGATGATAAACGTTCAATATCTGTAGATCGAATATCAACGCGAGCCTGGGGTCACTCACTTATTATAAAGAGCGAAAATTAATTTTAAGATTAAGCTAATTAGTAATAGAGTTCGAATATAATAGATGTAACCTATGTAATATAATTTTAAAATATACCTAGATAACTTTTTAATGTTTGTTATATATAATTCATAGTTTTAAAAACCTAAGTTAATGTAAAACATTTAAATAAAATGTGGATAATTATGACTACTTATTTAATTTATGTTTTAAAACATCATCCTCCTTTTTGTAGTCGGTTAAATAAAATGAAACCTGACCAAGATTCAATTTTCAACATGAAGTGCATGTTGAAACTTGAATCGTTCATTTGTCAGAGGTAAAATGTATTTTGTATGTAATACAATAAGACTGATTATACAATTTTCGAAGAGCTATGTTTGCGTCAACTGCATAACGCTGATCATACAAAATACCTACTACAAACACACAACAGTGCATTGTCCTCACAAATGCTTAGTTAACATTCTAATCTAAAAATAGAGTTCGAATATAATTTATGTAACCTATGTAATATAATCTTAAAATAGTTCTTAAAATATACCTAGATAACTTTTTAATGTTTGTTATATATAATTCATAGTTTTAAAAACCTAAGTTATTGTAAAACATTTAAATAAAATGTGAATGATTATGACTACTTATTTAATTTATGTTTTAAAACATCATCCTCCTTTTTTGTAGTCGGTTAAATAAAATGAAACCTGACCAAGATTCAATTTTCAACATGAAGTGCATGTTGAAACTTGAATCGTTCATTTGTCAGAGGTAAAATGTATTTTGTACGTAATACAATAAGACTGATTATACTTTCGAAGAGCTATGTTTGCGTCAACTACATAACGCTGATTATACAAAATATCTACTACAAACACACAACAGTGCATTGCCCTCACAAATGCTTAGTTAACATTCAAATCTAAAATGTGAATTATTGCGAAGGTATATTTTTTTTTTGTCATTTACGAAATAATACTCATCTTGAGTACTTGTACTAAGCACACAGTGTTGTACTTTTTGCGAGCATGTCATCGGTAAGTTTCCCAATTTATTTTTATATTGTTTAGTAACTATCGATTGAACTCGCAGCAATTTTGCTCACAGTTTTGAGTGAATCTGCTATGAATATTTTAACCTGCTGAAAATTCGTTTATGCATCACTATATCAACATCTACGTTTAAGTTTAAAATTAATGAGTGTCTCTTTCTTTCCAGATTACAGAATCAGATATTATGTTTAGCCAGTACGCCCAAAATCCTTATGAAGGATTCTCTGAAACGCTTCACAACGAACCCGACCACAGCAAACAAGTGACGAAAGAAAAGAAATCAAAACAACGATGCAGGGAAAAGTCGAAGAAGCAAAATCCAACTAAATCTTTTGTGATGAGCCGATTACAGCGACGAGGGATCAAATTAATTAAAATATCGGTCGTAGATCTGTGCAATAACACTCCGCAAACCATTGACAGTGACAGTGATAGTGAAAACGTTATTATAAGTGCTCAATACATCGTTAAAGACGCTATCGATAATGTTATGGACGAAACAGAATCTTTGGTTAAAAAAATATCTAAATCTTTAATAGATAGTGATTTTTAGTACTTAACTGTTTGCGTAAGCAATTGTTTAGGTAAATACTTAGTACTTATTACGTTGTTTTATTTAATTTTAAAATAGATTGTTTTATTTGAAGATGTGTTGGGTGTTTAACAAAATAAAAGCAGATTTAATATACAAATTATTTTTTATTCATGAAACCAATAACCTTAAAAGTAGGTACACATTTATAACTGTAAATACTTTCTTATACATAACACATTTTTAAGAGCACAATGCTTTAAATGATTATTACAATTTAAATTAGTTTTTCCTTCACAGTATCTTTTATGTAAAATAAAGAAGTTAGGACATTTTTCGGTCCCCAGGTCTGATACTTTACAGTTCTCACAAAGTTCCTTTATCCACTTTACTTTCTCCAAACCATTAACAACGATTTCCTTATTTGCTAGATAGAGAGCGATTATACGACGAAATTCTCTATAGTCGATATACCCTTCGTTCCAATAAATACCTCTGTTTCTTTCCAGCCATTTAACTTGCCTCTTTTCGTCACTCGTTAAGTGTTTAAACAAGTATGGTGGTTTTATTAAAAATGTTTGGGTATAATCATGGCTAGCAAAAGCTAACTCTTTTATTATAAAATTATTGTACAGGTCTTTAAACCCTTGAACATCTACTATAACAGTATTCGGATTCATGATATTTTTCTCACAGTATTACTTAAAGGTTTATATTCAATAATACAGTCGCTCAATATAAGACAATACGCAGAAGTTTGATCTGGTATTTCCGAATCACTCTCAATTTCCACTCTTACGTCCACAATAGGGCCTGTCTTTACATTATCAGCTTGTCTAGAGCAATCGATGACAAATAGTGGCGCCAAATCTTTAAATTGTTTTTCACTTAATAAGGGCTCCGGTCGGCGACCGTGATAAGACTGTTGAAATCTGACGTATTGCTCGTATAATAAAGCGATTCTGTTATTCGCGAAACTCACATTTAGGTTTTCATACGGGAAATAAGTAGAGTTGAGGTACACTCTAACATCACGAACATGACAATGATCGAATTGAGACATATCAGAACTGCTATTGTTTTTTCTATTTGTCTGTAGTCCCATAATAATATATCTTGGTTTCTCTATTTGCGAGGATGTTTTGATTGACCAGGTATGTTTCGTTGTTTTAGGTAAAGTAGGATATTCGTACAAATCCCAATTTCTAAAAATCATCTGGAGCGGTCGATCTTTCTCTAGCAGTTTTAACAAACTTATTTTCTCTTTATCTGACACTTTAACATGCGGTACACGCCAAACAATTTTATTTATCTGAACATCATCTACGACTTCACCAGTATTCAGTTTTACAGCGTTGAGGTTAGTATTGCTTCGTAACAATATCAATTCGTGTCTACTATTTATCACTACTTTCTTAAAATCTTCTGCAAATCCGAGAATGTTACAAAGTGGTATTGAAGCAGAAAAATTACCTCCATTAATATTTTTTATGCCATCGATATTCCAACCCCATGCATAAGATATCTTCGATTCACTCTCATTCATAGACACTAATGATTTCATCGTAGTAGTCACACCAGCGTTTTTTATTTTATCAATTTCCACTCCATTTAATTCGTATCTTATATCTTGAAACAAGTAGAGTAGAAAATTATTTGTTAAAGAAACACTACTCGCTTTATCTTTTGAATCTT
Organism: Aporophyla lueneburgensis; assembly: GCA_932294355.1. Lineage (NCBI taxonomy): Eukaryota > Metazoa > Arthropoda > Insecta > Lepidoptera > Noctuidae > Aporophyla > Aporophyla lueneburgensis. The sequence continues at coordinate 8,792,779 of OW028742.1, forward strand.
TTTTGCTAACGATTATAGTTCCTTCCAAATACAAAGTGCTCGCTGACGGTAGTATATACAGATCCTGTTGATTAATAGGTATGCGGATTTCATCGTTCCTGTTGAAGCTTGTTACGTAGGGTTTGTAAGAATGAAATTCAATTCCTTCAACAGTGTTGTCGTAAGTTGGAGCAGATAAAACATCTAAGATATTCATTTTAGCAAACCAATTGCTTTAAGAAATTCCTTATTGTCTCTTGTTAATTTAATTTTTTTCTTAGACCGAGGTCTTATTTGTTTGATCACTTTAGTTGAACTGACGTTCCCACTTTGTTGATGCACATATTTATTGTAGTCAATCATTTTTTCTTCTAAGATGTAAATATAGCTGCACTTCTTCACCACGTAAGTTTATTAATCGATTGTTTATATCTAATAGCCTGATATGTATACAGCTTATGTTGTTTTGATTGATTGGAAAGTATATGGCGTTTTTCGGAATTTCTATAATTCTATATCCAGGTGGCACATTGAGTGCGAATTCGTGTACAATGTGACTGGGTTTTCCGTTTATGTACGAACCACTTACAATATCACATTCTATCCTGATCACAGTCGTAGGCAAAATGTTGACTGGTAACTCAGACACATGCCATTTATTGGCTTTTAAAATCTGTTTATTAAACCCTAATAATCTCCTAAAAGTTCCTTCTTTAGTAAAATTGATATCTTTGGTACAGTATATCAAAGTTTTTAGAGTATTGTTATTACACTGTACTTTTATTGAACAATCTTTTATTTCTGATTTTAAATAATCGCTGATATCTTGTAATTCATAAGTGCCTTCAGGTATTTCCAGCACTTCGTTAGAGCCGTAATATAACTTATTATTCGTTTTGTCAATGTTTGGAATTGAATTAAATGTTGAGAAATGCAATAAGGCACACTCATAAGGTCCATAAAGTTGTAATGTATTAGGATAATATGTACATAAATCGGACGAATTTGCAGTTATCGACAAGGTGAGTGACATGATGAAAATGATTGAAATAAAAGAAATACATAATATTTATACGTATTTATTCCAAAATTTCCGTAGATATTCTAAACATAAGTGTCCACAGTTTACTGTATTAAATTGTTGAAATCTAGTATAGTTATAAAAAACATTACAATTTTTAAAGTACTGCATTAATTCCATCGGTGGTTTCAAATCCCCAAAGCTATCAAAGTATTCACAACAATTGTTTATTTTAGCATAAGCTACCCAATGCGTTCCCTCATTTCGTGAATCATCTAAGTTGACGATAGCACATTCAATACGTTTTGGTGTTCTTGGCAACCGATCCTTCATATAGACTCCTCGAAAGTATGGGATGTCACGTGCATGCTCTCTGATATCGATATTAGTTAAAGGACGATTAGGTAGCTTTTTATTTAGTTTTTTGAAGACTTTATAAACAGTCCTTTACCGTTTTTATGAGGCTTGATATACAACCCTTTGCCCAACGCTAAAGCTTCCATGGTCTTATTGTGTCGTTCTGATTCTTGCAAGCTTTTTTGGCCTGCTTTGTATTCGTTTACGGTTTTTGCAATACCAGCTGCACCGCCAGCTAAACTTCCTAAAGCAGATAATCCAGCGAAAATTGGAATTAAAGGTAAGACTCCTCCTGTCTTTGGTATGGGTATAACTCGCGGTATGCGAATCTTCTGAATGTCTGGAAATATCTTTTTCGCAGCTGAGTAAGCAATGTTGATTAATGTTCTACTATTTTTAGGTTTAAGTTTCTTAATTTTTGACTTAATTTTTGACACAAAAGCATTGAATGTTTTAATGCCAGCACCCGACTTTAGTTTGGCTTTCATAACTTTACTCACTAACCATGAGCTAAGTTTTTCACCTTTCCCTGCATCTTTTGATTTTAGTCTTTGTTTAGCCATGTTTAAAAGTTGTAAATCCGCTTTATGACGATTAGTTAAGTCTGTGTGATTTGCATATGCAATGTCGTGATGCATACAAGCTTCGTCTAGTTTATTCACACCTCTATCGCCTCGCAGCAATCGCTTCTCAAGTTTTGTTCCCGGTCCACAATAGTTATAACCAGGCAAATGAAGTTCGAACGGAAGATTATTAATGACACTATTGACTAGTCCACCGCCTTGCATAGTGAAAAGTGTAATGAATGAAAAATCCTTACAAACATGCTTATATTCATAATCCTAATCCACAATTGCATCTTTATCAATCCAACTGTTTTCTTCGTTGCTTAAGCCCAGCCATTTCACGTAAACTTTCTTTCCTTTCCTTCTAAGAACCTTTTCTATCAAATAGACGCCTGGATAGCTAGTTTTTTGAAGTTCTTGTTCATAGAAACATCCTCTAATGGTTTGCTTTCGATGATCTTCTAAATGATATGTTACTGGTATGGTTTTATTAATCTTTTTTACAGTAAATATTTCAGTTGACCAATTAGGAGTGTAACCTTTATCAAAAATATGTTTGTATTTACTGATCCGAACATTTTCACCTACTTTGAACTTAGGTTGACATCGACGTGATTTAAGTTTCTGAGTTTTTTGAATATTTTCTCTTATCTTTGACTCGTTCAACTTATTTACCTCGAATGGTTTAAATTTAATTGTACGATGTTTTGTACTATTATAGGTTTTTAGAATAACTTCTAATGGTGAACCTAACCATTTGTAATTCCCAATGAAACTGAAGTGCTTATACAATTTATTTTTAATCGTTTTAATAACCCGTTCTACAATCGAAGCTTTCTTGGTAGAATACGAAGAGTAGTGGTTAATATTGTAGCTCTTCATAAGCTTTTGGAATGTTACGTTATAGAATTCTGTCCCAGAATCTGTTTGTAAATGGTTAGGTTTTCGATTGCTGGTAGTTAATATTCGCTCAAATGCACGACTAACATCAAGTTTACATTTGGATTTTATTGGTTCTGTCCAGGTATACTTCGAGAAACAATCAATTACCACTAAAATATAATTATATCCTTTATTAAACTTTTTTAGATTTTGCATATCTATCAGATCAGCTTGCCATAAGTCATCTATGCCTTTTAAAATAACTGAACGTCTCACAAAGTTCCTTCGTGCTGCTTTGTGTAGTTCATTAACAATTTGTTGCTTCGCCATCACGGAATTTTTTCAAGTAATTTTTGGACTTCTGCTTTGTTATAAAACTTATCTTCCAACTGAACTAAAACTTCAGGTATCTTCGCTTTTAAAGTGGCTTGGACTGTTATTTGTGCATCTTTTATGATTTGAGCACGCAACAGTCCAATCATTCTATTCTGTTCCTTTATTATCTGATCGTACAATCGATCGACGTAATCCTTGTTAACAACATCATCTGTGTCTACAGGAGATCTAATTCCTCTCAATCTACATTTTTTCAAGTCAAAATCGCCACTTTCAGATTTTAGCAATGCATTTTCATTGACCTCTAATAATTCAGAGAAACGCATTCTCTTATGAATGTGGTGTCCAAATTTATCTACATTCATATTTAAGGTGTATTATATTTAAAGGTTGATATTAAAATGAACGTTGAAAATTTCATACCATTTATTTATTACTTAATAATTTTACTTTCACGCAGTTCTTCAATAATAGATATAATTTCGTTGTCTAATCCAGTGTTACCAGCGTCTCGAGATGCAATTAATAATTTTAACCTATCCACAAGTTCATTAGGATTATCCCAATATATAAAATCCATATTTTTTTTCCACATTTTTGTCAAGGGTAGTCCTTTCCCCTTTGCTTGGCTGTTTTGAATAGTATTCGGCAGTTTGAAAAGTGGTTTTATAACTTGCAAATATTTTTGACCTTTATTACTTTTTATTGGTTTGTTTGAATCAAAGTCTCGACGATGTGCGTTTGTGGCAATCAACATCATTTTATAATTCTGCATATCAGACTCTGTAACTGTGCTTAAGTCTACGTCCTTTTTCAATAGTAATTGTTTCAGTCCTGCAGTACTTCGATATTTCCGTCCAGTAACGGTGATGTAATCATCGCTGATCGTTATGATAGCAGAACCTAACATCAATTGTCCTCGCTCCGCTCGAACACCAAATGGAATATCTGTGAGTGCTTCTGCAGATACTGACCAGGATGATGTATTACGCTCTTGATTATTGTCTCCTAATGATTTGTACGACTCATCACTGTCAATATCACATTCATTTTCTTCTACATCACTATCTTCTTCGTTATTAGAACTGTCTTTCTGTAAAGTATTGTTTTTAAATGGAACTTTTGTTTCTTCAAGTTCTTTAGATCGCAAGAGGTCAGTTTGCTTATTGGTGTTAGCTATAAAATTAAGAGACTCTGTTACAGGTCTAAAAACTGATTCCAATGCTTGCTTATTTTCAGTCTCCAAATCTCGCATCTTTCGTACTTTTTTCTTTACAGCTTCTGCAGCATCAACAATTTGCTTTTTCAGTGATTTTTCCATTACTATGATTTTGCGGACTATAATAGTTATCGATGAAGAGTTAGCCAAGGAATAATGATATCATGTAAGTACCATGTCTTAAATATTTGTATTTCTAATCAAAGACTACGAAAGTGTCAAATTTATTTCTATAGCATCCGTTATTTTTGGTGCAATCCTTATTAATTACAACATAATTAAAGGGCTCACTCCATATTTTAGAACACATTTCACGAAATTCAAGCCATGTCATATCAGTGTTAACATGTTCTTCATAAACATGTCTCAAGTTAATATCATCTTGTTTGAATAATATAATTAAGTTAGCATTATCTCTTACTAACTGTTTAGGGATTTTGCTGTATGTTTGATTGAGATAAAAACAGTCGATGTGTTTGTGCCTACCCATTGCGAAATAATCACGCATGTTAGTTTGATTCTCGCAAGCAACGTCATCAAATATAATCACAGTTGGGTTCTGCGTCTTGAACGCTTATAACTTCCACATTCCCTTGATATTTCTGGAATGAGATAATTGGTACCTGTTGTAAAACTCTTTCTAAAAAAATGTACTTTGGTTGGTGTAAGGTTTTTGAATAGACATAAACATTTTGAAACCGTAATCCATTTTCATGTATAAGAAGACCAATAAGTAAATTTGTTTTTCCACAATTCGATGGTCCGCAAATGATACATCGTATTGAATTAGGTAACAATTCTCCATGACGAGAACTAGTTTTACAAAAATCATCGCAAATAGTGCTTACATGCAGGGATTGTGGTTGTTTTACAAATTTCATGATAACTGTTGTCAACAAACTGATTAACAATGAGTGTATGTGTATATTACAACATTATTTATAAACTTAAACAGTAACAGATTTCGCGTTCGTTTATCCGAAGTGAGAAAAAAAAAAAAAAAAACTCGATCGATCATCGGTTGATTATAGAGCGTTTTATACCACTGTTTACTTCGCCGAGCGGTAGACGGCGGTGTATTCAGAATGCTTAAATGTATCCGAACGTGTCGTCCTCGCCCAGCTACTGACGGCCAGTGGTATAACTCACATGATCTCCAGGCGAGTACAGTAATATACTACACAGTCGAGTCGATCGTTCAATATTGGGCATACTATGCCACTGGCGCGTAGCGAGGCGCACTAGCCGAGCTACTTGCCGACAGTGGCATAGAATGCCCAATATTACCCTACTAATGCGTATAGGATGTCAAAAATATATTGTTTACATAGCTTGTACATATTGCTGTAGTAAATGGTGTAAAACAATTAAGAAAATCATATTTTTTAATAAGAAAATACACTTTTTAAAAACCCTTCTCAAGGGCCTTATTATAATACGGTAGTACATTAAAGCCCATATAAAAAAAATGCTTTATTTTTACAGTTAATCGTCCTAAATTTACCTAGAAATAAGTTAAAATAAAAGTAAATTGTTGTTTTTTACTTATTTAATCGTTTTCCTTTATTTATTAATTCTATTGCTGCCAAAGTGGCCCGTAAATTGTCTTCTGTCCACTGAGCTCTCTTTGGAGGCATTTTAAGCAAAATCTGTAACAATGTTACACATATATTGTCAGTAAAATTCACATAGTACGTTGACCTAGAACACAAAAAAAACCAATCTGATACTCAAATATTAAGATGCCAATAAGGCCTAAGTACCGTTATAATGGACCTTATTAACCTCATGCCACGTTTTTTACAAAATAACCTATTAAACCTAAAAATCTTTCTCTGGCTAGGAAAAAGCATATCCATTGTATTGTACAAGACATACTTACGATAATAAATACAGCGTTATTAGTCAATTATTGAATGAAACGTAAAATACTTACAGTTTTCTTGGTATGTAAAATTATAAAATTGCACAGTAGCCAGTCACTTCATCAACGCATCGCACGTCACTAGCACGATGGCGGCGCTAGCGACTGCGGACCAATACGGAAACATTCACACCGACATTGTGCACGCGTGCGTAAACAGTGAAGTGTCATAGAAATGATTTTCCGCGAAATTTGAAATGTGGGCCTTATTACCCCCTGGGCCTTATTTACCTCAGGTACCTTACTATTCTCAATATATCGAATTTCAATAGATCGAATAACAAAAAGTCCGACTTAATGATAATATAATTCGTAACTTCAAAAATACGAATTCCGATTATTAAAATACCGATTAATACAATTCCGAAATAAAAACACCTTGTAAAACCGAATAGCAAGACAAACACATAATTGTTCGTCAGAGAGAAGTATAATATTATGTTTAGTATGAGGAGGTAAAATTAAAAAACATGCAAGCAAGCATGCAGCATGCAAGCAGGCATGCAGCGTGCAAGCAGACATGCAGCATGCAAGCAAACATGCAACATGCAAGCAGGCATGCAACATGCAAGCAGGCATGCAACATGCAAGCAGGCATGCAGCATGTAAGCAGGCAAGCAGCAAGCAAGCAGGCATGCAGCAACCAAGCAAGGATGCAGCAAGCATTTTTTCTATCACGGCTCCGGCGCTGCGGGGTTTGGGCGGCCCCACGCGTGCTCATTGTCGCAGATGGTCTTAACGCTCACCACCGCAGCTTCGGCTTGCTGGCCGGCCGCGCCGGCCAGCCTCATCCGCGGCGGCGGGCCTTCAAACCACCTGCTCCTCAGCTCGCGGGCCGCCCCACTCCTTCGCGCCTACGCGGGTTTAAATTACACTCTAGGGGTAGGGCAGACAAGACTGCGTGAAGTCGGTTTTGCAGCGATTCGTTTCTGTCACTAAATTTTGTAGCACAACATGTTGACTTTTAGTTTATTCGGTGTATTGAAAATCGGAATGTCGTTTTTCGGACCGAGAACCCTTCGAGTATTTGATTCTTCGAACGTATGAAAATCGGAAAACTAACAAATCGCATTTACGACTTTCGGTAAAATAAATTTCGTGATTTTTAATAATAGACATTAACATTCTTAGGTATTATGAAATTCGAACTTTTGAAAATCGGAACACCGAAATTCGGATTAAAATATTTCAGAGTATTTGGGTGTTCCCATACCATCGGGTCTTCACTGACCACAGCAGGGAGCAATACTTATGTTAAGGAGGATGCTCGGACGGTAAAGCACGTGAAATTCAATTTTCTAACGTTTTTGCAATTAGCGGGTCAGTATCAGGTTGTATGTTGATTAAAATGTCATTTGCGACCATAACAAATATGGCTTTATTGAACAATAATTATTAAAATCGTGAATACAACCCTCTAAGTTCATAAAATTCCATTGAATTACTTTTTCATGAAATAGTCATAAGTGCAAATTGCATATAAACCTATGACATTTTGAACTTAGCGTGCTGCCCCGGTGGCTCCCCCTAAAGCGGTGATAATAAGGAGGGAACAGTTGTAGGACCTTCTACTCCTAATTGAAATCCTGCTATTTCAATTAGGAGTAGAAGGTACCCATAGTAGATATTAAAGCGATGCTTTAGCAACTAAGCCATGATTGGGATAAGGACAGTAAAACATGTATATCTATACAGCACAAGACTATATTTCTAAACAAACGTTTATTCGTAATTATCGAAAAGGCATGAATTACCTCTTCTATCTAATAAATAGTTACCTACCTAGTAACTACTAAGAATCATATAAAGTTTTAAAGCAAAGATTGTCTGAAAAATTAGGATTAATATTTTTACCCGTATTATCCATAGATATGTTCACGAATTATTAATGATAACTATACTTAACAATATTGATGTAAATGCTACATATGTACAGAATAAATCCTTTGCATGGAACTTAATCCTAAGAAAAAAGAAACAGAATTTAGCTAGTATTTGGAATTTTGACTAGTAGGTAAGTAGAAATTGACTAGGCACCCTAAACCTATATTACAATAAAATGCAAAAATGTAACTGCTTAGTTATTACTTTTTCAATAGAGCAAAAACATGTACACACGTTGGGCAGACGTAGAAAAATTCTGATTTTAAGTTTGGTTTATTTTTTTCATTGGTTTTTTAGTAACAGACCCACTGTTACCAAAAAGCCATGCTTAAATTCAAATACTAAATCGATACATATATCTAACAATCTCAGCTATCTTTCAACGTTTTTAGGTACTAATCACTTATGCAGTAAAATCTTATAAGGAATTTTACACGTCTGTTAATTCCATATCCTCATATCCACTCCCTAGACATTGTTCCGAGTGTTCCTTCTGCGAGACTTCGATGACGTAGTGTCCCCGCGTCCTGATCCTGCGGTTGCAGGGTTTGAACTGACAGATCCAGGAGACCACGTTGCTCCTCCCCTGGTAGTTCTTGTGGAACCTTTTACCCTCAAACTCAGCCCCAATCTGCCCCTTCGTCGTCGGGTATTTACTACAGCGCGCTAGTCGTGTGCGTCGTCACCCACACACTGATAAGTTTGCTCGTGGCCCGCATGCAGTTGCACGACAAAAGGTGGCAAATTATAATTTGATTCGTTGTGTTGAGTGACTTGAAAAACTTTTTAACAAAAAATTAAACCGCCGAAAAACTGAAAAGCATAAAATAATAAACCTTAAAATTATGAGTCGGCGCTTTGAGTGATCCTTGTTCATTGATTTTTCAGCGCCGGCTTTTTACCGAATTGTAATCACAATTCGATAAAGTTTAGAATTTAATTTTCAGAGTCTATTAGTTATACCTACGTTCTGCAATACGATAATTGAATAGGTATCAAAAAGTAGACACGATGACTAAACAGATCTGAGGGGAAATTCTCTTAATTTTAAGAACGTTCACAGTCTGATCTCAGTTTCAATCTGTCTAAAATACCTCGAGTTTGCATTTAATTTTCACAAAATTTTGACATTTGATAGTCGCTAGGAAGAGATTTAATCTAGATTTTTCAACTAAGTAGCAAGGTACTTATAGCAAGGTATAGTAATACCTTGGCCAAATGATTATTTCTTAAGGTATACTTAGGTAAGTGCCTAGATGCCTACGGTACCTACACACAATTATAATTAGGTAGGTACAATGATTGAAAGTATGATGAATTCTCTATCGAAGAATTTAATCAAGAATGTTGGGCGTGTTCTGGTTATGGTGAGGTAATTAAAGAGACGTGACTCCAAAGAAGAATATGTCTTTAATTCGGGTTCCACAATACTTCGTTATGACTAACTACGTACTAGGTATGCGACAAGGCAGGGCGGTGTGACGTGGACGACTGGCGAGCCGATCGCCCGCGCTCCCATATTCCGTCAAGAATGCAACTCGGCAAATTGCTATTACTAAGCCGCCACATCACACCCCCCCTTTTTCAAAAACAAATGTTACAATTAAAACATTTTTTTAACAATATGTATTTAAAACATAGTAAAACTACATACTTACATGACTATTACAGTACTCAGAAGTCTCTAAGCTTACAATATTGCTTACGATAATATTCTATACCTGTCAGCATTCCAACAGTTGAGTGCTGCCTACTGTTTCAATTCTGTCGCTAAAATAGATCTTAAGTAACTTATTTTCTAACATGTTTGCGGTCTCATCGTTGCCTGAGCTCCGAGCCGACTTGAAATTATATATACGCTATACACATTATTAAGGGTAGTTACCATAACGCCCGCTCTGCAATAAATAAGTAACACCTCGAGGGTCGGCAGCGTTGGTTATGGTAACGCCATTCACTATATAAATTACGGATAATACAACCTACGATATTAGGATCACTGGTTACAAATAACAAATTATATTTTGACCTGCTAATTTTTGTACCTTTCACAACGTTGCTTCGCTAAACGTATCCTGTGGCGGTCGCGGTAGGTGTCGGGTTACCTACTGTACTGGGTTGTCCTGCCAGTATCAATGGCACTTCTCTTCTTAACCATTGTCTCGCATGGCCCATGCAACCCCTCTTGACTGCGTAACATAATAGTATGCCCATTATTGCAGCGATGATAATTAGTATTATCCCGAAATAGTTCAGTTTGCTTTCTAACTGCTGTCCTGCTACTACTTGGGCCTGTACTGTGGCCGTGAACTCTTTATTATTGTAATTTTCCATCTCAAAACTCAAACACTGTATTTAGTTTGCACACCGAGAATAATTGCTAAATAGCCGCAGTGAAATGTACAAAAAAATTTTAACAACCTTCTATGTACTTACATTATTTGTCAGGTGAGCAAAAATCGCACCGGTTGCTTAATCACTCGACCACAGCGTGTGGTTTTAGCCATAGGCGGTAGCGATTTTTGTCCACTTGATTTTATATCCGAATCACACTCGTTATCAGTACCTATGTTTTCTGGCGGATTTTCTTCATTAATAATATACGCTGGTTTTAATCTGTCTATAGAAATGGTTGATTGACGATCACCTATTTGTATGTGAAAAGTTTTCTTATCCTTACTGATTACTTTATGAGGGCCGTTGTATGATGGGGTTAGCGAACTTTTTACCATATCATTCCTTAGAAAAACATGAGAACACGTATTTAAATCTTTATGGATGAATATTTTCCGCGAATCGCTGTTCTCTCTTGACTGTGGCCGCATACTATTTATGACGCTTCGAAGTTTGCTTACGAACGTTGGTTGATGATCTACTTTGGTTTTCTCGGTTTCGCAATAAAAATCTCCTGGTAAACGTAGGGTCTGTCCCAATACTAATTCCGCTGAACTTACATTATCATCATTTTTACAAGCCGCGCGAAGTCCCAACAATGCTGTCGGTAATTCATCGACCCATGACCTATTATCCTGTAGCCTAGCCCTAATTGCAACCTTAAGTGAGCGATGCATTCTTTCAACCATTCCGTTCGCCTGCGGGTGATACGCTGTTGTACGGGTTTTTCTTATGCCTAAAATGTTTAGTAAACTTTTAAAAAGTTCGCTCTCAAACTGTCTTCCCTGATCACTTGTTAGTGTCAGGGGGCACCCGAACCTGCATACCCAGCCTTCGTATATGGCTTTTGCTACTGTGTCCGCGGTTATCTCTGTCACTGGAATTGCTTCAGGCCACCGCGTAAACCTGTCTATCATAGTGACGCAATACCTATAGCCTTCTTGTGACGTCGGTAGTGGACCAACTATATCGACGTGTAAATGCTCAAATCTATCTGTCAACGGAAAACTACTTAATTTGGAAACTGTATGGCGCTGTACTTTTACTTTTTGACAATGAATGCAAGCCCTTGCCCATCTGGTTACATCATTGTTCATTTCTGGCCAAAAGAAACGTTTCGTTATCATCTTCCGTGTGGCCCTAATTCCGGGGTGGCTTATGTTATGTACTGTATCGAAAGCTAGTTTACGAAATTTGTGTGGGAGATATGGTCTTACCTGTTTATCTGAAATGCTACAATAAATTGTTTGATTACACAACGGTGAATGTATTTGTTTTAATACAATGTTACCTTGTGATTCTGCTAACATACGCGCCATTTGATCGTCTGTTTCCTGTGCTCGGGCGACTTCGTCGAAATTGATAGACGTTGGGCAAACAACGGACTCTACCCGCGATAGCGCGTCAGCAACCGGGTTCTCGCTTCCGTTGACGTATTGTATGTCGCTTGTGAATTCGCTGATATACACTAACTGCCTTGTGCGTCGTGGGGTCTCTCGATCGGTACCTATTTTAGAAAAAGCATACGTTAATGGTTTGTGGTCCGTGAGGATCGTAATCTCTCGACCTTCGATCATGTTTCTAAAATGTACGATAGCTAAATAAACTGCCAATAGCTCTCGATCGTAAGTACTGTATTTTTGCTGGGCTTCCGATAGTCTCTTAGAAAAATAACCTAAGGGCCTCGTTTTTCCGGCGACTCCTTGTTGTAGAACTGCCCCCACGCATGTATTGGATGCGTCACACATTAGAGACAATCTACCTTTGTCCTCTGGATAAGCCAGCGTAATGGCGCTTTGTAGGCTTGCCTTACACTGCTCGAAAGCCGCCGTGGCCTTATCGTCCCATGTTATTTTTGACTTATCCTTTTTCTTGGCCCCATGCAAAAACTTACTTAACTCGGACTGGTGCTCAGCCGCTTGCTCTATGTGTAACCTATAAAAATTCACCATTCCCAGAAATCGTCGTAGCTGTTCGACGGTTTCTGGCCGCGGATAACCTTGTATAGCCTCGATTTTTTCTTTCAAAGGTTTTATCCCTTCCTGGCTAACATTGTACCCTAAAAATTCTATTTCCTGTTTACCAAAACAACATTTTGACAGATTAATAGTTATTCCAAACTGTTCGAATCTGCTAAAAACAAGGCTTAGATGTTTGCGAAGTAATTCGGCGTCGGTACTTCCAATTATTACGTCATCTATGTAACAGAATAGGTACGAACATTCCCCTTTCCGTTCTCCATTTAAATACTCTAATCCCTGTAAAACTGTATTGTTCATAAACCTCTGAAATGTCTGCGCTGCGTTACGCAAACCGAATGACATTCTAGGAAATTCGAACAGTCCAAATGGGGTAATGATCGCTGTTTTCTCTACATCCTGCGGTGCTACGCGAATATTATGATAGGCTCTATTAATATCTAAACGTGCAAGTTTTCTTACCTGCTAGTCCATAGGTGAAATCTTGTAGCCTTGGGATCGGGTATCTGTCCGGCTTCGTGATCGCGTTGAGTGCACGATAGTCGCCACAGGGTCTGATCTGGCCATCCTTCTTAGGCACGACGTGTAGCGCACTCGCCCATGGGCTCTTTGACGGCCTACATATACCTAATTCTTGCATTAACCTAAATTCGTCTTGTGCCATTTTATATCTATGCGGTGGCAACGGCCTAGCGCGGGAAAATACGGGAGGGCCTGTAGTCTCTATGTGATGGAATGTATTATGACTAGGCGGTTCTTTATACGATATCGGCTTGGTTATTTCTGAGAATTTTTCGAGCAAATCTTTGTACGGGTTATCATGCTGAATACTAGATATGGAAAATTCGGCACATTTCACTATAGTTGCTTCCCTACTCAAATTAGTGAGACCGTCAATCAACCTTTTATTATGTAAGTCTACGACTAATTGGTGTGCCTTTAGAAAATCTGCCCCTATGATTGGCTGCTTCACATCGCAAACTATAAATGGCCATTTATAACTTCTACGTAAACCTAAGTTTAATTCTATAGTCACTACACCATAGGTTTTTATTTCCGAATTATTTGCTGCGAAAAGTTTGTACGTACACTCTTGATTTTGCTTTGGTTTCACTTTACTTACAGGTATCACTGACACGTTAGCGCCCGTGTCCACTAGATACACAATTCCCGTTTTAAAGTCTTTTACACAGAGTCGGTGATTCCCCGCGGCACAATCTTCCACCGTCGCTGACTGCACCGCGTCTAGTTTTCCGGCTTCTGCTGCTTCTTGGCCCAGCTACACGGCGATTCACACTCCCGCGCGTTGTTCCTATAGCGATAATGATGTCTGCACAGCCAGTCGGGTGATTTTGGTGTGCGCCGTCTCGGACTTTTGGATCTGAATCGTTGTTGCCCTCGCCCACCTTCTGTGTTCCTTGCCGTGCTTCTATTTCTCTGCCTTATCTCATTTATCTCCCCGCGCAATTCTTTCATTTCCATTACTAAATCCTTCAAGTGGTCGGCTACACTGTGGTTTGTTGATGTGCTTGGTGTTATGGATGCAACCTCGCCGTTTCCCAAAGTCTCTAATATTCTATCTGCCTTCCTGGCCATATCTTCCAACTTGGTGTCTTCGCTCATTGCCAGCAGTGCGCGTACGTTGGGTGTTAGCTTATCCAGCCACAGTCTCTTTAGCGGTTCTTCTGTCAAATCGCATTTCTTCGCTAAAGTTGCCATTTTTCTTAGTAACTGCGACGGTTTTTGTGTTCCCAGGTCCATTTCATGCATTAATTTTTGAAATTGTTTATCTGCACTCTCTTCGTAAATGGACAATAATCGCTTTTTGATCGTTTCATATTTCCCTGTTTCCGGCGGTGCCTCGATGATGTCGGTTACTTGCTGTACAACGTCTGTGGGCAATCTCGCGAGCACCATATCATATTTTTGACTGTCACCTTGCTTCTGTGGTGCCATTATTGCCTCAAATTGGCAGAACCACGATCTTGGTATTTCTCTCCAAAATTCCGGAACTCTCATTTGCACCGTAACCATCGCGACGTCTGCATTTGCTCCTGAAGTCCCGGGGGAACCGGTTACCACTCGCGGGTTCATTTTGCGGAACGATATACACGCGTTGCTCTAATATAACTTTAGCACGCTGCGTTTTACTTTGCACCACGCGGTCTTTACGCCCCTGCCTCGTACGCTTTTTGAGTCGCCTACTCTATTGTCACGAAAACGTAAAATCTTGAAATCGTCGAAAGGTCACCAGTGTTGGGCGTGTTCTGGTTATGGTGAGGTAATTAAAGAGACGTGACTCCAAAGAAGAATATGTCTTTAATTCGGGTTCCACAATACTTCGTTATGACTAACTACGTACTAGGTATGCGACAAGGCAGGGCGGTGTGACGTGGACGACTGGCGAGCCGATCGCCCGCGCTCCCATATTCCGTCAAGAATGCAACTCGGCAAATTGCTATTACTAAGCCGCCACAAAGAAAAAGGAAGTTGATTAAGTTATTTACATAATGTGATTTGTACATTCTTATGAAATATATGACTACAAAGATTTACAAATATAAAAAAAAAAATAAGAAGACCTGGCCTTCTGATGAATAGTTTTGTCAATAGTTAGATAGTCGGTTAAATATTGTTGAGCTATATGCTAAACAAAAGGATACACGTGGCCAATGAAACGAAGTCCAAAAATATAATTTAGAAGCTTCTCATCAAGGGCTTCCCAAAACACTCCAACATGGACGTTCGGAGAAGTCCAAACAAGTTTTTTGAACCTTGTTTCATGGGCTTTCCTGTATATTCCTACAACACAAAACAACACTTTAATTAGGTACTCGTAAATATATGAGTGAGCAACCTTATCCTGCCGTGGAAGTTACATCTCACGTTGAATCTCCTCATAGACTAACTAAATCCAAACTAAATACATTCAAAGGAATGCCCTTTATCAGAAATGGAGACAATATTACATCCCTGGGTCTTGATCCGACAGCTACAAACATGCCTGTTGCTGCAAATCCATGACACCGTTCCGTCACTCCCCTGGTAGTTCTTGTAGAATTTGTGGCCATTGAACACGGCCCCAAGCTGTCCTCGACTAGTTGTGTAAAACTTCACCGTTTCTACAAAATTACACTTTTTTAAGTTTCAATACCCATACCTACAAGGCTTACAGATAGAGATGAATTGCAATTTCAGTAAACGTAATAGTTAAAAATATCAATTTTTATTGATTTCACGATTAAACTTCACAGTTTGAAAATTGAAGATGTATAAGAGCATCCCTCTATTCGACAGACTTCCTTAATTCATACAACCTTGAACTCATCCATTCTGATTTTCAATCACAGGACTTTTCGTACTACGCGGCCAATGGCTACACTATGTTAAATAAACTATCGAATAAAGATGCGTATATCACGCACTTCGCCGCATCGACCAAGTCCAAAAGTCGATTGGCTCTCTTGACGTGTTGCGTTTTCATTGTCATTGTCTCTAAATAGACTGATGATGAGTTGATGACCAAGTCTTCTTCATCATCATCATCATTTCAGCCAAAAGACGTCCACTGCTGGACATAGGCCTCCCCGAAGCACCGCCACTTCGACCTATTCTTCTTCATACAACAGTTTAGTATTTTGTGATTAAGAAGCTATTGCTTACCAGAACTCGAATGGGTACCTACCCATTCGAGTAAAAACTTGTAAGTCGGGGTAGAGACCACCTGGTCTCTACCCCGACTTACAAGTTTTAGGTTGTGAGTTCGAATCCAGGCGGGAACTTTGTGTATTTACTTTCACTGCTCTCAAAACGGTGAAGGAAATCGTCGTGAGGAAACTGGCATATCCTAGAAGCAAAAAATTCGAAAACATGTGACATTCACCAATACGCACTGAGCCCCCTATTATACCTCGCTCCATCTCAGAAAGACGAGGCCTATGTCCCAGCAGTGGGATGACTGATTATGATGAAGATAAATAGACGTTGTTAACCTTAAAATATTAAATTTTCATTTACACATCCCGATATAATGTTCCTTCTAACATAATCAGCAAATTCACTGAATCAGTAAAATAAGTGT
This sequence comes from Aporophyla lueneburgensis, assembly GCA_932294355.1. NCBI lineage: Eukaryota > Metazoa > Arthropoda > Insecta > Lepidoptera > Noctuidae > Aporophyla > Aporophyla lueneburgensis. Next base: position 8,809,401 of record OW028742.1, read on the forward strand.
CTCAAGATATCCTTTCCTTCTATCTTGTATAATAAATACAATATCTGGATGACCGGGCTTTGCTCGGTATTTTTGTAGTAAATTGTGTTTAAAATAATACGTTTATGTTCAAGTTGATTATCGATAAAGTTGGTCATTGAAAACACGAATAAAACGACATTTTATAAAAATGAATCCTACCTAGATCGATTTATCGCCCCCAAAACCCCCTGTATACTAAATTTCATGAAAATCGTTGGAGCCGTTTCCGAGATTCAGATTATATATATATATACAAGAATTGCTCGTTTAAAGGTATAAGATACCTATGTACCTACATACATTTTAAGCTTTAAATTTTGAGTAAGTTAAACCGAAGTATCCTGGTCACTGGTGCCGATTCTGTTGTCACAAAATTCTCTAAACTAAACTAAAAATCACTAAAATTTGGTTTATTCCTGTCAAACGACGATTTCCTATTCTGAAATAGACTAAAGTGACACAACTTAACTATATTTTAGTTTGACAGCACTAAGATTGCACTGAGTTATTAGTTTAGTGAGAATGTCAATTTTGCTATTCTGAGTTTGCCGGTTTTCACCAAAAATTTTGACTATAATAATTTATTTTAACTAAATCTGACTATTTTTAATCGCGATTAAAAAGGTGTGGAATAAAACTAGTGGTCATGAACTAAAATTCTCAACAACGCCTCGCCTTCACGTGCAAAAACAGTTCTGTATTTTTTATTTTCTTTTTGCTTAGATCTTGAAAATGGCGTGTCCTATCGCAAAAATAATGAAATTTTCGGCCCCCTTAGTATACCCCGGCACATTTAAATCTCAACACGTGGGTAATATTTTTTTTATATTTTTGAAAAAAAAGTGAAAAATTCCATATAAAACACGTTGAGGCTGCCCGCCCAGCACGCGCCTTCGTCTCTCAAAAAATTCATTCTACGCAATGCACACACAAGTACAACGTTGCGAAACCAAAAGAAAAAAAAATACCACGCTGAGTCGCGATTGTCAAATTCGATTTTAGTCGTGTCAAAATAATTTTTAAATTTAGAGATTTTTCCTAGCAGAATAGCGTTACAATTCTCATAGCCAAAAGTAAGGAATTTTAGAGATAGTTTAGTTAGTTTAGTTCGTGTACAACAGAATCGGCAGCACTGTCTTTATTTCTTACAACAATTATGTTTTGAGATTATAGAGAAGAATAAAAGTGACTCACTTTTTATAATCCCAACAAAATCTCCAATGTTCAGTGTTTTATTACTCAGAAAATATCACCGAATTACGTATTGCATTGAATTATCACTGAAAGCAAAGCTTAAAGTATAACATTAAATTTTCGAAATATACTTAAATAACTTTTTAGAGATCAACAAATTCAAGAAACATTAAATTTCTATAACATACTAATATAATATTAAGTAAATGTCAGTGTACACTGATGCGTGTCGTTCCAACATAAATAACTCACAGCTCATTCTAAGGCCTAATGATATGTGAGAGATAATCAAATACCTTTCCTATAAAATCTAAACATGCTATGGCTTTACAAACGGATATGAGTACCGTAAAAGCACAAAAAATATCATAGTAATTAAAATTAAAATAGTACATTGATTTAAATACCTACAATGTAAATAGAAAAGTAATAAACAGCTTTCGAGGACTATCATATTAGAAGAAATGAGACACCAAATAACATTATAACTATTTTTTTCAGGGGCAGGTGTTAAAAGTAAAGACCTTTTATGAATTTGGAATTTTATTTAAAATATATTTAATTCAAAATACAGAATAAGTTTACTTCAGTACTTTGTGTTGAAGAGTATTATAGTACTGACGTTTACTCACTCAAGTGGCACATATATGTGACATAAACACAATTGTTATAAAATAAGGTAAGGGTATAAGTAGAAACTTATACAAGAAACTCCATCGCTACTCTTTTAAAACTATTTTACAATGTCATAAGTACTGAATATTTAAGAATATTATAGTAACATAAAATGGTGGTCACCAATTTACCCTACAATGCAGACTTGTCTTCGATGCTGGACACGAGCGAATAGACCAAGTGCAACCCCGTGTTCCCAACCATTGTTTCAGAACATCTTTATTTCAAAACTAGTGTTACCAGTATTATCAATCAAAAGTCCCAATGATCAACTAAGACAATATTACAATTTATTATATTATTTTAAAACCTAACACAATATTAACATCACCTGCCAGGTCATCATCTGCACTATCACAAAACATTTATTAACACATTACAGACTGTCTCAACTTGTCAAAGTCCTTGCTGCTCAGAAAAACCTTTAGGATAAGTTTAGGAGGATGATGGGTGAGCTTGAAGCACTAATTCAATGCACCGGTTCTACTAAGGACACAGTGGCAGAGACAACCGAAGAGTTCTGCACTTTCCATGAGCTCATATTCTCTATGCTTGGTCTGCTCCAAAGTCAAATACGTAAGTGAGCCAAACAAACTGATGGTCTGGAGACTAGGCACCAGCAAAAAGCCTTGGTTTTCCAAGGTCTTGCTAACAACGAAGACAGCACAGCAGTCATACAGGAGGTACTCAATAATAAGCTTGCTCTCAAAAATCTCTCGGTGTCTTCAATTAAAGCCTGTGCACTTTAGCATGCGGTCGTGCTGGAATCAAGACGGCGTTATTCTTATAAAGGCCTCTGATGGAAGTCGGCATAAGGTTACTTCCATCGACGAGTTAAAGCCCTTGATGGCCAAGTATCCTAAGGCGCTAAGCGCAACTCCATCAACAAAATGAAGAAGTGTCGATGCTGCCGGGAGCCTGAAAACAAATTACGTACTTAAGGTGACTGTTTACTTTGGATGTCTTGTTGCTGTTTCATGTATTCGTCATCTTTAATTACCGTTATGTAGTTGTTCCATCTCATTCTTCCATTTGTTTTGTGCTCCAACTGTTTACGTAACTGTTGTTTGTCAATAATATGGAGAGTATTAGTTTTTCTAAACCCTCATCAGTGTTTATTTTCTTCAAACTTTAACCTCAATCAACTTTTAATGTTGTAGAAATGTCAGATTGTCAAAATGACTTAAGACTTAAGTAATGTTAAATTGACGTTGACAGTCCAAGGATACGTTCTGAAACAACCACTTGGTATTGGTAAGTAACGTTTTATTTTAAGATGCGCTTTATTCAATTTGCAGTTGAGTCTTGCGTTTATTTTATACTAGCTTTTGCCCGTGGCTTCACCCGCGTGGATGTCGGAAATTAACGCAGGTATTTTTCTAAAATAAAAGTAGCCTAAGTTATTCCTTATTACATCAGCTACCTGCTAATAAAAGTCCCGTCAAAATCGGTACAACCATTTTAGAGATTACCCGAAACAAAGAGACAGACAGATAGACAGGCAAAAGTTAAAAAAAAAATGATTTTTTGGTGTAAGTACCGTATTTTACTTTCATATGCATTTAGTGAAAAGCTGTTAATTTGAAATTACAAACAGACACTTTTTTTTTTTTTTTTTTTTTTTTTTTTTTTTTTTTTTTTTTTCAGGATGGGAAATCATCAAATGACTTCTCCCGCTCTGGGCGGAGCGGGAGGGCGTGTCAGACTTTTACTGACTAAAACCCACCCGTGTTCCATCAGTTGCCCATGTGCCAGGGTCACGGTATCTCTTTCGAACAATCACGCGACCCCGGCAGGCATCGGTCCTAGTAGACCCCTACACTGCTGCTGACATCTCTTTGAGGCGCGCGTGGAACACTGCGCGCCGTCGACCCGAGCCTGGTCCTTACCGGGCGGCGAGCTACCCATTGCTCGCCACCCGCAAGCTCGCGCCTACGGTGGCCGGGAGTCCGCAATCGACTCCCGACGCCCGGGGCGTCTCCTCCTGCGGCGGCTAGGGGCGTGAGGGCGCAGAGACTGCCACTCCCTCACGCGCCCCGCCTCCTCCTTCGCGAGCATTACTGCTTCGCAGAAGGAGGTGACGGCTTACCATTCCCTCTCGCTCCGTACCATGGCTCGCACCAGGGCCGGACGCGAGAGGTCGCTGCCGCCGATCGCCTCCACGAGGACACGGCGGTGCCCCGCCCAGGCAGGGCACACCTCCACCGTATGCTACAAACAGACACTTCAGTTTTATTTATTTGTATATGAAGGGGCAGGAGGGCCTTCATCAGAACTCATCTTGTGTGATGTATCGGGTAGGTAGGTAGGCAGGTGGGCGTGAGCAGAAAAAATCACAAGTCCTTGTTACAATCACAGTTGTTTAATCAGCACAAGGTTAATAATCAAAAGACACACTCAAATGAACAATGTACAGTCTAAGCAATACGATACCGACTTAATTATAACACTAAATGAAACTATCACTCGGATGCAAAGCGATTCGTCACAAGCGTGGTGTGCGGGCGCCGTCTCGAACAACAGTGTCAAGCTGGCCGCCCTCACAACCATCGACAATGACGCTTCGCTAGGCTGACTTTGACAGCTAAAAGTCAACCTGATGTCTGACGTTGACAGATGCGCCGTCACGGCCGGACTGACACTCGACCGTCCTCGGACGATTTTCTGAAACAATGAGTTGCAATTGTACCTAATCCAGTCGACATCCTGACGAACGACTAATTACAATTATCACAATGCGCTATGGTACTTAAGACTTGGCGAGTGTCTCACAACAATTAAGCCGGATGACACAGCCTCGTCACTAAACAGCATGTAGGTTAACTTTTCACAATTCGTACTATTAGACAAGTCAATCCCTTGGTGGATGTGACCCGGACGACAATATTCGTCTTACCATAATCTGCAAAACATCCAGAACAAGTCAGTCAACTTAAAGGGCTCTGACTCGGACGACATATTTCGTCTCATAGAACAAAAGCACAGAGACAAGTCAATCTGATACTGACTCGGACGACATATTTCGTTTGACTATTTGGCAAGAAAGAGATTCTTACAGGTCGCTCCACTTACCTACGACTATGAATCGTCTTGTTCTGTGTGAATTTCAATTTCATGTAACATTTCCCAAGTCTCAGGATCTGAGCATGTACTGAGAGTGTTTGAGCCTGCTGTGAGCGTCCTCGAATCGGCGGAAATAGTGTTTGAGCATACGGTCAAGGTGTCAGAGTTATCATTGTCATGATTTGAATTAGTTATACTTTCTTCATCTTCCGACGCCGTCTCGGCCTCTTCACAATTTAAAAGACTAGTAGCTATTTCGATCAAACCGATATGTCCCTGAGGTACTGCGCGCAAATTCTCGTGAGAGTATTTATAAGTTCTCTGAGAACCACCTAAACTTTTAAGTTCGTAGCGATCGTTTTTAAGTACTTCTACTATAACATAATATGTACCTCGAAACTTCCTATCCAATTTTGTTTTATTCCGTTCACAATTTTTAACAAATACGAAGTCTCCTTTAGAGAAAGGTCTTATTGTGGCCCGACTACGATTGAACCGAAGGGTATCAGATTCAGCAGCTTTGCAAATGTTAGCTGATGCATCAGTTCTTAACGAATCTAAATCTAAGCGAACCTCATGATCTATATTATCGGCGTTCAACTTAGACATTCCTAAAGAATTAAAACGAATTCCAAACATTAGTTCTGACGGTGAGTATTTGGTAACGGAAGATTTAGAACTATTGAGAGCAAGTTGGATGTTACCTAATTCGCCACGCCACGCTTTGTTAGGGTCGAATATAGTTAGCACCGGTTCGGACGTGAGAATGCCTATAATTTTGCGCCGTATCTTTTCATGTTCGATAGTCCAGGTAATTCGTCCTTTAAGTTTTGTAAGGAGGTAAAAGGGACCGATTATTCGTGTGAACTCAGGAATAAAGGAGATGTTTCATTTTCGGCCATCAGGCGTACATTTATCGAAAAAGAGGAAAGAATACCACAAATTGGGGAAAAATATTCTCTGGTGAATTTGAGCCTGATTTGTTGTGTACAGAAAATAATAGTTTTTCAATTATTGCCATGTTTTATTCAACATGGCGTCTCGTTTGCTTGCAAACTTCATTCGTTCTGAAATCATGTCTCACCAAATCAATGTTAAGTAGAAAATAATTAAAAAATGTGTTTATTCTTGTTGTGATAAAAATAAATTACTATTATTCTCTTACACATATTTTTGAGTAAACATAATTAAGTGTGACCATTTCATCGTTACAAAAATCTTTAGTCTCCAATTTTGAAGTGAGTTTCTAAACGAATTCAAAATAATCGCTCGCTAACTCTTAGGACAAACGTCAAACATTTTTAATTTTTATTTTGTACTTATAAACCATTTGATATTATGAAAAAAATGTTACTTTATACTATTCAGGAGTAAGTTTCCCAACTTCGCTAAACTGTACACGTTATGGCCGGAGCCCCATATAAAAATGAAACATCTCCTTTCGGAAAGTAGGAGGCTAGACCGAGAAATTGGCGAACATTAATAGCCGATTTAGGTTCTGGGGCATCTGCCCTGGTGGAAGCCAGAAGCCATATCCAATGAAGAGAAGAAATTAGCACCCGTAAGCTGGTCGATTTGTTCCTCGATTTGAGGTAAGGGATAATGTTCCGGTATAGTATTTGAATTTAACTCCATAAAATCTACACAAAGTCTATCGGAATTATCCTTCTTTTTCACAAGAACGGTAGGGCTAGCAAATGGGGACGTACTCTCACGAATCATCCCTGCATCTAATAGTTTTTCAACCTGTTCCTTAATTATTTGTTTCTCTATAGGTGCTCTTTTATGGGGACATCGCTGCACAACTTTATGTGGATCTACTAATTTAATTTCACATATGTTTTCACACGCTCGGTAGGTATACCCTCGATAAAGTTATTCGCATATTTGCTCAATATGGAAATCAACATGAGTCTTTATCCCGTTCCTGCAAATCCGTGTCAATTTTTGAAAAGTCTGGGAGATCTGATGTCGCGACACAAAGATTAGATTGTTGTTTAGAGTATATAACAAGATTATCATTATCAATTTCTACACTTAACCCCTGATCAAAGATATCTCTACCAATAATTATAGGCTCAGATATATTACTGTCGGAAACCATGTGAAAGAGTAAACTAATAAACGATCACCAATTTTAACATCGGCCTGAATTTGAGTCGTACACTGTATATCATCGCCTCCAATGCCACTCAGATAGACGAGACTTTTACACACAGTACCCAAGAGTTTACCACGATAACTTTCTTTCACAAGAGAACAGGACGATCCGCTGTCAAATAGAAAAGGTACAGACTCACCGGAAGATGTTGTCAAGATACCCCTTGAAGGACGGTGTTCACAATGGTGGACTTCCTTGGCCGCAGCTTTACCACCGTTCCTTTTATCGGGACAGTTAGTTGTCACATGATCTTTTTGGCTACAAGTGTATCACGTTACATCGGTCGTCCTCTCCAACGGACGGGAAGTACTCGGAGTGTCTCGAGGCTCGACTGATCCCAGCGCGTTACGACGTTTTCGGCATTCCGCAAAACGATGTCCCGATATTCCGCAAAAGTTACAACTGCCAGTGAACCTTTCAGTAGCACGAGAACGCTTCGCCTCAGGTTCGTTAGCTTCGACACCGTCTGAACGCGGCTTAAGAGATACGCCTCCCAGGATTCGGAACAATTGAGTGCGAGTTGTGATATTGTGCGCAATCAATTCGCGTCTTATCAGGCTGTCCGTCTGACAAAGCACAAAAATAACGAATCCAGTCACCACTTCTTCAGGCATCACAGTCTTAGGTATTCGTTCGATTAAATTCCATAAACGAAGAGCAGCTTCTGAAGCTGTCTCCTTAGCTCCTAATTGGAATCGCAATATTTCGTTGAAATATTCCTGAAGAAGCTTCGGTTTTGAAAATTTAGCTAAGAGTGTCTGTTTGACAACGCTCCAGGACATTTCATCTAAGTTTAGCTTAGTGATACAGGTAGCCGCTCGTCCTTTTAAAGAGGTAGTAAGAGCCATGAGCAAGTCTATTCCTTCTACGCGTTTATTATGAACGATCGCTTCGGTAATATTGCACCAACCGTCTATGTCACAGTCTGGTTCGTCTGGATTAAACGGTAAGAAATGTGTTGCCTTGTTAGTACTCACAGTTGGCGTTGGCTGGGCTATGAGAACACGAGATAAAAGCATTTCCATGTTATTCAGCAATTTTTCTGCATCCGATTTTGGTGTTTTTTGCTCAATTCTAGCCCCATCCAATCCCACTTCTGATGAAGGGGCAGGAGGGCCTTCATCAGAACTCATCTTGTGTGATGTATCGGGTAGGTAGGTACGCAGGTGGGCGTGAGCAGAAAAAATCACAAGTCCTTGTTACAATCACAGTTGTTTAATCAGCACAGGGTTTAATAATCGAAATACACACTCAAATGAACAATGTACAGTCTAAGCAACACGATACCGACTTAATTATAACACTAGATTAAACTATCACTCGGATGCAAAGCGATTCGTCACAAGCGTGGTGTGCGGGCGCCGTCTCGAACAACAGTGTCAAGCTGGCCGCCCTCACAACCATCGATAATGACGCTTCGCTAGGCTGACTTTGACAGCTAAAAGTCAACCTGATGTCTGACGTTGACAGATGCGCCGTCATATAGATTATTTCTTCTTATTTATTGTTCCTAGATTTTCATTTTATTTTTTTATTTGGGAACTACCAACGGTTTTAGCTTTGTAGAATGGAAAAAAATTGTTTTGGTTTGTTGTTAATTGTGTTAAATATAATGTTTTAATTGCTTTTATTGTTTGTGTTCTTATTTACACTTTTGTGCGTAAAGTATTAATTTAATAGATAAATAACTTAAACATTTTTTTTTAATAGCTGCACTATATTCTTCACATATTTTAAGACTGCGCTGACCGCAAGGCGCGCGGCAAATAGGTATTTACTACAGCGCGCTAGTCGTGTGCGTCGCCACGCACACATTGACAAGTTTGCTCGAAGCCCGCATGCAGTTGCACGACAAAAGGTGGTAACCTAGGATTTTTAAAATTTGATTCTTGTGTTGAGTGACTTGAAAATACGCATATTCGCATACATAAAATGATCGAAATGATCAACTTTTTGATCATTTTATGTAGGTACCTACATAAATCCAGAAATGAAATCTAATAATCTGTATTAAATAAAAATTAACGGTTGTAGTTTATAGAGCGGATAATGTAGGTATAAATATAGTACAATATAGGAAATTACCTACATTATCAGTTACTACTCATCCGATTGCTATGAAATTTTGGCATTATGAATTTTACTTGCTCGCCCGGGAATTTTACTCGGTAAAGTAGGTAGGCAGGGTAGATGGATAAGTGGTACGTATAATAAAACCAGTCTGTGATAAAAAATGTATGATTACCTAATGTAATAGAAACCTTGATTAATTTACAAAAACATGCGAAAATCATAGGTAAATGTGGTATATATTATAATATATAGATAAGACTGGATGAGGTCGTGGGTTCGATTCCCACCCAGGACAAATATTGTGATGTGCACAATCATTTGTTCTGTGTCTGGGTGTAATTTATCTATATAATATGTATGTATTTAGAAATATATAAGTATATTTATCAGTTGTCTGGTTGCCATAGTACAGGCTCTGCCTAGTTTGGAATCAGATAACGTTGTGTTGGATGTCCCAAAAAAAAAATTATTTTTATATTTTTTTTAATAGATTATAACGGAAAAGTTGAATTTAAATCCACTATCTTGAATTTTAAAATGAATGCCAGATTTGCAATCGCCACCCCCCAAAACCCTACACGACACCCATTTCGAACATTTGAGAATAAGCTACATCCGCCATTTTGGATTTCAAATTGAATGCCAGATTTGCAAACGCAACCCCCAAAAGCCACGACACTCACATCGAATGTTAGAGAAAAAAAAATAACTGGAACTAATATCATAAAATATAAATAAGTACATTTTATGATAACGGCTTTTTTTACGGAAATGAGCGCCAACTTTTTTCTTACAAAAGCTGTCCTTACGCTTTCCCATATAATTACTAAAACAAATATTTAAGAAAAATGTTATAGTAATATGGAAGCAGAAAAAAAAACAACAAAAAGTAATATAATATATAATATATTTATTTAGGCATATAAAGGTTTTGTAGTACATAAGGGACTTAAAATGTAAGCATTATTACAACGGTACAACGAATTCTTGGGTGAATCGCTACTCTCCTAGCTAGATCACTGAGTAATCTGTATTTAGGAGATACAGTTTCCACTCCCAGTTTGGGTATCACAAATTATTATGTTAGTAAGCTTTGCAGCTTATAATGTAGAACAAAACACAAAAGGAAAAATCTTAAAATTAAAATTACTAAACATCAAAAACTAAAATTAAATAAAACAATTAGAATTAGGAGTTTTGGTGTGGTCAGTCGAGTGAATGTGTGTATGTGTTAGTGTAGGGGTGGGTGAGTAAGTGTGTAAGGGTGAATGTATGTGTGTGTAAATGAAAAATAGGAAATAGGGTAACTTTCATGTAACTGTCAATAAATACTTTTCAGTCTCGTCGTACGTTTTTTCCAGGAGGAATGCACGTAAGGTGACTTTGCATTTGCTGTGTGGTAAATTATAGATATATAAGGACGCGTTAATTTTATTGTACAAGCAGGGGCCAAGATAGTAGAAAAATCTCTTAGTGAATTTAAACTTAGTTTGTGGAACAGTACAAATAATATCTTTCCTTCGTTTGGTAATAGTAGTAAGAGAAGTTTTTTGATGTTGGAGAAGAACGGTTTGCAGAATGAAATGTTGCCTTACGTTGAGGACACTACAATTTTTGTAAAGTTCTGTGGTTGGAAACAGAATAGATCTAAATGTTGCAATTTTTAGTATAGCTCTGTGAGACACTTCCAAAGGTTTAAGGGAAGTTTTTGTGGCCCCACCCCAGCAGCTAATACAATAAGAAATAATAGATTGGCATAAGGCGTAATATACATTGCGAATAATAGGCTGCTTAGCAACGTGTCGAAGAGTTTTAAAAATATATATAAGTTTTCGCACCCTGCATGTAAGTAAGTTAATATGTATTTTATAATTCAGGTACTGATCTAGAGTTATACCTAGGTACTTAATATGATCAACTGTTTCAATAAGTGGACATTGACATGGGTGTAAATGAGTAAAATTTAAGTAAAATTTAGTTATGCTTACTAAATATAAGTCATACTCAAAAAAACAAAAATGTGACTTACCCTATTTCACTCTTTGCGGCAACGTACACGTACACAATAGATCGCGAATTATCATTAACGGCGCGTCGCTCCACGATGCGACGTGACCACTCTCCGAGCTCTCGTGGACGACTGAATACTGTACTCTGTGGACTGAATTTTCGACTCGGGTACGTTGCGTATGACTCAAAACAGGGTGGGAATCAAAACAAAAATTAATAATAAAATAAATAAGTGACATTTTGAAAATGTAAAAACTATAAATTGTAGTATGATAATAAGAAATTAATATGAATTCAAGTTAGTGAAAAAATTTTACAGTTTACTATCAAAATTCAACTATACCCGAGCATGCTTTTTAAAGATTTTTGTTACACTTTACGAATGTTTGTTTATTAAACTAGGTATACAATATTTTTAGTTTTTGCCAACTATAATCGGTTAACACATTCATTGCGGTGTTTACATATTACATATTTTTTATGGTAATTGTGGTAAAAGTATTGATTGTATTACTTTAACAGTGACGACTGTTTTGAATGATTTCGCTCTGCCGCCCCTTAAGGCCTTAGCGTCATCAACATTAAGCAATATTATAAAAGTTTCATAACAATCGTATTTTCAATACGAATATACAACAATTCGGGCCAACACTCATCAATGAACATCAACTCTTATGCCATAAGATTTATTGCTCAATACATTTCTTCTTAGCTTATTTTGAATCGATTTTATCATCAGGATTAGTGGGTCGCGACCACAGATCTGTTTTGGGAACTATTTTGGGAAAGATCAAGGCATGAAGGGCTAAAGTTGCTACAGATGGAGAAGAAATAGGGTAAGGGAAAATGGCTGAGGCTAGTCCCGAGAAGTTGGACAGGCCTCTGGGACAGAGTTGCATGAAAGTGCCGTTACCACAGCGCGCGTGGGACGGGGGCGCGTGGTTGTGTTCGTCAGCAGACGCCACGAGTTTCCCCGAACAGCCGAACCCGTGTTCGGCACCCCATGTGCTTCGATGAACAGTAGAAGAATCGGCCCCCAACTTGTGAGTACGTGAAGCCGAGAAGCACGAGGATATGTTTGCCCTTCTCCGTGGGTATTAACTGGACGTCTGTAATAAGGCCACATTTAAAGATTCAATTCCGGGAAATCTTGATTGTGTCAGAATTTATTTGCACTAGATCGCCCTAGAAGGCGGTGTGTATCGGAAATAGAATCCGACATAGCTCTTAAACCAGAATAACTAGATCATGCAATAAAACTATAAATCGAATCTTATCCAACTACCATTAAATTTTAAAATTCAGAACACAATTAATATTTTATACGACTGCTAGGCAAAGGCCTCTCCTTTTTTCTTTTATACCTTCCTGTCTTGTGCGTCTGACCATGATGTATATTGAGTAAATGCTTTGCTTGAGAAAATAGTGGTGTTTACGCTTTTTGTCCTAATTATTATCGCACATGAGACAAGCTTCAACATTAATTTTGAAAAATATTTGTTTGTTACTGGAAATAATAATATAAAGAGCTGCCTATATCATTGAAAGTCAGAGCGTAGTATCGTGTTCCGTATTCGGTCGGTAAAACAAAGAGAGATTTTTGTAACAGCCTGGTATAAATATGATGGACGAAAACAGCATTTGATAACAGAGGGCGACATCAGAACAATTCGACGAAACATGAAGGAAGTAAGAAAGGTAATTACTAGCGTTTGTGATCATATAAACTTTTCGTGCCTATAGGCTTTACATTATTGAATAAAAAAAATAACGAATATACGGGGTCAAATTAATTTAGTTGTTAATACGTTGTCCACGTGTTGGGTATCGATATCGAAAACGAATGAAACAAAAAAACAGCAGATTGATCTACGTGGTTCACAATGTTTTTTTTTTGTAACGAACAAAAAAAAAAACCTTTTTTACATTTTTGGATGGGCGAAGGTCAATGCCCGTAATCGGTAAGTGAACCACGTCGGCCGGGTACGCGTAAATCACTCTGCTGTTTTTTCATAAGTTTCACCAAAGAATGTTTTCAAAAACATTTTAATTTAATTAAGTAATAGAAAACAAACTAACCATTAATCAAATTTAATATTTGAAAACATCCATCGGTTTCTATCTTGTTTGGTGACAATACATAATTACATCATTTATTTTATTGATGTGAAGTGTAAATAATTATGACAATGGGTTAAATTTGCTTAAAAATACATGTGTTGTAAGTTAATGTTGTAAATAAGTATTTTTTCGTAAATAATAAGTAATAGATAATGATGATAGTATGAACGAAACGATGACGTCATTGTGTATATGTGACAGCTGAGATGTCCAATGAGAAAATATGTCGTACAGAAGTTTATGTGTGCTATGCATGTTTGTGTTATATTTTTGTGTAGATACGTCGCGTATCGTTGTGATAGAGGTGTATAGTATACGTTTGTGTATAGTGTTTAAGTTTTTA